>VWZZ01002143.1:4088-25791 GCA_013399095.1 Psophia crepitans | reverse complement strand
CCGGGACCGCCCCCCCACCCCTTTTACCTCAGGGGCTGCCCCGCCCTGGTCTCCAGGCCTGGCCGCGGCCCCCGCTGGATCCTGGGCCTGGCCCGGCCCAGCTCGCAGCCCCGGGGAGCGTGCCCGCCCCTAAGACTGTTTCTGGGCCGCCGGGCCGGGCCCTGGCCTCCCCCGCAGTTAATTCCCAGTGATTAATTAGCGCAGGTGGCTTCCCCCTGCTGCCCGGCAGAGCTCCTTCTCCTGCTGCCTGGGCCCTTCGCCTCCTCCTCGCGGTGGCCCGGGCTCTTTGTGCCCGGCTGCTCCTCCGCGGCCTGCCCTGGGCTCCCTGTGGCCGGTGTGGGGGCGCGGTCGGTGGGGCGCGGAGAGGAGCTGTCCGGCCGGGCCCTGCGAGCGGAGGGCTTGGGGGGGCCTCGCAGTGGCCCCGGCCCGGCTCTGCCCGTCTCGCCGTGGCGTGAGGGGATGGCCAGGAGGAGTGGTGCTGGGCGCTAGGGGTGTTGGGGCAGAGTAGAGAGGCCTGGGGTGGCCTCTGAGGCTTCTCCGCGGTGGGGTGAGGCGTAACGTCTTCAAAACAAACGTGCCTGAACTTCCGTTGTGTTTCTGAGGTGTCTGCACCACACCGGGCCTTCTGGGGGAGAGGGCACCTGCTTTGCTGCAGATCTGGCCTGTTCCCTCAGGGTCCCCGTTTGCTAGCACCTCTCTAGGAGCTGGGACTTCTCAATGTCCCGCTGTTGGTGCGTGACGATGCAGAGGACCGGCTGGCGGCCCTGGAGCGGGCTTCACCCAGTGGTGCCATGGGGAAGATGGTGCTGAAGGTGGTACTGAGCATCACCAACAGATGGAAAGTGTTTAGCACATGCAGTGTCATCTCAGCAGTGAGGATGTGACTAGATCCCTGCAAAAATAAGATTTGGAGAGGCTGAGGAGGCACTGCCTTCTCCCTGCTCTTGAGCCTCTCTCAGTGTTGTGAGCTGAGGCCAGCACCCCTCCAGAGGACATGTGCTTCTCGGGCGTTGTGGTTGCCCTTGTGAGCGGGTGTTTGTTGAGCGCTGTGCGAGGCTTCCTTGCTGGGAAGAGTAGGCTTTACCGTTAATATGGTTTCTCTGCTGCTCATGCTGTTGCACAGGTCCAAGCCTCAGTATCAGGTTTTCTTTGTCTGATGCTTGTTCTTCTGTTGCTGCTCAAATCTGGTCATTCTTCTGGATCTTAAATCTTTCTAAACGTAAACTGCAGAAGACCATCAGCTCAAACTCCACTTTACGCACGAACAGTCCCAAATGACCGGTGGTGTAGGAGCAGTGAGTGCAGGAATACCTGTCTGCTCTCCTCCTGGTACCATACTGCTGAAGCATTTATACTGCCTTGATGTATTTATCTTTGCAAATATGCTATTTATTCTCCAAGTGTCTCAGAGAAGACAATATTCTCTCAGTTTTGGAGAAAACAGACACAGAAACTAGATTTCTCCAAGACCATGCGGGTGGTATCTAGTGAAGCAGCAGTATGAATCCAGATTTCTTGAATCCTGACTTTCTGATAATTAAACATCCTTTCTCGCTTCTTTTTTCTTGTATCAATGCTATTTTGGGACATATCATGACTACCAACAATTCTATCTGTAACCAGTGACATTTGTGTGACGTCTTTGGGGCTTCCAGATTAAATGGCAGGTTCATGAAAAAAGGAGAAAATAAAATGACAATTTTCTCTATAGTCTAATTCCCATACACACAGAAGTGGTTGTTAAATGTTTCTGGAGTCAGTAGTAGCTTTCTTAATTAAAAAAAAAAAAAAATCCATATCTATTTTATTCCAGGAAATTGCAAGGCTACTATTAACTTCCACAGAAATCTATATTTTATGCTTTTTTATTTATTTAATCAAAAAACAAAGGTGGAGTATTGGTTGGGGAAGAGAGACCTGCTGGCTCTCTGCTTCTGGATTTTTAACCATGGAACAGCTGGGATTTCTTCTTAAATTCCTGTGTTTTCCATGAACCAGGGAGGATATTGAGTGGGTTTCTATCAAGTAAAGTTTCAGGGCAGCCTGAATTTTCAAAGACACGTACTTGATAAGCTCGTCTCTACGCATTCATAATGTGGCTTTGCCATAAGAGAGAACTGAAACATCAGTCTCACCAGAGTTTTGCAGTAGTTTTAACAGAAATAATTTCTAGTTCTTAGTCTGAGGGGAAGCTGCCATATAGCGTGGTACGGTCTTTGTACTGTAGTTACAGGCCTTATGAGTTTTCACAGCGGCAAGAGAGTAAATTTTTGAAGACTTAGATAGCTTTTCACTGCTTATCAAAACACTGAAATGGATAATAGCAGTGCAGCAACAAAGGCAGTTACTGCTGTGATCACGGGGGAGTGCTTGGCAAAGCACCCAAACAGAGTTTGGAGGCATTGTTCTCAGGGGAACATATTGCTTTCTGTAATAGTCTTTTAATATCTTTCCGTGGTCTAAAATGCATGATATTTTTTAAAGATCCTGCGTAAGTAGGATGGATTCTGGAGGGGGTTTGCCCATACAGATAATGTACAGGTGCACTGAAATGTAGTACAAAAGGATTGGCGGCCCCAGTTCACTTAAATGTCACCTGCCTTCCAGTTCTCGTTCATGTTCTCCCTTTGCCTAACGCCGATAACCTTTTAGATGAAGTTTTTAATGTAGCTCCCTTACCCCAAGGTGCCTGGGAAGTTTGGGTGCTTTGAACCGCTGTGGTAAAAGAGTTAATGTGCTTCTTTCCTGTGTGGGGCCTGCTGTTGGAGATGTTTTCCTCTGTGGTCGCTCTTGCTTCCAGTCAAACTGTCTTGAGGATGCTTAGCATTTATCACCAATGATTTTTGAGTAATTCATTGACTGTTGTGGTGTTCTTCTGATTTTGGTGATCAGTTTGAACTGATGGTCTCTTCTGTATTTGCTTTGCTTAAACAAATCCCTAGGAAATGGGATGCTAACCAGGTCAGTAACAGCTGATTTGAACAGAAGATTTGGCGTCTGTTTTATAAGGGTTTTCTCAGCGGTTTGGATTCCGGTGATAGAGTATAGTGCGAACTGACGCTTTGCATTATTATAACTGTAAGAACATTTTTAATTTTTTATCCCCTAGAACATGGTGATGAGTTTCCGAGTCTCAGATCTTCAGATGTTGCTGGGTTTTGTTGGCAGGAGTAAAAGCGGACTTAAACATGAACTAGTCACCAGAGCATTGCAATTGGTCCAATTTGACTGCAGCCCTGAAGTTTTTAAGAAGATTAAGGAGCTCTATGAGACTCGCTATGCCAAGAAGAGCTCTGAAGTCGCACAGCCTCAGCCACAGCAGCACCGATCTCCCGAGTCGCTCTCCATACATTCATCATACGACCGCGGGAGCACTGTTGCTCGGACTTCTATCACCACCACTAATATTGACTATCCTGCACTCTATGGGAAATACCTTAACGGACTGGGAAGGTTGCCACCCAAAGTTGCGAAGCCTGAAGTTCGGCTGGTGAAACTTCCCTTCTATACGACCCTGGACGAACTGTTGAAGCCAACGGAATTAGGTGAGTGTTCAATACGCTGGTGCGTGCGTGATGGGCTCGGTCTGGGAAAGAAAGGTGAAACTGGTTTAAGTGTCAAAAAGATAACGGTGTTTTCAAGGATCTGTAAAACCATGTGACAGACACTAGTTAATGTGGTTGTGGATGCCGTCCTCTCTCCCCTCATACTTAGACTTTAGAGAAGAATATTTGTATCTGTGGGGTTTTTTTTTCCCTTGCTTTAGAACAGTAGTATGGTCACTTTGAGATGTAATTTGAAAGCCTCTCTGGCGGTAGCTTTTGTATCCTGCCTTGGAAATGCTGCTGTGTTGCACGTTGTAGTCTTCTGCTGTGAATCATAATCTGTCTTCCATCTCCATAATTTGGCAGTATAATGATGAAAATCTTTGTGTATTGGAGTTGCACCCGCGTTAAACAAGTATGCTGGCATATTCTACGTTAACACTGTTTTTCAGTGCTTAAAATACCTGACTTACGGCCTTCTATGGGGGAAAGAGGGTGGTACACATATCAAACAGTATTTCTGACTCTTTTTTTTTTGTGCTTGTCATAGTTATTTGTGCCTATTTTGAAGGGCAACTAGGAAGACTGGAAGAAGTGCTTTTTCCCCACTCTGGGGCTAGGAGACTGATTTTTCTTTAATTTTGAGAAACAAAGAGTATAGTTAACATCCATGACAATAATGTCCTTGCAGCGAAGACAGTGTATGTGAGGAGAAGTATCGTAGTCTGCTGAGCAGTGTCTTACAAAAACAATAATCAGGCTTCACTACTAAGTGAACCTAGAACTTGGGAAGCTGGTCTGTCTTTGCAGAAGAAAAATGTTTGATGTGGATTGGAGGAAAAAAGATAGATGAAGATATGATTGTGCAGGTGGAAAAAAAGACGAATTCATTAGGCTTTATGCAATTTTCATCTTCATGTGGATGCATTAAATATGTTAATGCTGGGACCATTTAAACAGCTGAGGGGTAACTGCCAGTGTAAAGCTAAAACATTTTAAATGCTGTTTGAGCATTTAGGGTTAGTTCAGTCTTAAACGTGGGGTGGCATTTGTTAGTCAGGAACACAAAGGTAGTATTTTGAGGGAAAACAATTTTCAAGACGTGGAAACATCCAGAGAGAGGAGAGGAGCCTGGATATACTTCGATTAACAGATTTAGTCAAAAGTTAACATTAAATTTTCCACATTAGATCAGAACCGAGGTCTCATTAAATTGAGTATCTCACCTCTGTTAGCTGACACCTCCCTCGGGTCAGCTTGTTCCCTAAAGCATATTTGACTAATTTTCCCTTTTGATGAGAGTGTTTTCTGCTAAACCGTGGGGGATTGGTGATGAGTAGCTGGATATGAACAGATGTTCAGTCTTCATTGTCCCAGTCGGCCGTTCAGAACCTAACGACATCTTCTAGACACTTGTTTAATTTTCCCAACCTGGTGACCTGCAACTATAATTTCTTCTGCCTATGCCAATGTGAATAAAAGAACATTTGTTTCTCTTTAGAATGGGTTATTTCAGCACTGCGCGGATATCGGTTGCTCCATATTGCTACCTGGAAGAGCTGGGTGCTGGAGTAACTTCCGACATTAGAAGTTGTGCTTGTATGGGGCTGCTCTTAGTGTGGAAAGATGATGAAACAAAGCACTTGGAGGAAAATTGAGTGTTTTTCCATATGGAAGCTGCTCCAGTTCATGCTTTGTTGCCCAGATTTCACTTTGTGTTTGGACTGAGCATAAGCTCATTGTCAACCTCAGACTCATAACGTGGAAGTACCTGAATGAGATTTAAGGTCTCGGATCCATTTAGAAACACCCAGCTGCTGTTGTAGTTCCCCGTTTCCCAAGGCTACAAAAGAGGCATTTTAAGCATATAGCTATGGTGGGAATTGGGGAAGCTTAATTTATGTGTTCTGAACTTCAACTGGAAGCATTTTTATCGATGAAAAGGCGCTCTTACCTCTTTGAGCTGATTGCCTTGGGATCAAAGGTGAGGTAGGCAGTGCCTCATTTGGTCTGTAGGCAAGCAGAGTCCCTGAAGAACTATCACGTAACTGTTTCACTTTTAGACAAAGGTGGCTTCAGCTAAAAGCAGATAGATTAGGTCCACTGTGAACCAGCTAATATCTCATATTTGGTAACTGCACACACAGTTTGAGTATTGAGTTTAGCATCGGAGTTATCTACGTGAAAACAGCTTCTGCTGCAGCTTTCTCGGTTGGTCTCAGGATGTCAACATGAAAGAATTCTTCTAATTTACTGAAATTGCTGCAATTCTCTTGAGTAGATAAGGCTTAAAATTAAGATTGATCAGATACCTTTTTAGAGGGAATGAATACTAATCTTTCCTGCGTTATGTTTTAAGTAGCTAACAAGTGGGGGGGGTATTTGTGTGAGCTCTGGGCTATCTGAGCACCTTGCTGATACATGTACTTAGCCTGTTTCTTTTACCTTTTGGCTAAAAGCAGTGTGACTATAGTTTTTGACAGTAATAGTGTGCTGTAGGGAATTCTGAATGATTGTTTTGTTCCAAATGTTAGCTGTGACAGCCAGTACTAGCTGGAGATACTGAGGCTTCTGGTCTCCTGGAGGCGTGCCAAAGGAGATCTTGCGGTGCAGCTGTGGGAGCAGAAGGCCATGTAGGCTGGGAGGTCCTGCTGCTGTCAGTGTAAACAGGATTTGTTTGGGTTTTTTTCCCTTTGGTAATACCTGCCTTCCAGTGGTGGCGTTGCTTTTCTCTCACGTGCGAGCAGTAAAGCTGCGGCTCCAGCCCCCTTCCTCTGAAGCTGGACTTCACTTGCTGTGAACAGGGCCTCCGATTTTGTGGCAAAGGCAGCTGCCTTCCCCTGATGGCAGAGCAAACACTGCTGTTTTGAGCCATCTCCAAGGAATCCCAGAACAAGCACGCGCTCGAATTGTTGCTCTGTCCACCTAAACAAACTGTGGTGTGCATTAAAATGAGTGCTTTCGCCGCTTACAAAACCAAAATGTTATACAGCCGACTTGCCTTGTCTCCTGAGGCCCCTGCGTGAACACAAATGACCTTCAGTCCAGTCAGAGTAGTTCCAATAGCTCAGGAGGAGAATAAAAAAGCCACCTATATATTGTATTGCGCCCTGAGATGTGTTGTTTTGGAGGCGTTGGGGTGTGAGTGAGGACTTGCAAGGGACTCCTCAGCCCTACGTAAGACTCCTGCCAGCAGCTCATCCCTGCCTGGTCTACCTTTGGGATCTCCAGCCACGGTGATGACAGTATGATCTCTCTTTCCTGAGAGTATATAATGCCTTTAGTGAGTTTGACCAGTAAGTATAAAAGTGAAGAATGTTACCTTGAGGAAGGAAAAAAAAAAAAAAAGAAACCAAAAATCCCCTTGTCGCAGGGAAACCCTAAAACCCCCAAATCAATGCAGTCCTTGTTTTGCGAGGCATAGTCTGGCCTGCCAGATGGAGAGCTGCGGATGAGGTTGGCTTCTCAGGGTGGGAATCCATTGCAATTACCTTGGGCTAAAGTCTTGAGTATAGTGTGCCAAGACCCTTTGGGTTTTGGAAGTTTTATGTCTTGATTCATTCTGAGGGTTGCTGATAGAGCCCAGTCTTAAAAAATTGATTTCCTGCTATTGTCAACTCTTAAAATAAATTGATCCCAGCAGCTGTTTTACAAGTCAAGGAGGTGAGTTGTGTGCTGAGGTATCTGTCCTGGAGAAAGGATGAAACTCTGTTATCTTAAAATATTTAGCTTTTTAAAACTGTTCTTTTTTTTTTCCTGGCTGCTCAGCAAAGAAATGAGTAGCTGATTAGGTACCCTAAAAATGTACCTCCTGGAGTTTGGGCTTCTTTTCCAGCATGATGGAGAACTGGGTCATTACACAGGTCTGTCTCAGAGAGGTTTTTCTTCCAGTCTTTTGGGGAATGTTCTCTTGCATTTTCCTCCAGTTCTGGTTGCTGTTGGCAGCAAGGTATGCATGGACAGATCCTGAGTCCATTTCTTTTTGGTTTTTTGTTTTCCCTTCAGCTGTTTTTTGTGGGTTTTTTTTTGTCTGGCCAACATTGAAGTGCTTTGTGTGACTCCAACAGCTTTGTGTGAGCACAGTTGAGCAGCACGCCTCGACTCTTGACTGGAGAAGGATCTTTCACAAGTGAGAAATACAGAAACCTGGGAGCGTGTGCTGCTGCTGCTCATTTCTTTTACCTCATCCGCGAAGAGGAGAGTTGTTAACTAAGTAGCTGTAGAGAAACGTAGGCATTTGACTATTTTTTTTGTTTTGCTGTACTGGTGATTGCACAGTCAAACTGTGTAGTCCGCCGATAGCTGGTGCTTTGCAGCCAGGACTGCTGTGTGAACACACCATCGTACCCCGTACGTGGTAGCCGTGTCCTTCAGCCTCAGCCCCAGAGCAGTACTCGCTTCCGGTGGTGTCAGCAACTATTTGGTGTGTCACAGAACTGAGCAAATGACCTGTCTTGAAATTCAGTAGTGTGCTGATTTTGACGCTAGAAAATTTTGCTGGAGAGGTGATGACAAATTTGTTGGATACTTCACAGGTTTTGACTTCTGTTGCTGATAGCATTCTCTTATGGTGCCAGTCGGTGCCGCGGGCAGCCTGCTTTGAGCAGCAAGGCCCTGCTTGTGTAAAGGAAGAGCAAGCTGATATAAATGCAAAATAAAACATGAACCAACTTCTCAATCTTCCTAATCGGGTTTGCTTTGTCTTCGTGTAGGTCAACAATCAGGGACAGTGTGTCTACAGAGAGTTATTTAAGCAACAACAGTAAACTGATTTTTTGTTGTTATCATTCATCACACTGTAAAAATACCAGTCCGTATGAAATGCTTTATTTCTCGATGGCTGTTTTGGTGCAGGAGACATTTGGATGGAAACTAGAATTAAAGAGGTATCTTTATGGACTTGTAAGGTTTTTTTAATTAGTATTTCTGAAAGCCCTTTTTGCATTTTTTAAGCTGAATTACCAAAGGGAAATATCTGTAGTCAGTGACTCAGATTGTCACCATGTCTTCCAAGGTCTTGAAGCTGCTGTGGTTTTATCCTTCCTTCATCTCGTCTTATTCATAGACAGTAAAACTTACTTTCCTACTTCTCAAATTCTGGTATATTGGCTTTGAATAAACTTAGCAACTGGCGTGATGCAAAGAAAAACACACAATTTTTGCTAAAAACAAAAAAAAAAAAAGCTGTTTTATCACTTCCTGTTCTTTGTGTTTATCCTGACTTTCACCAGCTCAGGGCCTCGACTTCAGTTGGAAACATGTATCGACAATAAAACTTGACATGTTTGAATTTAATAAAAGGTATTAACCAGAAGTTGTAACATGTTTTCCACATCTCAAGCTTCATTTTAACCGTGTGAAATACATTTGATCTTAAAATTGCCAAGGGATAAAAGGCCACAATTAGTGCCGGGTTCTCGGTTAAGTGTATCTGAAAGCTCTAACACCCTACCTATAAATGCACCCTCAAGGTCATGTGTTTGTCAGTCGTGTTTTGTCTCTTAGAGCTGTTTTTGTGATGCCTTTTTTTGTTATCGAAGCTGATCTTTTTGTTGTTGTTTCCTTTCTTTTCCAGAATCAGTCTGATCAGTCTGGCGGTTTCATGCTTTCATGTCATGTATAGGTCTCCTATGCTTCTTTCAGTTCTAGTCTCCACACTGTGATGCCACTTATGATTTGTTCTTATATGAACACAGGATTGTTGGCTTATTGATTATCTGAGGGGAGAAAAAAGAAAGAAAGAAAAAGCAGGTCCAAATCCACTGTGTACTATTAATGTGTTAACTAGCAAAGCAGGCAAGCAATAAATGAGCAAAGCTGTAATCAACAGTAGATTTGCCAAAATGCGTGATAATTGGGGTTCTTGTGCAGCCCTATGGGAGAAAACAAGACTTAGAAGTAAACATAGCTCGGAAGATAAAAAATCACCTTGTGCTTTGCAATGTGTGAAGAGCTAGATATTACCAGTTTGATGTACAGTCTTTTTTTTTTTTCCCTCTTCAGTTCCACAGAATAATGAGAAGCTTCAGGAAAGTCCGTGCATTTTTGCATTAACACCAAGACAAGTGGAGTTGATCAGAAATTCCAGGTACTTCTCATTGGGTATTAAAGAGTTTGAAAAAATGTAGCAGTATAATTCCTCTGGGTTCCCTCTCTGGTGGAGCTTTTGTTCTCTGCAAGGAAACACAGTTTGTTTGAGGATGTTAGCAGACATGCTAATTCTCATGTAAAGCAAATAGCTTTGGGGGGAGGTAGGAGGTACAATTTTACCCATCTAAGACCCTGAGTTTCACTTCTGCTCTAACGCTCCTTTTGAGAAGTACCTTTGGGCAGGAAAAGCAGTATGAAATTATCAATGACCTAAATTCTCTGCTGAGCTTGTGAATATTTGCAGATTTTTCTTTGCATCAAAAGTTCGAAAGCTGTACGTGTAACGCTGTTTGCATCTGAAAGACAGCTTCCTTGTTGTAAAGCATGCTATAGTGACTGCGTAAGAAAACATCTTGCACCGATTAGGATTTACCCTGACCTCTGTCGTGATGCAACTTTTGATTCAAACAATGAAACGCCCAAGAGATGCCAGTGCAGGCAGTAAGGTTTCCTCTTTTGCTGACCTGCTCTCTTGGTCCTTGCTGCCACATGAGGACAATGACACAGGTTTTACGAAGCATAAAACTGTAAAATATTTCTCTTCACAGTAAAATCGTCCTGTTATGATAGAGTCAGAGAAAGATGATGTTTCTTGAATATTCAGTGCTTGATTACTGTTGTGATCCCAGTAGGTCAACAGAAGCAGTGCAGGGGAAGCTGTTTGAAGATTTAACAGAAAGGAAATGATATTCCACGGAAGTCTTTAAGGGTGACAAAAGACTGCGTGTTGTAGCTGATTTTTGATGCTCTTTTCTCCATATATTCAGATTTGTGAGAAAACTTTCACTGTCAGTAACACAAGTATTTCACAGCAGGAGTTTCAGAGTCTAGAATGCTCACTCAGCACAGGTCGGTCTGCTTCCACTGCTTGTGGGTGGTACCAGATGTGCCCCTCAAGATCTAAAACTGCCACATCAGCACTTGTTTGCCCGCTGAACGGAGGTTCCATCCCTCCTACCCCCCAAAATCAAAACATTTATAGTAAAATACTGAATTGGAAGGTGAAACACTTTCAGAGGTAAATCAGGACTAATTTTGGGATTTTATGTAATGGCTTGCATCCTGGGCAGAAGTTTGAGTATGTTTTACACCTGCGTGTAAAGACTCGTAATAAAATACCCTTGTTCTGGGGTGTGCTGCTTTCCTGATACTAGTTGAAATCCTGTTAGGAATAGTACCACTGAAGTCAGCGATACTAAAAGCTGTTCTGCTGGTGCCATAATACTTGATTCCTTGGTTTGCATGAACAGCTTTAGCTGAATAATTGAACAAAGAGAGTCTTCAAAGAACTTTATCAGGTAGACCTGACCTTAAAACCTAGTTTTTGTAAATGCTTACAAATCAGCAAAAGGATGCCAGGCATATTGATATTGCTCCCCCAGTGTTTCTACAGTTTTGAAAACTCAGATAAAAAAACATTATGGGACCACTGATACTTGCAGAGGAAATTGTGCAATTTAAATAAAATTTTGTAGAGTAATTCTTTGAAATTTTATATAAAAGAACTAAAACTTCTGAGTCTGGCGAAAGGGATGGATTATTTTGGTTGTTTTGGGGTGGTTTTGGTGTGGTATTTGTTTGTTGTTTTTAAATAATTAATCTGAAGTTTCTGTTTCCCCTTTAATTTACTAGGGAGTTGCAACCTGGTGTGAAATCGGTTCAGGTTGTGCTAAGGTATGTCTGAGCATGGGGTTGGTTTAACGTCAGGTGCAGAACAGTGGAGGAGGGAATGCACTGTCAAAAGATATTAACTTTCAGTGTGATTTTTGTAGCTACAAAGATAACTTACAGTAAGTTGTTTGTTCACATGCCTAACGCAAGCATGTTAAACTCCTTTCTAACCTCTTCCTACATGCATTGCTTGAGTTAGCGCTGCAGTAGAAAACAGCAGTGTGTCAGATTTTGCTGCCCAAGTATCAAGCCTGCATCCAATCTGGGAGAGCCAAGTGGAATTGGCTTTGCTTTGGCCAGATGAGGGAGCATGGGTTGGTGTGGTGATGGTTGGCTGCTGGTAGCTGTTGATGTGCAGAGAGCTTTGAACATGGAAACAGCATGGGGATATTGAGAGACGTGTCTTTCTTTGCAGAATCTGTTACACAGACACTAGTTCTCCTCAGGAGGATCAGTACCCTCCGAACATTGCAGTGAAAGTGAATCATAGTTACTGCTCAGTGCCGGTAAGTCAGCTCAGCCAGGAGGTGTGACATTGCAACTTTGGGAGGATTTGTGTAATTTAGAAAGAAATTGTTTTCCTGATAAATGCAGACAAGAAGCCAGAGTATAAAAGTGCACTGCTTAGTTTACAGCTAATTTTCTAATGGATTAGCTATGTTGTTGATAAACTGGTCTTGCAAAAAGACTCGATCCTTTTTACTTTGCGCTTGGTCTGACTGTTCACCTCTCTTCTATCCCCCTCCTTGAAAACTGTGGGTGAGTAGAATTTAGTGAGGCTGATGAATAGATGTACCCATATAAAAGCATCTTCAGTTTTAAAAAAAAATAATAAATGCATATATAATCTTTCTGCCTTAGGGCTACTATCCATCAAACAAACCTGGAGTGGAACCTAAAAGGCCCTGTCGTCCCATCAACCTCACCCATCTCATGTACTTGTCCGCAGCGACCAATCGCATCACTGTTACCTGGGGGAATTACGGGAAGGTATGTGCCGAAGGAAATCACAAAGAATGCCTGAACCAGTGCAAAAGAGCAGCCTCGCTCACTCCTTCCCTTCCTTCTCTCCCTAGAGCTATTCCGTGGGGCTGTACTTGGTGCGGCAGATGACCTCAGCGGAACTGCTGCAGAGGTTGAAAACCATTGGGATCAAACACCCGGAACTCTGCAAAGCACTTGGTGAGTATGTTTGCTTGTGAGGTGGCTCTGGGAGGTCTGCCACGTGCCTGTCAGGCTGCAGCGTTCCCGATAGCCAGGCTACTAGAAACATGCTTGGGAACAGCTGCCAAGTTTTATATGATGTCTTTCCTCTGGTTGTATAAAAACCCTTTTTATTTGAACAGACTTGCTAAGCTGTATGTCAGTTGTGTGAAATTGCCCCAAATCCGTGTGCAAGTGCAGCGCTTCTGCAGCGTGTGTGTCTCCTGGCTCTGCAGAAGCTCTGAATCACTTTAGTTGGATTTAGAATTTGTCCCCAGGTCATATCGTGGTGTGTGCTGCTGAGGGTCAGTGTCATTCTGACGCGAATGGCTTCATGCCTTCACCTAATTATGAGCTGGCGAACGTTACCGCAGCACCTCGGCTTTGACTCGCACTATTTCCAAAGGAGATTTCTGGAGCAAGGGATCCTGGTGAAAATGTCGTGCTGCCCGTGAACCCTAGGGGCTGGCAGTGAGACTTCACCACCAGCACTTTCATATGCGTTGAGAGCTTCAGAGAAGAGATGATCCCGAGTGATGCTTATCCTAGACCATTCAGGTAAATCATCGTGATATGAGGCAAACGCAAAATGTTATTGAAAATGAGGGGAAACTACCTTTCCAAGGTCGAATCTGACTCGCAGCTCATGAGAGTCTGGAGGATTTCCAGTTACTTAATGTTACTGGAGGGAGCATTCTTACTGCCATGGATCGTGATGGTCTTTAAAACATACTCTTCAGGTCATGGACAACTCTTGCTGAGTATAGGGAAGATAATCTTGAAGACAGATTGTTGTTCATAGTGGAGATGATGATTTCGGGCACATCCAGTCTTCAGACGCCTACTGCACACTGGGGCACGCTGCTGCTTCAGCCAAACTTTGAATCTTCACGCTAAGTGCAGCATTTCTGCTTCTCTATCTGTGCACCACACCAAACAGTGTCCAGGGCCGCCTTGGTCACGTTAGACCACTCTGACAGCCCGCACTTCCCTATTGACATAAGAAATGAAAATTTCCATTTGTTATATATCCACTGTTCTCAGAAGCCCCAGGCAATTCTGGGCTCCCTTGTTTTGCTGTTCACCAGAACCTCAAATGAATTGAGCAGAGACTGGCTCTTGAGTTGTCCTAAACTGCAGAGGATCCTCTCGTTCTTCTCTGGCGCTTCTTGAAACCAGGCTCAGCTGTATGGGGTGTTCCCTTTAAAGCGAGTGCTTATGGGATGGGCTCTCAAGCCGAGAGTGGCAGGCAGACATTCTGAAAGCAGCTGTCTTCCCTTTTCCACTCAGTAACAAGCGTGTGCCTCTAGTGCTGCTGAGTTAGATAACTCATGGCTTTGGCTGGACTTCGGGGCAGGGATGAGTTGCATTTGGTGACCTTAAACTTAATGAAATAGGAACGCTGTCTTGTTTTGCTTCCTTTGGCCTGTTACTGCTTGGAAGTTGTTTGGACATCTCAAACTGGCAAGCACAAATAAACTGCTTTTACAGCTCTGGTCTGTTCTGCAAGTGATTCCATTTCACGTTTGTTGCCGTATCCCTCAGTACTCACTGAAGCTACTTTTGACATCACTTGCATCTCTGGGCTGACTCCTCTTCCTCTGCATATGCTTCTGCTGACTTTAGTATAGGAACGTTGGCTGAAAACAGAGATGCTTACATATGTGGCTGTAGATCCAAAAGCAGTCTTAGAACAGCTTGATTCTAATCAGGAGGACCTAGAAAATGCCCGTTTCCCCTTCCCATGTATCGTAGTAATTGATGCACAGAGAACACTCTTACAAAGGACTTTATGAAAAATTACGCTTGGATGGAAAGTCTCCTAATGTGAAGAAAACAACACAAATCTTGTAAATCTCGTGGGAATTTCACATCTGAGAAGTCACTCTCTAATTAGAGCTGTGTGTTGCAAACCTGCATGTAGGCTCATTGTCTGGAGACATCTTGTTATGATCTGAAAAGGTCAAAATAAATGGTTGACTTGCTCCAAAGAAACATGGTGATGGAAGTGTCAAAGGCCTTTTCAGACAGTGGTGTTAGCAGCAGCTACTCTCCAGGAGTTGTGCAGGAGTTCAAAGTTAATTTTCTGCGTTGTTTCCACGCCTTGATGTGGGACCTGTGCGTCTGCTGCTCCTTTTGATTTGCCTGCAGCTCCTCTGGGTTTTCTTTTCAGGACACAGCAGCGGAGGCAGGATTCTCTACCTCCTTTCCTAAGTCTGATTCTTTCCAAATATATGCTGAATCGCTGCTTGTGACTGTTTTTGCATGGCTGCCTTGCTATTTGAGCTGTCTGCCCTGGTACCTCTGGGTCTGTTTGCAGTTCCTGTGAAACAATCTTCTGGAATAGATGAGCTGACCAGTGTATAAGCTGAAGAGTTACAGCCCAGTAGCACGAAGAGGATACTTATCTATTTGATGGGGAAATAATGGGATGCGGTTTCCTGTCTATTTGACTTATCCCATGTTTGCTCACTTTTGGGCAGGACTTTCTCTGAGTTTCAAGGGGCAGGGGAAGGCAACTAAGCCTGTCCTATTGCCATTGACCTCAGAAGGGAATAAAATCCATTAGTCTTACGCTGAAGACCAAATAAGCCTAAACTGATTTTGTTCCAGAAGTCTTGCCATGTGCTCGAGCGCTATCTGTCCTCTCTTCCCCTGTCTGAGGATGTGGATGTCTCAGCCCTCTCTGAGGAGGGACAGATTAACTCCTGGTTGGCTGCCTTGGTGTAATATTAACATGAAAAAGCTGGGCAGCAGTGGGATTTCCTCTATGCACCCCAGCTGCCCAGCCTGCCGTTTGTAAATAAGAGGTTGCTAAGAGAGCATTGACAGTGTAGCCAGCAGATAGCGTGCAGACGGTTGCCCTCACTCCACTGCTGAAGTCCATCCCCCTTCCTTCATTTGGTCTGCCCAGATGAGAGGCAGCAGTGCTGTTTGACTGGGAGACCTGGGTTGTTGGGATGGGGGTTCTGTAAGAAAACGGGGTCCTGGCTGACCAAAAAGTACTCCAGCTGGCCTGTAGACCATGAACTGCCTCATTGTGCGCAAGGTTTTTGGCTAGCTGACCAGCGTCTCTACTGAGCTCTGCAGGTTGTGCAAGCCTGGTCTGATATAACGACTCTGTCTCCTGTGTCGTCTGTCCCTCACTGGCAGAGGTTGTCATCTGTGGGGAACATGACTCACGTGCAGTCAAGGGCTGTCAGCAAGCTGCTTGACCGTTGCTACGCGTTGTTTCCAAGACTTGCCTTTGCATCTGTTAAATTTTGTGCCCTCTGCTCTTACTGCAGTAAAAGAGAAGCTACGCTTGGACCCGGACAGTGAAATTGCTACTACAGGTGTTCGTGTCTCTCTTATCTGTCCGGTAAGTCTTTGCAATATATTTTAATGTTGTTTTGTCAAGAAATCCTATTCTACTGCCAGACCGGCTTTGCAAGTTAAGGAACCTTTTTGCTTAGGAGCAGAACTGTCTGGTGATGGCTGGGGCGGGTTTTCTCGCTGATCTTCTGCTCTTTGGTTCAACAGCTAGTGAAGATGCGGCTGTCTGTCCCGTGCCGGGCGGAGACCTGTGCACATCTGCAGTGCTTTGATGCAGTCTTCTACCTACAGATGAATGAGAAAAAGCCCACATGGATGTGCCCTGTGTGTGACAAACCAGCACCCTACGACCAGCTAATTATTGACGGGTGAGTACATACGCTTCTCTATCCTCAGTCCCTTTCTTTTTCTCCGCTGGGTGCAGCGTCTTGTCTTTCGCTCTGTGCATCTGGTTGAAGTTCACCTCAAAACAAAGTTGGAAGCTTATTCTGCTGGTGCATAATACTCTGACTTAATTGTCTCGGTGTGTTAGAGCAAGGCTTGACTCTCTGCCATCCGTAAGTTTTGGATTACACTGAAGTGTTTCAAGAATCAAGTGTTTACTGCCTCACTCTTTTCATCAGGCTGATGAACCCGCACAACTAGCCGCCTTGGTTGACCGGTATCATGCTGCATGGAATAAACCACTTTATAAGCACCCGATAAGGTGATTTTTTTTTAATAGGAAACATCTTCCTCTTTTCTTGTCAATGTGAGGTGCTCATCAGCTCACACATGGTTTTTGACATGCTGTAAATGTGATTGGGGGATCTTCTCTGCCAGCTATTAAACCGAACGTCGTGCCACATATAGCCCCCGAGACAGAGGTACAGCTGCAGTATTCTGAAAGGTTTTTGTGCGGTCTGTGTGACTGTTCCAGTACAATTCCTGTGGCCTTTGTGAATATCTTAGTGTCGGGGATGGAAAGGATGCCTCAGTAGGGACTGTTTTATGTATTGCATGCCTAGAGGGGGGGAAAACCAGCAGGTTCAGATGCACTGGAGGGACAGAATTGAAATGCTTTGGATATATTTTCCAGGCTGTAGCTCTTGTGGATCTGCCCCGCCCGCCCCGGTTCCTCTGGGGACACCAAGTGGTGGTTGATCCTGCTAGCAGGCTGAGCCTGTGCAGCAGGCCCTTGGGGTGCTCAGTGGGCCCCCGGGGCTCCCTGCTGGGCGTTACCAGCTCCCTTGGTGTGGGAGGGGATACTGGTGCACTTGGCAGGCAAACAGGGTATGCTGAGAGGGAGTTGCCTTTTGGCACAGCACGTTTAGAGTTGGTTTGTGAAGGGCAGACCACAAAGTTTTGCCCCAGCCGTGCATTTGGGGCTGGCTGCATCCTGGGGCTGCTGCCTGCCCCGTAGTGGGCCAGAAGGACAGAGCCACACCAGCATCCCCATTCTCAGTGTTCCCAGCAACACAACCCCTGTCTCCTGCGTGAGGGATGTTCTCTTTCTACTGTGACATAGTTGGAGTAGTGCTGTAAAAGCACAGGAGGGAATTAAAGCAAAGTAAATTCCAAACAGCATTTGGGAAAGGGTGAGGTGAGAAATGCACACCCTGAGCTCTGCCAAGAGTTCTCCGGCCATGAACTGGGGAAAGGTTGCGTTAGACTTCGCGCTCAACTTGCCATCTGCTTTTCGGTCCGTGTGGGAATGGTGTTTCCCGTATCTTTGGACTAAGGGTAGTTTGCTCTGTCTTTTTACCAGAGAGATGAGCAGAGAGCTCCCCGTAAGCTCGGAGAGCTTAACTGTGCTGCTGTTTGGCAGTACAAGAACACTTTGGAGGTGATGCTTGTATGTCTGAGTGAGGATATAGAAAAGCTTGAAAATGTAGCTGTGTTCCAAGAGGATTACTCCACAAAACAGGAGATCTCCCTCTCCTTGTTGCAGACCCGGCGGACAGTCTCCTGTATGCAAACTGCAGAGCGAGCTAGGCTGACAGCAGGGGCCACCTGAGGCAAGCCAGAAAGCTGGTGACAATGCTTGTCAGCTCCAGAAATATGAGTTCCAGAGGCTACCTTGAGAGGGGAGCACAATAAATTGCCTGGCTTTTGTGCAAGAGTGAAGGAAGGAACAAGGAGTCAATTAATGGGAACAGCAATCTCCACCCACCCCCCAGATGAAGCTTTGTTGCCTCAAAATGCAGGGAGCCTGTTTTATGGCTGGGACCACCGACATCCATAGCAGCGCTAGCCAAGCCGAGAGCAACCCTGAGGACTGGTGGAACAAGATGCATGGTTGTTAGCTTCTGGAAAAAGATCTCCACCCTCATGGCTTGTATAACACAGATCCCTTCAAAAGTAGGGAGAGTTCAGAGAGAAATTGCTTGGGTGCATCCAACTCCCTTGGCACACAAGAAAAAAAAAAGTGAACAGACGAGTCTCCGCCTGGGTGGTATATTCCCAGAGCCAGGCTGATAATATTCGGAGTGTTGCTGTGTTTGTAGCTACTGATTTGATCCAGGAGTTGTGGGTTTTTAGACAGTCTAAAGGAGCCTAGGCATAAATTTGCTTTGTCCTCTGGCCAACACCAACAGGAAAATCCAGTTCCCTTGAGATCTCTTAACAAGGCTGCTGAGATTGAAGGGGAAGGTACGAGGGGTTGGATTGTGGAACCTCCACAGGTCAGCAGTGCAGGTGTCCCTCCTGGAGGAGGAGGTTGTCACTGGTGAAGGCTCAGCAGATTTCTTTGTCCCAGCTCTGCAGTGCTCAGGACTGGGTTTCAGTGCTGGTTCTGCTGGCCAAAGATAGTCTTCAGACCTCCCCGACAGTGAGCTGAAGGGAACCTGGCAGTCACAGCTGGATGTTTAGTCAAAAAAGGGGTGTAGGCTCCTGGGGAGGGAGGTGGTTGGTTGGGTCTGAGATCCTCTGGGCCTTGTCAGCTTTTTTGGAATTGCAGCCTTTGTGGTTGCTCTGCTGGATGACAGGACCATCCGTGGAAAGGTGTTTCCTACTTGAGCTGGGAGAAAGCAGAAATTTTCTCCTGCAGATGTGCCACAAAGAGTTTTCTTGACCTTGTAAAACTTTTGCCATCCGGTTTCCTTCATGCTGAAAGGAAACGCTCGAATCCAAAAGTCAGTAAGGCCTTGCCGAACGGTGGTTCTGCTAGTGTGTCTGAATAAACATCCCAGGGAAGCGGTGGGACATGGCAGAATAAACGAGCCAGAGCAAGGACTTCGCTCCGGTTAGTGTCTGCAACGAGAGATGGCTGCCATTGAGGTATCCACGCTGGGTCTCTTTTCAGTGGTGAACATGTTGGGTTTTTTCTGTTGAGGGAAGCTGTGTGTATTGTTTTGGTGACTGCTGTGGGGGCTTTGGGAAATAAAAATAGGAAGGAAGTGAAGTGCTGCTTGTTGGATTGCTTATTTCCTAATGTCGTCGGCTACTTTGTCCTTTGCCTAATGCCTTGGTGTGGGTACACCTGCACAAGCCCTGACACAGCTCTAGATGAGGCATCAGACGTCTGTCTGGAAGTGGTACCACAGGCTTGGGAACCTTGGTGAAGAGGCGAGACCGTCTTCTAATTGCACATAATTAAAACGTTAGTTCATGGTTTAGGTACGTTGTTGGAAAGGACGGGGATGGCTTGCACTGTCAGAGCCTGTACTTGTGTTACGGGAAATAAAACGAGCCCTGGACTGCCAGGGCTGTCTGTTTGGCAGCCTTCTGACACCAGATTTCTTTTAAATTTAGCGATCTCTAAGGTGAAGATCCAGGTTGATGGCCCATCACTAAATGCATTCTGCTGATTGCCTCGAGGTTAATAGATGGCATCTTTTCTCCTGTACAGGCTCCTGTCAAAGATCCTGACAGAATGTGAAGATGCGGATGAAATAGAGTACCTGGTGGATGGCTCCTGGTGTCCCATCAGAGCTGAGAAGGAGCGCAGCTGCAGCCCTCAGTGTCCAATATTAGTTCTAGGTGAGTATCTCTGGCATTAAAGACTTGAAATTATTGTAGATTTGCACAAATTGCAAAAACGGAGTTCCCCAGTTGTCTTGGGAAAAGCTGTGTGATACCTTAACATGAGATTGGCTCTTGAAGAGCATCCTCTGGATAGCGCCTTCGTTTTCAGCCTCTTCAGAAACGTACGGCAACGCCAGGACACGCCGCATCCCTGCGGAGAGGGCCCAGTGCACACGGGTTGTTCTGCAAAGCTGGGCGTCTGCCAGCGTGGCATCGAACAAATTTGTCGGCAGATGCGCCTCTGCGGTGACCCCCAAAACGTCATCAGCCAGACCAGCCTGGAGCAGCACTGTGCTGCTTTTGTGGGGAAAGAGGATTTTTGACTGGAAAACTGTCTGTTGGGTGGCCGGCATGAGGCCGGGTCCCTCTGGCAATGGTGATTCCGACGGGCTGGGCAGTGTTGCCGTGTAACTTCTTGCTTCAGCCAAGCCTGTTCCCAGGTCTCGGGCAGATGCCGTTGGGCACTGCACCCAGAGCGAGCATCAGGTGTGTGGGATCGGCTCCTTTTTGAGGCAGAGTTTGTTTCATGCACCTCTTTGCCTCTTAGACTGGATGTGAGGAAGCGGGATTGTTTACAAGGGCAGGGAGTGACAGGACAAGGGGGAATGGGTTTAAACTAAAAGGGGCAAGATTTAGATTAGCTATTAGGCAGCAATCCTTCCCTGGGAGGGTGCTGAGGCCCTGGCACAGGGTGCCCCGAGAAGCTGTGGCTGCCCCTGGCTCCCTGGCAGTGCCCAAGGCCAGGTTGGATGGGGCTTTGGGCAGCCTGGGCTGGTGGGGAGTGTCCCTGCCCATGGCAGAAGGTTGGAACTAGATGGGCTGGGAGATCCTTTCCAGCCTAAACCATTCTATGGTTCTATGATCTCTTTCCCGAGAGGGTGGTCAGACCCTGGCGCAGGCTTCCTGGAGAGGCAGTCGATGCCCCAAGCCTGTCGGCGCTTGTGAGGTATTTGGACAATGCCCCTAATGCCAGGCTTGAACTTCTGGTCGGGCAGTTGGGTCAGATGGTCCTTGTAGGTCCCTTCTATTTTAAGTACCACGCAGCCATGAGAGACCGAGAGTGTTGCAGCATCCCCTAAAACAGACGTTAAGTGTCTTAATGAGTCCTCCCTTCCCCCGCCTCTTCCAGGTTCTTCAGATGTGAATGGGCTGTTGCCCACTCCGAACGGTAACGGTGAGAACGGCAAGGCCACTGCCGACGTCGTGGATTTAACACTGGACAGCTCATCATCGGAGGAAGAGGAGGAGGAAGATGAGGAAGAAGATGACGATGATGAGGGACCCCAACCAAAACGACGCTGCTCTTACGAGAAAGGTTTAGTTTCTGCCTGCTGACTGCGGAAGCAGCTCTGAATCTCAGAACGGACAGACTTGAATACTCTGGTGCTTATTAAACTGGAGGAGTGGGGAGAACATCCTCTCCCACCTCATCTCCCTTCCTCCCTGATCTCCTTCGACTTTCCTATTCCAAATTAATCATTAAAGCAAGAGAAAAAGAAGAGAAAAAAAAAAAATCCAACAAACCACAACCGCAAGCGAAAAACAAACCATTGAGCTGCTTCTTGGTTGGAAAACGACCCCACTCAAAGCCTGACCCTGAACTGGAGCCTGAAGTAAGGAAAGTGTCTGAAGCCAGGCAGTCAGAATCTACAGCTCGCTGGTCTCTGCTGCCCTTCGCTGGGACGGCTGGAATCGGTGGAGTTCACCTGCAGACCTACAGGACATCAAACTCCCGTGCATCTCCAAAGCTGTGTGCATTTTTATTGTCTTGTTAAATAACCATTCCTTAATTAATCTAAAGTTTTTGCTGGACG
>VWZZ01002142.1:32433-83674 GCA_013399095.1 Psophia crepitans | reverse complement strand
TTCTGGGGGTTATCAATAAGCATGTGGAGGAGAAACAGGCTATCAGGAGCAGTCAACATGGATTCACCAAAGGGAAATCATGCCTGACCAACCTGATAGCCTTCTGTGATGGCATGACCAGCTGGGTGGATAAGAGGAGAGTGGTGGATGTTATCTACCTTGACTTGAGCAAGGCTTTTCACACTGTCTCTCGTAACATCCTTGTTAGCAAGCTTAGGAAGTGTGGTTGGATGAGTGGACAGAGGCAGGTTGGGAACTGGCTGAATGGCAGAGCTCACAGGGTTGAGCGAAGCGTCACAGCCTCTCGTCAGTGGCCTGTAGCTAGTGGTGTGCCCCAAGGGTCAGTACTGGGTCTGCTTTTATTCAACATAGTCATCAATGACCTGGATGAGGGGACAGAGTACACCCTCAGCAAACTTGCTGACGATACCAAGCTGAGAGGAGTGGCTCACACACCAGGCGGCTGTTCTGCCATTCAGCCAGACCTGGACAGGCTGGAGAGTTGGGTGGAGAGGAACCAAATGGAATTCAGTAAGGGCCAGTGTAGGGCCCTGCACCTAGGGAGGAATAGCTGCAAGCACCAGCACAGGTTGGGGGTTTCCATGCTGGGAAGCAGCCTGCAGAGAAGGACCTGGGAGTCCTGGTGGATAGCAAGCTCTCCATGAGCCAGCAGTGTGCCCCTGCGGCCAAGAAGGCCAATGGTATCCTGGGGTGCATCAGGAAGAGTGTGGCCAGCAAGACCAGGGAGGTTATCCTCCCCCTCTACTCTGCCCTTGTGAGGCCACATCGGGAATATTGTGTCCAGTTCTGGGCTCCCCAGTTCAAGAAAGACAGGGAACAACTGAAGAGTCCATCAGAGGGCTACCAAGATGATTAGGGGGCTGGAGCATCTCTTGTAGGAGGAAAGGCTGAAAGAGCTGGGTCTGCTCAGCCTGGAGAAGACTGAGAGGGGATCTCATCAATGCTTATCAATACCTAGAGGGTGGATCCCTAGAGGAAGGGGCCAGACCCTTCTCAGTGATGCCCAGTGACAGGACAAAGGGCAACGGGCACAAACTGGAACACAAGAAGTTCCACCTCAATATGAGAAAAAACTTCCTTACTCTGAGAATGACCGAGCACTGGCACAGGCTGCCCAGAGAGGCTGTGGAGTCTCCTTTTCTGTAGATATTTAAAACCCGCCTGGATGTGACCATGTGCGACCTGCTCTAGGTGATCCTGCTCTAGCAGGGAGGTTGGACTAGGTGATCTCTAGAAGTCCTGAGCAACCCCTGCCACTCTGTGATTCTGTGTATCTGTGAATGGGATTTAACAAAACTTGGAATGATATCAGCAGGTTCAAGTCACAGTAAAAAATCTCTCTAGTGTATGCTAACAGTGCCAAAAAATGGATCAAGATTTCCTCCTTGCCTTGGTCAGATGACTTTGTGGAAAAAATAAGCGACTTATATTTTAGGTGGCTTTTTTCATAAACCTTGATATGGAAATAAACAACTGATGCACATTGGATTGCTGCAGGCTGTATGACATTTTATGTAATTGAGGTGAACGGTTTAGATAAGTCAAATTAAATACACTTAACTTAATATAGAATGCATCTTACTTCATATAATTAACATTGTGCAGAAAACAACCTTACAGGAGTAATAAAAAATTCACTTATAAGCCTCCTTATACTCGTGCTTTCTTACAGTACCCAGTATTACCAAATTTCTCCCACATTTCAGCTGTGCTTCATGCTTTGACATCTGGATTGTAGTACTTTGGGATGCTGAACTAAACTTCCACGGGTTAACTAATTAAACCACTTTAATATCAACAGCAGTAGAGGCTGAATTCCGCAGGGTGTTCCTGGTGACACTGTTCCATGAGTACTGCAGCCTGCTGGTTGTATCAGCTGTTAGCTGGTGTGAAATCCCTCTAGAGGGAGATGTCCCTCCACAGATAGTTTTCTTGTGCATGTGTGCTGGAGCAAGACATATTTAGTCTCAGCAAGGCACTAGTAGTCTTAGTCTCGATTATCAAACCAATTAGCAGTATTCTGTAAGCATAGGTGTGGGCTGGTCACTGGTGTAGAAAATTTACAGTCTTGTTTGGTAGGATGCATTGCAGGAACCAGTATTGTACTCTAGTAAGCTTTTGGTCTTTATTTGAAATTAAAGGATAGGCAATGACTAGACCATAACTTACAGCTGAACTTCCTCTGAAAAATAAGATTTAGGATGCAGCTATCCTATCTCTACCACAGTTTTCTGTGAAATACCTGTTTTAATCTTGGGATCCAATAGTAATTTTCATAGTCTAGCATATATTATTCAGTGGGTCCTCCCCAGTTAAGACAGAATGCTGCATTTCTGTATGTGAAACAGTGCCTGCAACTCCCACCGGAGACCCATAAGATATGGGACCTGATAAGATTAGGCCTTTGTCTATGTTCAGTGTTTCGAGGGAGGTCCTCCTCCCCCTCTATTCTGCCTTGGTGAGACCGCATCTGGAGTATTGCGTCCAGTTCTGGGCCCCTCAGCTCAAGAAGGACAGGGAACTGCTAGAGAGAGTCCAGCGCAGAGCCACGAAGATGATGGAGTGGAACATCTCCCTTATGAGGAAAGGCTGAGGGAGCTGGGTCTCTTTAGCTTGGAGAAGAGGAGGATGAGGGGTGACCTCATCAATGTTTATAAATATGTTAAGGGTGAGTGTCGGGAAGATGGAGCCAGGCTCTTCTCGGCCTCACTAAGCGATAGGACAAGGGGCAACGGGTGCAAGCTGGAGCATAGGAGGTTCCGGGTTAACATGAGGAAAAACTTTTTCACTGTGAGGGTGACAGAGCACTGGAACAGGCTGCCCAGAGAGGTTGTGGAGTCTCCTTCTCTGGAGATATTCAAAACCCGACTGGATGTGTTCCTGAGTGATGTGCTCTAGGTGGCCCTGCCTTGGCAGGGGGGGTTGGACTAGATGATCTTTCGAGGTCCCTTCCAACCCTTGTGATTCTGTGATTCTTTGAAACTGTCAAAACATCAAATGCATTAGCACTCTGCGGAATATTCAGAGCAAAACTTGCAGAAGTAGGTTCTGCTGGTGATGAACTAACGCCACTAATTCCTGGAGACCAAAGTATGCATGCCCCCTCACTGACAGCTGTTAACTAGCTAAATCTGTAATGAGAAATTATTGTTAATACTGAAATTAGTAAGTATATTACTCTCTCTATTTGCTGGGAATGTGACAGTACTTAATTGAACTGACACTTCCAAATATTAGTTTCTTTTGCCGTCTGAGACACACTCGTCATTTAATTGCTGCTAAATAAAAAATTGCCGTCTTATTTAAAAGGCATACGTTGAAATATTTTTTCTCTCTAAATCAATAGTACCACAATCCAGAATATCTGGCTACACAAAAACTGAAGCAATTCAGATATGTTTGTAACAAGAAAACAAATTTATTGATTTTTAAAAGACAAGACACAATTTTGTTTTGAAAAACACAAGAAAGCTAGCCTGAGTTCAAGTCTGAAATATTCAGAAAAATCCTACTGTCTTTAGTATGTTCCAGTCATTTTTTTTAAACAACACACTAAAAGTTAATATATATTTTTATAATTATAAAAGTTCCCCAGTTATTGTACAGTACACAATACAAATTGCCCACAAACTATTATTTAGCTCCTGCCAGTTTTGAGAGGACATGATATACTAAAAGATTTAGCATTTCTCACAAAAATCACATCAGGAAATACGTATTTACAAAATCAAATACATTATACAAAAAAAACCATCACGTTATTCTGTAAAGATGTCTTCTTTAAATAATTAAAAAGTATATTCAACTGTAGTCCAAAAACTGGAAAAGAACATTACATTATCTCACACATACAATCTACAAAAAGTTGCTTACCTCATTTACATAGTATATTCAGTCAACTGGAAAATAAAAGTTTGAATATGTCCTAGTGTTACGATGTTTCTGTGCTGTGGGACTGAATAATGTAATCTGCCACTTACTAAGTGAAATTTAAATGATGGCACTTAAAAAAAATACAGTATAAAATAAATGCAACAAAGGAAGTTTCCTAGAAGGTAAGAAAGCCCTGAGTGATGATAAAATCACTGATTGGTAGCTCTAGAATTAACCTAATTAAAGTTTACCACCACAGGCACAATTTTCCAAGTTTTTGAAAGGCACTCAAAGTTTCTTTAACAGCCTCATTGGTTATTAACTGTAAATCCAAATTTTCAGTGAAGATGAGTGGAAAAGGGCAACTTGCTTTGGTACAAAGTGGTATTTTTCTTAGCATATTTTTAAATTGCTTAATTGGGTTACTTTAAGATGGATATTTAATGTTTAAATACAAGGCAATCACTTTACTATTGTATTGAAGGAAACTTCACTTGGGGAACCCGTTAAGTATTTGTGTAAAAAGCTCTTGCTGGCATTAATGAGTCAAAAAGAATTGAACTGAGTTCCTGGTAAATACCAATCCATGCAACGTTGTTCCTCTGAAGTCTGAATTCCTCTTACAAAGACATTTATTATTTCAGAATAAAATTCATCCAGAATTGAAAACTCCTGTAAGATGTTTGCACCATAATCAAAAAAGTGCGTAAGAACATACAAAGAACATTTTCCTGACTTAGATTTAAGTGAGGCTCATTTGATGCTCATAGGCTTATTCTGGGCCGTCTTTTCTACAGTGAATTTCAGCCTTAATGAGCAATCTACAAGAACAATTCTTACTAAATATTTAACTACTCAGGGCTTCCAATCCCAAAATGCTAATTTACTTTTTCAACAGGAAAAGGGAAAAAAAATCAGAATAAAACAAGAGTTAAAATGATTACTTTCAAACTAAGGCTTTTTTTACTTCAAACAAACACTAGGCAGTCACTTTGTAAGTGGCTTTTACTATATCTTAGTTAAACCGGTAAATTAAACTCAGGTCTACTGGCACATAAAATCACTAGCAGCAATGATCAAGGCATGCAAACTCAGAAGCATTTACAGTAAATTATGAATAAAAAAAGTTGTTAAATTAAAACCCTTTGAGTATTGCATTTATGTTAATTAATTATGCATAAATTTGCATTAACTGACTAAAAATGCTTACAACCTACTTGTACTATACTACTGATGTAATTCCATTAAAGAACTTAAAAATTAGACCCTTTTTGTTGCCCTCAGCTAGGCTGAAATAAGTACAGCTGTACTTAGTGTTTGCTGAGTGACTGATACTGCAAGAATCCAGCAGAAAATGTGTTGGACTCTCACTTGGTAAGGTGGCATTTCTATCTCTAGGTTCCAAGAATCCCTACTTGCTACTACACTTGTTCCCTTGTTCTTGTAAGCAGTATTTGTAAGAACAAAGGGGCTTTTTAAAATGGCAAAAAACTTGTGCAATTTTTAGGTTGCTTTTAAAACTCCGACATTCAATAAGGGCCATCCAAACTGTACCCCTGTAGATGAGGGTGAATAAAATACCTTCATCTTTCAGCTAGTTATTATTGCCGCAACTGAGTTTTAAAAGGAATATCAAAATAATCGTGCACTTCTTGTTCCTGTTTATCAAAAACACTGCCAAAAATTTCAATGCAAACATACCAAATATTCCGCAAAATTCATTCTTCTTCACTAAGCCTTCTTTTGATCCTATAGATTCTCTTTTTCAGTACCAGAGTATTCCAATACTAACCCACCTCAGGAGATTTTCAAAATAGTTTGAATATATTTTCTGAACCTTTATCTTCTGAAGGCATCTTAAAGTAGACAACTTCATATCTGTAGAAACATGTTTGATTTTCTTTATATATTTATGCAATTACAAAAACAAAGAGCTGAAGTACTCTTTTCTATTAGGCAGTACACATTAATGGCAGTGAGTATTATGCCTACATCTACTGAGCCCCCTATCACAAAACCATTCCTGTATAGTATGCAAGTATTTACTTTAGACAGAATTAAAAAAACCCTCTACAACGCTATCAGCTGTTTCAAAGTATATGCTCAATGGACTAATTAAATTATCTAAAAAGCTTTGTTCCCATCATGTTACTTACAATGCTCAAAGGGTTAATGCAAGGCATTATATCAAATTAATTTTCTAATACTAGAACTAAGCACTGTGTGTTTATGCTTCTATTCCAGTTTTTATTGTTTGTTTGTCTCAAATCACTAAACGAATTAGCAGAGATACTAGAATTCCATTTATTGATTTGTTTTAAACCATATACGAAGAGGATGTCCTGCTACAGAGACAAGGGCCCAATTTTCAGAAATTCATACTGCTCTCTCAAATTAATGTTTTAAACTCTGAAATTATTGTTGTATACTTATACTACTAATAAATCTATTTTTCATCAGCACTTTTATGGCTATCAGTTGTTGGTTTTATTTTGTACAAACGTTCTGAATTACATTGGATTGCAGTACATCTCTAACGTATATTTTTTTTCTAAACAGCGCAGTTGTCAATTGGTGAGTATGACAAAGATATCAGATCATCTCTCCTAGGGAAAACAAGGTGAACAAAAGAAGTGGTTTAAATATTCTAAAATACCTCACTTTAAATCAAAGTTGTATACAGACCTATACATTCCTGAATGACAGAACATTATCTACTTTCTTATTTTTGAATTAAAGGCAGCAATGCTGTAAATCATCATTTTATAGGTAAATAATTTAAAATTTATATTCCAAATTCTTATGGAACTCTTTTTAAAAGAAGGTGCTTTGAGCATACTGCAGTACAAGAGCAAGCCACAGAAAAAATAATTGAAAACAAAAAAAAATCTTTAAAACTGATTTACCATAAGAAAGATGAAAAGGTACCAACACATTTTAATAAATACAAAACTTTTGAAAATTGGGCCCTGTGTTTTGAAAAGCTAGTTCAATAATACCCATTCCCCACACTGTTCACTGTGCTATTTGTGCTAATGGGGGAAATCCCTCTAAAATCATTATTTTGGATTCCACATCAGGATTAGATAAAACACATAATCCATGTCAACTGTCATAATGTCTACCCTGTGGATACATGCTACACCTTCTCCAGAGCACTAACAACAGACTTCAGAGCTGGTGTGGCAACGCAACCGCATGTTACACATTATAGAATACAGACTGAGGTATTCATATCTCTGTAGTGTAATGATTACTAAAACCCAACTATTGTATCGCAAGAGTGTGCAAAATGTTTTATCTAAGTGTTTGATTAAAATTTCAGTAAATGTAAAAACAAAACAAAGACCCTCAAACCTGTAAGTACACAACGCAGCTTACAGTAACATAGTTCTAAAAAAATCTGAAAAATCTTGTAAAATCTTTAAAATTTAAGCCTAAGAATACATACTCCATTCAGTTTTCTGAAACTGGGATAGTTCCAATTTGTTTTGATAACTCATTATTTTAGAAGCTATGAAATACATTCCATTTTTGTGTTCAGATTTTTGTTGAGTTTTGTTTTGCACTTTGTGAACAGCGAACAACTGAGTGGAGTGGGGAGCTAAATAATGAAAGATACTCAGGTCCCACCTTTTTTAGCAATCTAGATTTACCTATTACAATCGTACTTTTTTCTTAGCAACAAGAAATCCAACATTAAACCAAGAAAGGACAATAATAAGAAACATTATAGGTCCATCAACACAAAAATTGAAACTAGTACTACAGTATTAAAAAAGGCTGGAAATAAAAAAAAAGAGTTTAATTATTCCACTTTATTTTACTTGTAAACATCTTATAATGCACAATGAAGGGGAGTAAATATTTATCACAGCTTAGTTTTAGCATTTTTGGTGAAGGGTACAGATGTGCTGATTTCCAAGGAAAAATCAGGACACACTGAGCCATATATGTGAGAACAAAAGGTAATGAGATTCAGTGCAGTTATGAGTTTAGAAATAATGAATATAAACCTCACTTTCAATTTTTACTGAGGCAAAAGCCATCTACTGACATTAGTAGGAATTATGCCTACACGGAATGAGCAGGATGGATTCATCTCCCAGTTCTGGAAAGGAATTAAATTTTAAATTTGTACACCAATAATGTTTGGACGTTTTAGTTGATGTGCAGCCGTATTTGGAGCATATGTAAACTCTAGCAACAAACTTGTTTGCTATTAATACACTATTCATTTTACACACTTTTCTCCCATTTGGTATATATGACTTTAAAGTAATTTTCACACACACTAGATAAACCAAAATAAAAGAATCCCTAATTTTCTTATACAGTCTTTTCTGTAAAGATGATCTCTTTTGTGCTCTCCCTCACTTTTTGGCTTTTTTGCTTATTTAATTCCACATTTTAGTGTAGCAAATTCATGTGTCTGCATAATGAAATGTTTAAGAAGAAAAATTTGAGTTCTTTAATGTCAATTATTATGGTCTCTATAAACGGTCATTATTTAACTATTAAAATGTAATATCTGGCTGATACCCCACAAAATATAGAAATTGAAAACATGCACTGCATTATGTACCTGCTCATGTATTTCTTTTTAGTTTTTAAAATTAAAAGTAGGCAAGGGTTTAGAAAATATATAGTCATGCTTGGGACTATGGTCAACCTATTTTGACATTTCAAGTTGGTATTAAAGCTAGTTTTGCTTTCCAAATTCCCAAGCAGATTTTATTTGTAATAAAGTGAAATCCAGCTAGAAACGAGAAAAAATAGGTTTATTGTCCTTCTAAGAGGGATATTAAAATCATTTAATAATAAAAAAATCCTTTTCTTTTGAAGGCTATGTAACCTGTCCTTATTTCTCAGGGAATTTGAAAATGACAGGCACACCTTGTTGGATTAATTTAAGAGTTAATAACAACAAAAAGTACTAAGTCTTAGCTTCAGTTCTGTTTAAGGCACCATGTAATAGCCGAGGTACAATGATCCCTGATGTACATTCTTAAATGGCAATGGTCCATCTAGCCACCTATTCAAATTCTACACAATTGGGCATAAGTACAAGTGAGGTGTGCCAGTTACACTGCCTTATCTACTTTTTTGTAAAAATTTAAATCCACTTCAACAACAAGGAAATATTTTTGAAAGGAAAATGATGCAGGTTGCTACATTCCTTGCATTCTATAAATCATCTTTTCTAAGAGCAGCAGATTGAAACACTAGTAGGAAAAGACCTGGAATAGAAGAAAGTCATCCAAATGGAATGTTTTCCTGTATGTCCAGTTCAGCATAAGTAGCACGTACACTTAAAATTAATAATAATCAAGTCACTTATTCTTCAGTTTCAGTTTCTAACAACTACAGTACCACTCAACAGCCAAAAACACCTGTTCAGTGGCCCCACATATAGAATCAGTAGTCTTCAAAACAGAGGAACTGGTATGCAAATAATATCTGGAACTGCTGACTTTAAAGGAAGCCTGCATTGTTTACATGATGGTCAGATAATGAGGTACGTTTATGACGTACACATTACCACATTCTGTTACAATTCTGTCATTTAAACTTGCTTCTTGCTCACAGAAAGAAACTAGGAGATCTTCCCAACCCTCCAGCATTATTACAAAAATTCCCCCTGAATGCTCACAGTTTTATCAAAATAGTGTCTTCTCGTTGTCCAATGAAAAGCACCTTTTATAACAAATTTGATACATCTGCTGTCAAATAAGTATGCCTCCAGTGTAAATCAAAGAAAATAGTTCTTTTGATATTTCACAGAAGTGCATCTAATTAAAAACCTAGCTATCTGAAATCATCACCATAACTAATAATTAACATTAAAATCTTTTTTGAAAACTATGAAAAAATTTCAAATTATTATAAGAGGACAAAAACATTAACATTACGCTTTGCAAAAATCTTCCTTGCATTTGATACTAAGAAAACTCTTCATATTGAGCGGCCAATGTAAAATGATTCTGTCTACAAAAAAAATCTCTTTTTTTTTTTTTTAAACAGATCTGGCAAAATACATACACCCATTCCATTTCACAACTCCAATAAAATAATGTTCAGCACAGCTAAAATTTGACAACAGTCGACCTTCAGACTTATTCTCTTTATTTAATTTTTTTTTTCACATTAAACCCAAAGGGCTAATGTAATGGGGTGTGTGTCAGGGCAGGGGAGGGGGAGGTTTCATATTAAACTGCAGTATATGTATTTCCAGTAGCACTGCATTGTCTGATAGTCTGAGTAGTTGCAACAATGTGCTCATTATGAATTGGGTTCAGGAGGTTCTGCTGTACTTCACTCTCAAGCACTGGCTGCATGCAGCCCACCTGGAACGCCTGGTTTAGTTCTGTTTTCTCCCTCTTGGCTTGTGGCTCTCCATTGTCGTCCAGCTCTTCATCTATTTCACTTTCAACTTCGCTGCCCTCATCTGCACAAACAAACCACCATGAAACTAGCCTGAAGGAAAAAATTCTAATTCAAAGGCCTTTATTTTTCAAATAATAGTTGAAATGCAAAAATACAGAGACTAGCAATCTGATAAAGCACAAACTGAAAATTTAAAATTTTAATGGAAAAAGTAAATTATGATGTCAAATAGGTAAACAGACTCTCTGCTTTCATCACTTCATTACACAGATAGCTTATCGTATCCATATAACATATACATGTACTTCAAAGCACGATACAGCTCTAAATTCTGGTTTACTGTATTTTTAAAACATAAGGACTTATTTTGCTCAAAGAGATGCAGACGGAATTATACACCGGAGAGGTTAAAATGCTTACCTTTATCCATATTTCCAGGGGACACAGCATTTAAATCACCAAACTGCAAAATAAACAATAAAAACAACTGGACACGGTCTTAAGCAAATGTGAACTTATAAGTGTGGAGCAGATCTGTGCTGCACTGGTTTGACTGAGGCTAGCATTCAAATGCATGATCTTGGCTGCATCTGCATCCATAGTACAGCAATTAATTTTCGATTCCATCCTAGTCTTGTGCTTATTAAGACAATTATCACTAAGTAAACACTCAAAAATTAACATGGGGAAGTATAAACTTTTCTAAGATTACCTCATTGGGGCCTTTGTTGCTTGAAGTGACCTATTTCTGCATTGTATAAAACCCTTAAATTATCTGTTCTGAACTGCTGATATTTTTTTAACAAAAATCTCTTTTTAAAATTTCCCAGAGACAACTTTACTTGTACTGGATCAAAAATGAAGGTGTGTCACAGTGTTGCAAATCTACCTGTAAAGTATATTAAAGGCACAGCTGAGAAAGGGTTTGGAATCTGGTACCCAATTTACTTACATCAAAAAAATCCTCACAACTAGAGGTACAACCTTCCTCCCTTTCTCTGAATCTTCAAAGTTTCTCTTAAATAAGAATTGGCAAAATTAAAGTAATTTCAAATTCAAAGAGTACATTATTTACATAAATACATTTCTAACCATAAATGATGATACCAGTCTTTTGCTGAAGAATTTTGCCAATACCTGTGTCCAAAGCTAGGAGAAGAGGAAGGGAGAAAAATGAGAATGCTTTGCTCAGGTGCAACACCAGTTTATACTGTCTTACAGTGTTTGTCAGACCACAGCCTTAGACTTCCTCATTTTATTTCAGCCACAGTCATTGAATACCCAGAAATATGAAAAGACATGCATTTAATGATTATTTACTACTTCTATTCTGCCCCTCTCACCTCCAAAAGTTTTGGGTTACTTACTTCCTCATATTTGCATCTTCAGGCTACGTAAACTTTTTACAAGACGCTATACTACATTTACGTCTAACATACACAATGTCTGTCAAGAAGACAAGAATACAGTAATTGTATACTTGCGTAGTACCCTACTACAGGGTAGTAGAGGCAGAGACTATGCAAATATACTATTGCTGGGTCACTAACCAGAAACATTGTTATTCACCCTTTCTGTAACATGTTATGCCACATGATATGAAATAATTTGACAAATAAAGCTGAGACATTTCCAATTTCTCTTGAAAGTATAGCATTTAGTTATAGTATTTAATAAGCCTATCAAAATATCTTGACGGAAGAATGACACCAACTTGCAAAACGACTTGCAATTTACTGGTAACATAGAATATGATACAGTGACTTCCACGTGTAAAAATTTAACAAATCTGTCCTGTATCTAGCATATTTTCAAATATATCCATTTTCCAGCACTTTTGAAGTGCAATTCTTTGATGACAATTTGTGCTTTCCTCACCATCTCATTCAAAATGATAGATGAACTATTAGAAAAGAGAGGAATGAGATAAGCTTTGCCTTGCAGATGCCACAGTTGAGTATAAGAAACTAGTTATGAATCAAGACTCTTGTTCTGTTTTTTAAACCAATAATCTTTGAAACACATGCATGAGAATCAACCATGTTGCAAACCTCTGTGTATGTCTGTGCTAGTTTTATTATGTGTATGTGAACACTACAGTACAAGGCAAAATTCCGCATGTAAGCCACCTTTCTCAAGTCAATGGGGGTACTCAGCTCATTTGTGTTAACATCTGTATGCGAATTCAACACGTGTGCAAATACATGTAAACAGATCCATGTAAGCCACGCTTTCCTACTGCACTGTTCTTTTTTTATGTTCAAATAAAATATTCAGTTCTCAAAAACTGGAAAAAGGTTGTATGTTGCTTAACATTTTCAAACCGTGCACATGAATCTGTATGCAGATTTGTAAAGGAGTGAGCTCATTTGAAAATAATTGGTTGTTGGAATTCAGTGTGATTTTAGTACTCTGACAATCAACCAACAAAACAAATTTGAAACTGTTGTATTTGTAACCCAATCTATTGTTGTACTGCAGAACATCCTACAGCTCCACAAAAACGTTTAAAAAATTTGCAAACACACATACGCAAATTCATCACTAAATCTATCAATCTAGTCTCTCACATATTATCTTACCTCTCCCATAACTGCAATGGGTGTCTCTCCTGTTGCCTGAGCAACACGATGTTCTACTAAGTAAAACATGTATTCATCGTAAAGCAAGCGGATCAGATGAAAAGAGCCAAAGCTAGCAGCACTGCGCAAGGTTAAATCTCGAATCACCATTGAGCTATTCAAAAATAGAAAAATATATATATTTATGTATTATATGTCACAGTAATTTTAACACTGAGCCATTTAGACATTTCACTTCAAAACCAATATTCTCAAAAATATGTTATCGGAAAGAGATGTCCAGGAAAGGCCATCATTTGCTTCTCTCCTTTCTCTGAAGGTATTGGTGGACACCACATTACATAAGAAATAACCAAATTGTTTTGTTTTCAGTTTTTCTTTGTTTTGATACATGCATAACTACCAATACATGAGCATGTGTAAAACCTAACTCAAAAGATAACTTTGTTGAAAACATAAACAACTAAAACAGTAGGAAAACTATCTGACTTTAAACAAACTAATGCTTAATTAGTGTCTGTTGTGTCCACCTTCCCAGTACAAAGGTTTTTATTGCCATGATTTTAAAACTTTGAAACTTAAAATTACAAAAAGATAGGCTCGTATGTACACATTATATTGACTAACTCTGGTATCTTCAGCAAGCAGTTGCTACAGTCATTTTCAAAGAACGAGGTTTACTCTGATAACTGTTTCAATAAGCCGCTAACATGGAATGCTTGTCCTAATGTTCTTTTTACACATTAAAAACAGGTTTTGTCTTCCTTATCTAATAAGCAGAGATACCACAGTGTTTTAATAAATAATGTAAAAATTAGTGGCTTAATAATTGTGTCAAATTTCATATTATATTTCTAATTCAGGACAAAATTCCACCTACATTTATTTGGACATGGCCTTTAAAACAATAAACAAGCATCATTTAAGTCCCTGCCAATTTGCAAGTAGCCCTGAGTTCAATGTTAACAACAATAATTTTCTGAAAAAAAGAAACGTTTTAGGTTTTTCATGACCTAGTGAGCCACTGTTTGATATTACATCGGTCAGCTTTAATATAGTGACCACGTCAGCAAATAATAGAATAGGTTGGATGTTTTAGAAATTTATTAAATACTACCTGTAGAAAGACCATTTTAACAGAAATTGTCGTGCTGCTTTAGGAAAGCTGGGTCTTCCTTCGTATGGTTTCAATGCTTGCATCATTACATTATCAAGCCAGGAAGCCCACTGCTCCAGAGTGCTCTGCTGTTGAAGAGTCACCTTGAAATCTGTTTCTAGTCTCTGAACCATGTTGTCATCACACTGGCACACCCAGGAAGCCTGCTCCTGTCACAGCACATGGCAACTTTTGAATTAGCAATACATAAACCAAAGCACAGAATGCAATTCTTTCTTAAAGATTAAGCAATTCAATGGATGAAAAGGACAAAACTCACTTGCTAGACAAACTTAGAAGTCAAGTTTTATTTTTATGATGATCATAACTTTGTTGAAAGCAAATGGGTGGGAAAAGCATAACATATAAAAGCAGACATCAAATAACGAAATGAGAACAAACAACGGAAATGACACAAGTACGCTGCAGTTTTCCACATTCATTTTCAGAATAGGCTTCTACTTTCCTCATTCATCATTTTTCTGCTGAAATACTTGGGATGTGACAGTTTTATTCTGGGACTACAGGCAGGGCAAGCAAGAAGAACAGTTAAATGGGGGGCTAAAGTAATAAAAGAAGTAGCAAGAAATAAAGTTCCTTTTGTTCTGATGAAGGTAAGCTTAAAGACAATTTCTGTTTTATCATCTTATAAAAGAAAGCTCTGTATGTAAACAAGAATTGTTTTGGCTGCTGACTACAGGCAGTAATTACACATTATTTAAAGTACAACATGAACTGCACACACATGGAGAAACAGCATCTGCACAACGTAACAAGCAATTTAGTCAGTCTTATCAAGTTTAAATAAGGCTAGCTCATCAATTCAGAAGTTGAGAGACAAAAATGAAGACTCAATAACTGCAAGCCATGTCCTTAAACTCTGGCTATCATGTGTCAAGTTAACACCCCATTCACAGACTGCATCTATGCTAACGTATTACACTACTTACTGTATAGTCTACCTTTGGTCAAGTACTCTTAACTGACTTTTGCAAAGATTATTAACAAGTACTTTAAAATACTTATTCACAAGGAAAAGAAACAAACACAGAACTACCAGTAATCTGGAACACTGCACTTTGCTGGGCAAAAGAAAAAAAAAATACTTCTCCTCAGAGGAGCAGAAACGTGGAGAAATTAAGCTTAGTGAAAATGTAAACTTACATTCTATAGCTAACTGGAAACTAGTTCTAATCTCTACTAATCTAATAAATTACCCAAGAGATCTTGTAAATTTAAGCACTGACACTTAGATAAAGTATAATAATGGTATTGTCTTTGAAATAATGAAACAGTCTCCACTAAAAGCAATGTTGTGCATTTAATAGTTTGTAGAGACTTCCAGAAGCTATGCTACTACCTGAGATCTAATTCTAAGATATCATTTATGCTATTACTAAGACATCATTCATGGTACCCATTCTAAGAATGCTCTATATTTGCAGAGAAGCTGGAAGAACATGTGCACTTCAAGACAGTAAATGGAAACAGATAATGGTTCTGAGCTCTTACTTTTCTAAAGTGTAAGCTACAACGTTTGGGCTGAATCACTGCATATATGAATCAGCAAAACGTTCTCGCTTAATTTTCTAGAATAATGACAGCTAACAATAAAGTTCAAAATCTTAGAGGAAATTACACTTTTAAGAAGACAAAAAGCCTGTTATTTAAAGCTACATTTTACCTGAACATTGGCAAAATCAACACGGTTAAGATCATTGAGCATCTGGTTGATTTGAGAAGTATTTTGAAGCACAGCACGAGCTGCTTGAGCCAGGTGATTAAGAGATGTGTATCTTCGCAGAGTCTGGGCAAAGGCACTTACAGCGGCAACCTAAGAAGAAATTAATTTATTTTTAAGTATTGTATTCTCTATCTGTAGATTAATTCTACAGATCAAGTCACTATCTTAATTTTAATATTCTATATTAATGAGCCCTCATAGATGAATTATATCCATGTAGCAGATCAAATAATGCCTTCCTTATAATTTTTTGTCAAAATTAAGTTATTTTTTCTCTCATTATTTGATAATTGATGCTAAACGTGAAATTTAGCATTAAAGTTAAAATGCTACTGCTTTTAGATCCTACTGCCCAGTTCGTTTGCCATTGCAAGAATAATACTGCAACAGTTTAGTTTACCTTGGTTTGTATCATCCTCTGTGGAATATTGTTCATGGCATTTGAAAGCCAACCTTCAAGGCTTTTTGCAAAATTGCGAATGGCTTGGGTCAAGGCACCTGTGCATCATAAAAAAAAAATTAAAAGAAATCAATGTACCTGTCTTGAAATGTTTTGTATTCTCAGTACTTACATACTTAACGTTCAGGTCCACTGCTTTTACTTACTAAAAGACAAATCCAGTCTAAGTTCAAGATGCCTCATTCAGGTACAGATTATACAATAATGATTTTAGCTTTGGTTTAGTAAGTAGTTCTGACTTCCTCACCTAACAATCTTGCAAGAAGTTTGTGACCCGCAGTATTGTTTCAGGCACTCCTATAGAAGAACATCAGTAATTGCAGCCCTTGTGATGGAAATTTCCATCACAAACTTTCAGCTTTCCATTTCATCTAAGCAGCTCTTTTAAAAAGCAAAACTCTGGAAAAAATTACAGTTATTGGAATAGTGCAATTTCCTCAAATAGGCCCAAAGTAACCTTAAGCCATGTCATTGCGCTGCTTACTTCAGTTTTAAAGAATGAAATCCAACATGCAGTGCTTAAGGATATCATCAATAAGCAAGATACAGGAATGTGTTTCACTGACAGAGATTATTCAAATGGTTGTGGAATATATCTGCGTTTTTGTTTCTTTATTGTAGAAATAATATTTATTTTCAAACTGTTTTAGCTACATGTGAGAAGAAAAAGTCCAAGTAAAGATTCTGTTTATAAGGCTGAATACTCTGGTAGAGTAAGAAATTAATGCTGATAGAACTTGTCTTTGAGAAATGCTCTTTTACCACTTGAATTATTGATGATCCCTTTTTAAATAAAGCATTCTACTAGCAAAGTAAATTTACTAAAAGAAAAAATGTATTCTTCATGACGTCTTTTTCAGATGTCTTCAGATTCACAAGGATAAGCAGTAGAATCCGTATCAGTAATTTATGTAACTGACCACACATTTGGATACTTAGCTGAACACAATTCGATCTTACAAAATATCTGTATTAGCTGAACACTCTATGGTAACAGGTTTTTTTACCCCATTGAGGTTTCCACATGAAGAACAAGCTTTTTTTTTCAATCCTGTCATCTAGCTCATTTGTGCTGCTTTGTAATTATTTCTGTGCACTTACTAATTAACTATGTATTCGGTCACATTTTCTTGCCTATAAAACAAGAAAATGTGAAGTAGAAGGAATAATGTAAATAACATTTAAGGAAAATATTACTGGTTTTTCACTTCTAATTTGCTTATGCCTCTTTTTCACCCAACTATGTATCACAAAATCATTTGCATCGCTGTAATGCTGATCGCCTTCAAAAATAAACAAAGAAGAAAAGCTCTGGCATTAAGAAAGGCCTTTAACCAGGAAGAAAGAGGAGCAAACGAAAGGAATTCTAAGTTCTGAAGAAATAAAATAGCTAAAGTAGTTAATCAGGCAGCAGTACTGCATAGAAGAACCATGAATTGCTAATGAGCTTTGGAGATATCATAGTAAATACAGAATTCTTCTCATACTCCATCCTTAAGTACACATCTAGCCATTGCCAAAACCTTAAGTACCTACATCCTCAAAGCCTTCTTTTAAATTCATCTGGCTACCACAGAAAAAGAAGAAAACCCTTTCAAAGAATCACATGATGAGTATGATGCAAAGTAAACGGCCCGAGATAGTTAAATGTTACTAGACACACACTACAATGACAGTTACCGATAGAAAGTTTGATTTGGGTAAGCACCTAAAAAGCTTTAGTTCTCAGCTGAAAACACTCTGACATGCAAATCTCATAAAAACAAGGCTTTACACTCTTTCCAGTTCTTTAAATTTTTGCCTGCCTGGAATGGTGTAGAAGAGTGTGAAAATATGTTTAGCGTAAATTCTCCACCTATGATAGAAACTAACTCACAGGCAAGTTTGTTACTGTTCCTTCTGTCACTTGTGAAGGTGTAAAGACTCCATTGTAAAACATAATACCTCTGGTCTATTGCCAAAGACATTAGATAATTATGGTCTTTATTCCTGATTCAAATGGATAGGATTTCACTTTTCTTATGAGAAGGAATTTTGCTGTTTTATACACAGCAATTCTTCATTCTTTTTGTGGGTGCTAAACATTTCAGCTGACAAATTTAACACAGAGGTTAAAAATAAAGCAATTTTTTCCTCAGTGGTCACTTTTTTCTACTCCAGTAACATGTATCAAACAACTGAGTAGGACAGTAAGACTTTTCTAAAAGAAAAACACTGAAAATACAGACTTGAAAAAAGATAAACCTTAAAAAACCCACATGCTTACTTCAGGCACTTCCCAATTTCTGACTTTGACCAGCTGCTGTTGATATCTTTCCATTTATTCAGGAAAAAAACCATAAACATGGCTTTGATGAAGCATTTACTCTACGGAGGAGACCACGATTCTCCCACAGAAGATGATGCATTTGTCTACTTCACGCAGCTCCACTACTGTCATAATGTCCTGCTTTTGCTGGGATAGAATCATAGAATCAGTTTTTCTGAACAGCAACGCTGCATTTCAGAGCAGACGGCAGCACTTAACTCTGTGAGAGCAACGTTGATAAGACACTTTGATGTAGTTGATGGCCAGCTATGGAATGCAGGTTCCCACAGTGATCAAGGTCTTTAGCAGTTCTGAGACAGCCAGGTGCAGAAGCTGGCAGGGGCAAAAGCCAGGGCGTCTGACCCGAGCTGGCCAACAGAAGTATTCCATACCATAAACGTCACGCTCCCTATACATGAGGAGATTGTCTGGGACATCCCTCTCTCTCTGATGGCTGCCGTCCCTGGAGGGTCTCATCCACCATCCCGTCCCTGAGGCCCGCTCCATGCTCCCGAGCCCTGCCCTGCTGGATGCGGTGACTGTCACGTTCTCGCTGGAGCTGCGCTGCTCGCTGTGTGCGGCATCAGCACCCACTGCTGAGGGAGTGCAGCTCTCCATCCCTGTATTGGCTGAGTATAACCTGCTGTATTTTATACAAGCATTGGTATTGATGTTAAGGTTTTTACTCTTTTATAAAATTTGTTTCTACTTTTTTAAAAAAAGGAAAGATGTAAAACAATTGTCTAAACCATGACACATAGTCAACCATTAAGCACAAACTTAAGGCTTCCTCTTGGTCTCTTGTAATGGCTGGAGACATTTTAATTCAAAAGCGTAAGTTAAAAAACTAATAATATTTTATATATTTAACAGTTAAGAAAGAACTTGTATGGACCATCATTACAGGAAAGCTAACTAGAAAAAGCCATTTATTTACTTTATCCTAAAGATAAAAATAAGAAAATACAGTAGCTGCCTTCCAAATGTAGCTCAGTGGGTGGACCTCTGAGCAGAAAACCACTGAACTGTTCAAAAAACAGAGGCAGAAGTCTCTTGAGATGGATTTTTTTTGTGGGATCAAATCAAGTGTTTGCATCAAGAAGTCCGATAGGAATGTCACAGACAGTAGGTATCAGTTATTCAAATATGACTGGTAATTCTAAAAACAAAGAAATAGCAGGAAAAGGACCTGATGCCTGCAGTTATTGATATTAAATGATTCTGTCCAATTTCCTTGAAACCCTGTACTGGCAATGCCCAATGCATCTTATGAAACAAGGCAGGAAGACACAACAAGCTAAGATGCTATCGCATAAAAGCCTCTTTAGAGACTGCCAGGCTGTGCAGAAGTAAGAGAAAACCAAGGTGAAAAACAGGTTTGATGAAAAACCCTGTCTGCATCACCTTCTTATTCAGAAAATAATGTGCTTTTGGAAAAGAGACTTCTAATTTAACCTATTATATGTTGTAATTTTATCTGTGGTCTTTTTATCATTGCGTATTCGCTCATGATAGACTGTATTACTCTAAAATTAACATCCTACCTACTTACACTGTCATGAGATAGAAAACTAAAACATCAGACATAGACCAGTGCAAAATAATTTATACAAGTAAGGACTGTCAATAACTGCATGTATTTGAGAAACTATTTTTCCTTTATTCTGCTATGTAGATGAAAAGATAAATTATGTCACTTTCTACCAAGAACATCTTCTTAAAAAAAAAAGTAAAATAGCCTTTGTAAATGACCAACCTTCAGATTTTACATATTTCCAGTTCCAATTTTTTTTTTTTTATAATTACTAAACCCTACTTTTATTTCACTGACAAGCAAAAAGTCAATACAACTTTTCTGCAAGGTAGTACCTGCAAATATTCTTATGGAGTGCTTATTACTGCTGGAGTCACCATAGCAGAAGAGGTGTTCATAGCATGATAAAATAGCTTTTTTAGCTGCACAGGTACTTAAGGCCCTCTTTTTTTTAAAGAATATTAATCCAACTTTATAAAGTGACTACTGTTCTTTCATGGAAAAGATCTAATATATAGGAGTTACAAAGTTTGTAGTAGGTGGCTAACATTTCTTTATAATATTCAGCACAGCATATGTGAGAAAACTAAAGCTTTACAAAGGAGTTCAACTCTGTTCACATAAATTCATTTTCTACCAAAAATAGGCATAAAAATACACTGCTGGAGCTACAATGGATTCTAGTAAAATTAACTTTGCAAAGAAAGCTCTACTCCTGGTAATGGTTGAATGGCCGGACAGTTACTGATTGCTTCATGCAGGACTTATGACAGAAAGAACAGTAGATTGGAATAATAATAAATTGGACTAAAAATTCATGAGTTACTTTTTCATTGCCTTAACAGTCTTTAAAATTTATTTCAGCAGCTGCTGATAAGGAACAAAAAGCTAGTTGTCCAAAAATGGAATCACAAAGATCATATACATTTTTTTCAGACTAATCAAAGATCAGTATGTAATGTTCAAACTAAAACGTACTGAATTTAGTGGAAGGGCTGACTGACATTAGTGCACATTGGTTCAGGACCACAGGACTTACGTCTGTCAGTTAGTCTAGAGCCACGGTAAATTAGAAAACATTTCTATCTGAAAATATAACACAAAGAGAAAGAAGTACCTTTAATATAAAACTGTATCTTGAATCTTCCAACTGCACTAAAATCCTCAGTTACTTTTAAAATAAAAAACATATATCAACTTTCAGGACAACTCCCTACACAACAAAATTAAGGATAAATGATACCCAATACTTTCCTAACTTCCAAACTTATTCCTACAGCTGCCCTGTGAGGCACAAGATGACCACCACCATACACACGCATGCACAAAAATCCTTACAAAATGTTTCAGGTGTTCAACTTACTAGGAATAGGTCTAAGGACGTCAGGAATGAGAATCTCCACCAAAGCCTGGTACATCACATGGTCACAGTTACACATCCATTTCAGAATAGACTCATTCTTGCACAGAGTAATCAGCTTTGCTTTTGGAAGTCGACTTTCTATTTCACTCAGATTGCTGGTGTGAAAAAACAGCAAATGAGTAAATGACAATGCATTTACAGCAGGTGAAAACCCGCAATGGATGTTAAAATGTATTATTTTATAAAGATGCCACAGTTATTTCAACTACACCCAATAGAGCATCTTTATACGTTGTGTCACATGGAAATGGATTTAAAAAAGGCTTCCATAGCTCTGCTGCAGCTCAGAAATTATGCAGAGGTATGAACGATTCCTTTGGTTTAAATTAACTGGATAGAATACTGGGAAAAGACACCTCTACCGTTGTTGTCCAAGCACAGAAAAAAATAGATGACACAATTGTTTCATGACTGCACTTTGGCATACACCCAGCCTATACAAAAATGCCAGACAACGTAAATTTAATTTGAAAAATTATCATATAAAAAGTATTACTCTGAAGGTAAAAGCAATAATATTTTTTTATTATTTGACACTTGTATTATGTTGCCATGAAAAGCAGTGAACAAAGAGAAACATTTACTAACCTTGGTTCAGTAATAGTGCCATCAGGTGGAGCAGAGGGAGAATAGCGCCAGAAAGTTTGCCACAATTTTTCTATCAGGCTGAATTGAAGATTCACAACCACATCCAGTATTGCCTGAGAAAATAAAACACAAGTACAGATTTTCTTCTACCCAGCTTCCCCCCACTCCCAACTCCAGCCACATCTACAGCTTTTTTCCCTTCCTCATGTAGTGGAGCGATGGCAAACAGTACATTTCTCAAGTTATAAATAATATCTGCCTTAATACCTTCGATATCCAGAAATTATCCAGCACTATAAACTGGTGTGCACAGAGACTTGAGTGAGGCCAAGTGCACATGCACAGAAGCCTCCAGAAATCAGCATGGCCTGTGTAAATGTATCAGAGGAATTCACTCAAAGAAAATATTTAATGCTATTGCAAAGGCAAAGGAAACCTGTCATTTCTTTTCATAATTCAGGATAGGTTTTCGAAACACCTTGAAAAATCATTTTAAAAGAAAAATTGCTCAATATCAAATGTGGCTTAAATGTCTCAACATTTCATTCAATGTTTCAATGAGAAAACAGTTACGGCTTTTAATGTAAAAACAAATAAAAATCATCATTTAAGTTGATTTACATTTCCTAATGACTAAATCAAAGATCTGCATATACAATCTTAAGTCTAGTTTCTTTAACATTCTGAAAACATACACAAAACTACATTTCATTCTCAGTGTCTAGAATATATTACTTTTTTCCCCTGTAAAGGGGATCCTTCAGAAAAAGCTTTTTACTAATGTCCTTTCCAACGAAATAAGAAAAATATTCTGGGGGGAAATTCACATACCACTAACTTGGCTGCAATATATTTGGCGTTATTGTCTTGTACTGACCTTAACCAGAAGTTCTGAACTTTAAAATATTAATAGTTTATAGAAAATACCTCACAATGCTCTCGATAAAGACTCTGCAGTGATTTGATGTCCTCAAAGGTAGTACCATCTGGTAAAGAAGGTATTTCAACTTCTCCAAACTCTGGAAGTACTCGAGATGCATCTGTTTCCATGACAACATAATGAAAGAAGGCTGTTTTGCACAGTGCCAGTTACCATATGATTAAGAAAAAATTTAAGGATGATACAAAGAAATGTAGATTCCAAAAGGTCATAATCACAGACTGGTTTGGGTTGGAAGGGACCTCAAAGATCATCTAGTTCCACCCCCCTGCCATGGGCAGGGACACCCCCACCAGCCCAGGGTGCCCAAAGCCCCATCCAACCTGGCCTTGGGCACTGCCAGGGATCCAGGGGCAGCCACAGCTTCTCTGGGCACCCTGTGTCAGGGCCTCAGCACCCTCACAGGGGAGGATTTCTCCTTCAGATCTAGTCTAAATCTCCCCTCTTTTGGTATAAACCCATTCCCCTTTGTCCTGTCCCTCCCTGCCCTGGAACCAGCCCCTTGCCAGCTTTCCTGGAGCCCCTTTAGGGACAGGAAGGCTGCGATTTAGGTCTCTCTGGAGCCTTCTCTTCTCCAAGCTGAACAAGCCCAACTCCCTCAGCCTGTCCTCGTAGCAGAGCAGCTCCAGCCCTCACATCATCTCTGTGGTCTCCTCTGGCCTTGCTCCAGCAGCTCCATGTCTTTCCTATTTTCCTGGGGACCCCAGAGCTGGACACAGAACTGCAGGGGGGTCTCAGCAGAGCAGGGCAGAAACCCCCTCCCTTGCCCTGCTGCCCACACTGGGTTTGATGCATGTTCAAAGAGAAAAGCCTTTCATATCTGTTGTATGTTAAAATAGTAAACAAATATGGCCATAACTTTTAAATAAAAAAGAAATATAAAATTATTCTTGAAGACGTTAAAATGATGACATGTACATACTACACATATCTAGAAAAGCTATGACACACATTTTCAGAATATTACAGGATGAAGGAAAATATCCATGTTAGTGTATGAAAGACTGATCCTTGAATAATTTTTTTTTCTTGTTCAACTGAAGAGTTTCTATGTAGCCAGGTATGATGGGACTTGGCAGACTCAATATACATTTTTATTTGAAATTACTAGATTTTCAAGTAAAAACAATGTGTGCTTTTACTATTTGTCATGTATGCTCCCAAGAGACAAGCCGACATAAGAAGAGAAAAAATGCCGGACTGAAAGGTATCTGGAAAGGAAGATTCAAAACATTTTAATGCTCCTCTTAAGTTCCCGACAATTTAAGTAACAGTAAAATTAGGCCAAAGGTTTTTTTGGTGCTCAAAAAATCCAAGTCAAATAAGTCTAAACCTTCTGCAGTAACACAGCTAAAGTGTCTTTCTACATAAACAAATAACTAAATTACCATTTGTTTCCACTACTGAGAATACATACCTGGCTGGATCAATGAATCCACAACTTGGACATTTTTAACCATGAACTTTGGGGTTCTAGTTGAAACTATTTGGCTCTTTCCACTTATAACACTATAGCACACTTTCAAAACAGCCCACTGGATAGCTAACCAGCAACAGTAATGCTTTTATACTTAAATGATGCATATTAAATTTTACACTAAGTTCAGAACACTTAACATGTAATTTAAGTGCCTTTTTGTCCTGTGGTAAAAATTTTAAAGAGGGCATGATAACTTTAGAAGCAACCATTGTACTTGTGTGACTTGATATTCACAGTGACAATGAAGTTCATCTTACTTCTTTACACAGCAGTATAAAACCTGCTTTCATACCTAAAAATTGCTGATGATGTTGACTTTGGGCAATTACAGTTTGTTCAACAGATGTGCCTGTCTGTTGACCACTTCCTGTGAAGCCATCTGCAACTCCATCCACTTTCTGCATAGGCTTATACCTACAAAAATATCAAGTACAAAATTATCCTTTCTGCACACTTCTTAGGTAAGAACATACAATCTATGCTCACTCTGATTTCTCCATCTAAAAATAAAATTTTGAGGAAAAGAAATAAGAGAATTTACACATATTATTTTGTAAATTACAGAAGAAACAACTACTAAGGGAAGCTAGAATTACAGAATTCATAAAGGTGATATTAAAGCACCATTATCAATTTCTTATGGAATTTAGCTTAGGAACAGCATACCATAAAACAGCTAATTTACACCAAAAGGAATCAAATCTTTCCCTTTCCATATAGCTTGACTTCCCAATAATTATATAATTAAAAAATAATGTTTCATTACCTTAGGAAAAAACAACACTACTGTCTGAGGATAGTGACTTTTGAAATCCAACTGACTTCTCTCATAAGCATAGGCAGCCTGAAAAAGCTGCTTGGAAACCTAAACTCTTCACTAGTCAATTGTCAAAATCACACCACCACAAATGGGAATGCTGGTTTGGATGGTCAAATGTTGTCTCAACAGTCTGACGGGCTGAAGATCATGCCTGTCACTTCCAATACAACTGAGAATTTACTCTGTCCCAGGTCTTAATGGTAACATTTTTGATGCTTTGCACTTTTGAAAAAGAATTGTAGCCACTGGAAAAGAAAATAAGAGAAACCCCAAAGCTAAATAAAGGATATTTTAATGATCACTCAAATTGGAATTTTTCTGCAGACTGTAAAACACTGCAAAAAAACTGTTAATTAAAGTGTAAAAGCCAACTTAATCCTTTAGTGCTAGGAATCAGCATTATTCACCTACTTAATCCACTGTGCTTTATATAAAATATGCTGGGCAAAATTCTTAATTCTGGCACTGTGACAGGTAACTTGTCACAGGAGTTAATCAGGTTCACTGCATTAAAAAATCACTTGCAAAATGAAACCAGAGAACTATCCTGGTTTTGCTGGGATAGAATCATAGAACCAGTTTTTCTGCACAGTAAAGCTGCATTTTAGAGCAGACGACAGCACTTAATTCTGTGAGAGCAACATTGATAAGACACTTTGATGTAGTTGATGATGGCCAGCAGGTTCCCACAGTGATCAAGGTCTTTAGCAGTTCTGAGACAGCCAGGTGCAGAAGCTGGCAGGGGCAAAAGCCAGGGCGTCTGACCCGAGCTGGCCAACAGAAGTATTCCATACCATAAACGTCACGCTCCCTATACATGAGGAGATTGTCTGGGACAACCCTCTCTCTGTGATGGCTGCTGTCCCTGGAGGGTCTCACCTTGAGGCCCGCTTCATGCTCCCGAGCCCTGCCCTGCTGGATGCGGTGACTGTCACGTTCTCGCTGGAGCTGCGCTGCTCGCTGTGTGCGGCATCAGCACCCACTGCTGAGGGAGTGCAGCTCTCCATCCCTGTATTGGCTGAGTATAACCTGCTGTATTTTATACTAGTATTGGTACTGATGTTAAGGTTTTTACTCTTTTATAAAATATGTTTCTATTAAAAAAAGAAACTGACAAAAAAAACCCCAACAACAAAACCCAAACAACTGCCTAAACCATGGTAAGAACAACAACAAAAAAGAAAAAAATATTTTTCAGGAGCTTCAGATGAAACATAAGCAGCAGATGGTTAACAATTTTAGATCTGCTTTTATGTACAAGTAGAGCTTTGACAGTTTAGACACCAATTCTTCAGTTACATTCAAGCCAATTTTGGTGCGTGGAAAAGACAGTTACAATTTCCTAACTGGTAAGAGTTATATTTTCTAAAATAATCCAGACTTTTACTCTGTTTACCTATTTTACTCACTACTAACCTATACGTTACTTCATCATTCACCCTTTTCTTTTAGATTACTAGGTGCTAGAAAACTGGGAGCAGAAAATAACAACTGACCTTACATGAGTATTACAGCTTTCTAATGATACTTGACCAAGGAAAGAAACCATGTGAATTTTATAAATTAAAGTCTTAACAAACTTGTAGCCCAGCTTTAGAGATGTCACTATTTCTTGGACTATGATACCTTGCTCTCTATCTTCAGAAAGAATACCACTATAAAAATGCATAATTTTGCTGTTCTCCATAAACCCAAGCCCCTTTTAAAAAGTTCTATAAACACTTGATGCTTTGGACTCACAGTGGCTTGATTTAAAGGTAATGTTTGACTGAATAGTATATCTACGAAATATGAGAATACACAAAAGAGATCAGTAGAAAAATACAGATTGTTTCCTACGTAAATACATAGGGTAAACAACATCTATACAACACAGTGATTAATGACTTCTGGTTACCAAAAAACCGTGTTAGCTGAATGTTATAATTTACAGTAGATAACAATACATTTATTGTATTTATTAAAAAAATCTTAGTTGAATGTTCAGCTCCTATAAATGAAAGCAAAAAGGTATAATTGTCCTATGCAAGAACTGGAAGATATATGAAATTAATTTGGAGAGCTGGAAGTTTACTTCTAGAAATAGTTTTAAACACACATTGGTATGAACGCCCTAAGAAAAGACAAGATACTTCTATCAATTTCCCTTGACTAAGCCATAAAGATAATTCAGCTTCTGAGCCACAAGTTTCTACTCATGAAGACCTAATAAAAACAGGATAAAAATGGAACTTCACTTTAGGAACTGTATCTCTGATACAGTTCCCTTAAATGGTCTGACAAGAAATGGAAAGAGATTTCATAAGAAGATCGCATTTTAAAGTGACAAGTATTTAGTGCTGGACTTAAAACTGTAAATATATTTGGCATAATAGTTGGGTTTGATATTACTTTATTTCTTCCTAACAAACTTTGTCTGATATCCATTCACTGTTAGGCCTGTGTTTGATCCAGAACTGATGAATAATATAGCCTTTTAAATACCTTGTCTTTTTCCTACCCTGGAAAACATCTAGGAGCAGGATGACAGAGGAAAGCCACATCTACCCATGCTAGTTTGAGCCATAGAGCAGGTCCAACTGAAAAGCAAGGTGTTACCTATTACCTTCCAGCCAGGACTAGTTATTAACTGTGCATTTCTTCAGGTCACAGGCGTTTTTAAGTCTCTTAATAAGTGGTTGTGGTCACCAAACAACTGTCTCAGCTGGAAGACGGTACTGTTAGCATTTGTGATTTGTAGTTACTCTGTTTTTTCTCCTGACTGGGACAAAGAAAGAGTACTCCCACAGCTCACACTGATTACAATCAAGACTAAGCAACTAACAGCATTACCTTACATCTGAAATTTATGTCTGATAAATCTCAGACCCTTGAATTCAAGCCCAGAACAAAGCCTAAATATGAACATACAAGAATACTTTGGGATATTCAAGTCAGGCAAATAGAAAAGATGCATGACTCTCAAATTAAGAAAAGGGGAGAAGAAAAATTATCTGTAGCATACATTCAGTCTACAGGAATGGCCGCAAGTTGCACCAGAGGAGGTTAGGTTGGAGATGAGGAGAAATTTCTCGGAAAGAGTGGTCAGGTATTGGAACGGGTTGCCTAGGGAGGTGGTGGAGTCACCGTTCCTGGGGGTGTTTAAAGAAAGGTTGGATGTGGTACTTAGGGACATGGTTTAGTGGGTAATAGGTGGTAGGGGAATAGCTGGACTAGATGATCCTGGAGGTCTCTTCCAACCTTCATGATTCTATGATACTATGATTCTACAGTCTTTGCCAAAGAGAACTGTAAGTGTTTATCCAATTAGATGCGCCTGATAGATACGGTAGAATTGGTATAACTACACAGAAAAGGTATACTGACTGCAATTTAGCACTGATCTAAAGGGCAAAAGAAATATAAGAAAAAATAATAAAGCTGGAGAAAGAGCAATATTACCCTAATCCTGCAAATATTCAGACATTCTTGTATCAGAATGTGGAATGAGTCTTGACATTGTATGACCAAAGAGACTACACCAAAATTAAAATGTAAGGCTACAAAGAAAGAAGAACAGATCAAAGCTCATGATTGCTGCATGCTAGAGAGTGGCTGTAATGAAGTAAACGGGCTAGATTGTGGAATAATTTATTTGTTGAATCTTTTTTCCTAAAATTACTTCTATAATCAGCACATTCCAATGAGATGGAAAGTGTTCTGGAATCATCATGCTTGGCTTTAAAAATCCCTGTTTCTACTAGAAAATTCTGCAGTTTTCTGGTTCAGACAAGTATGAATAAGTAAATTAAAGTAGTAGTGGCTCTTTAGTTTCCATTTTTCAATGAAAATTTCCTGTATTTTGTTGGATAAACATTTTCATTCTGAAAGTTTCTACATCCTATTGAGTATTGTTAGTATGTTTGACGGTACGCAGAGCATAGCCAACATACATTTTTCAGAGTGCAATTGTCAAAGTCTAGCTAGGTTCTTGATCGCTGCATTTATTTTATTTAGGATGCTGGGATTTTGGAACAACAGAAAATATGTTACAGAGATCTATGCAGCCAGAACTAAGGGACTGTGTGAACTATGCTTCTATTTCTAGGGTACCTCACTGGACATCACAAGATTTCAAGAGCGTAAAAAGATCAGCCTGTCTTTTGACATAAAAAGACAAGAAGGTAAGTAATACAAGTTCCTGAGCAAAGAGATAAGCTTCATCTAGGAAGGTATATTGGGACAGCTGCTTTTAAGGATTTAATAACAAAGCCATTGCTATTATTAAGATATAATAGCATGGTGGTCTTTCCTGCAGTCAGTATTGCAGATAGGTGGCAGAGGCTTCCACTTCTCTCCTTTTCCTGCTCTCCTCTGTCCTATTGCTAGCCTCAATTGAAGATAATGCAGAACCAGATTTTCTACTACAGCACAGTTTTCTTGTAACAGCTTCCTATTCAGCCTAATAATCCAGTGCCTTGTAGTTCCTATCCTTCATCAATGTCTTTACAGATTATTGCAGCAGAGCTTAAGATTGGTATGAATTGAGTATGAATGGGAGCCTGCTTGTTCGTGTATGCATGTGCATGGGTTAAAGGAAAGATGGGTGCTAACTGCCACACAATGCCATATGTGTGTTTTCATTCAAATATAATCAGAGATCAAACTGGCATAAAGATAGTGTTAAGAAAATGCCACCAAACATACCTAGGTAAGAAAGATAAGGAAACTACGTAAGATATATGGTGGTGTTAAAGTAATAGAGAAAAGTAGTATCCACTCCTAAGAGTTATATAATGCAGATTTAAAATCACTTTGTCACTGTGAATCAAGAAGGCAAGAGAGGTGGTGATGATTAGACAAACTGGCATAATTTCTCCAGAAACAATTCCCTAGAAACAATTCCAGTAGGACACTGTGGCATACGTCTTGGCGCATACATGTAATTCTGAGTGTGAGTGAATGAATTCCGTTAAGTGAATGAGCTTGAGTTGGTAAAATCAGCGTGCTTGGAGATTTTGTAAATACCTATCACCTTTTCTTACCCTGTAATCTTGAGATGATTTTTCTAAAAAGAATCTCCTTCATGATCATATTGGGAGACATCTCATGCTTCCTTATTATGCCCAGCACAACATAGTTAAGACCATATATCTTACCATGAATATGTATTTAGTGCTGTAACTACTTCTGGAAGTAGATAGTAAACTCATTTCAGATTAAAGTGATATTTGTGTCTGTAGTTAAATTTGAAGTTGGTTTTCCATATCCCAGTTGTGTCCAAAGCCACAAAATATGCTTAGTATGCTGTACCAAACTGTTCATTCAGTTGGATTTTTGGGGGGTAACAGCTCTGAAGATGTCTTGCTGATATGCTGCTGTTCTATCTATGAGTTTCATGAAATTACACAAAGATATTTCACTCTCCTCAAAGAAAAACTAATTTCAAAGAAATGTGCATATTCACCGATTCTTTCACCACCAGCAGAGCCCTTTGTGGTCACTGTACCACTGCTTTCCAATACTTTTGAACTTTCACAGGATCCTCAGAAACAACAGGTTCTGAGGGAAAATACTTAAATCAACTTACAGATAAACCATTATGGTCACATTAACTCTGCAGGGAAATGGAATAAACACCAAACTGAACTTAATCATAAGCTCTCTTATTAGCAGCTTATATGTAAAATGACATAGTAATGAAAACGAACAGTAAAATTTGAAGTTTAACCTCACTGCTTTTTTTCAGCTTGTGGGATAAGAACTCAAGACAGTTAAGAAGAGTCTGTTCATACCGTATCTCCCTTTTTTTGCAAATCTATGGCAATTTCTAGGTAAAGATTCTTTCATACTGACTGATACCTAACTTCAGTGATGCTAACTGGATATTTAGTAAACTTCTATCTTTCATAGGAGAGAAGCTGAACAAAAGTTACATTGGAATTTCAACTTTTTTATGTAAGGAAAAATAAAGTTTTATGAACTAGAAATATTAATAAGTAGTCATGTTCATCTCTCACTTTACCTCTGTTTCTGCTGCATGGGCTGTTGTCTCATAGCCATGTATTGCATGTCCTCTTGTAGTCGATTAAGTGGAGAGTCTGGCTTGACACGAATCCCATAGTAATGATATTTGGAGTTCCCCCTTTATAAAAGAGTAAGAATTAAAAGAACAGTGTAACTAGTTTTATGCATCTACATAACATTTATTTACAACTTACACTGACTGGAAAATAATGCCCACAAATCAGCCCTGACTCTCCTGTCATACCTGTTTTACATGCGTGTCATTTTACCACCTTTGAGAAATTAATTCACTCTCTTAAATAAATACTATCTAGCATTTTAACTTATAATCCTTTTTTGCAAGAAAAAGAAAAGAAAATAAATACAACTTATCTAGTTATGGAGCAACACAATTCTTAATAATTAATTGTACTGATTAAAATCTGCAGTGATTCAAAACGTAAACACATAAACAGTAAAAACCAGGAGAAGTATAATAACATCTGGAAAAGTATAAAACTATTTAACATTAAGAGACAGAACTGATAGAAAACCACTGTAATATTTAAGTACAGGTGTTATTTATTTTTTGACTAGCACACCAGTTTCTTAATCATAATTATGACTTGTATTTGTACTACAGTTCAGGATTTCATTAACACAAACCTAGTTCCAAGTCTTCTGGTCCGTAATCCCATGAAGATTGACCGTATGAGTTTTCCAAAGGAGGCAGCATTGACTGGATCCAACTTGTGTTCCTGACAGTGTCGTAAGTAATGGTTGTAAAGAGTACTTCTTGGAAGGCTCACTCCTTCTGCAGTTTCATAGTTGTCTAAAAGCCATTGAAGCTACATCACATACAAAACAGGAAAAAAAATCATTATTACTTTATTAAAAATATCTTACCCATTCAACATTAACTTAGGACAGTTTTGAAACCACTCTTCAAGTCCATTAAACAATTACTTCCTTCTTCAGAGATTCCTTAAATGCTAGCTATACCATAGTGCTTTAGGATCTTCAGAATTACCAGAAATAGCAGAACTCATTGCACTTGTGACCTCAGATAAGTGTCCACTTCTTAAAATATTTTTTATGTGATACCACACACTAATACTTAACAACGGTGTCTATGCTTTGGAGACAAACTGTTAGTACTGTTAGTAATAATGAATGTAATTCACATAAATCGCAAAAACCAAACTCCTTGGACTAATGATAGCTAGTTAATGTATTTGTAAGCCTGGAATATTGTACTGTTTTTCTTTGTCTGATGTTAAAAAACATTACTACACTTATCTTAATAGGATGTTTTTTGCTCTCAGATACATAAAAGTAAAAAGTTATTGCAGATAAGTCAAGGAGCAACCTAGTTAACATTGAAAGTAACTATTACATCTATAAAGCACTAGGGGTATGATCTCTTTCAATTGTAGCTTGTGTGCGTTTGACTACCAGGGGGAATTCTTGGAAAAATACTGTTTTCATGTAATTGTGTTAGGTAATTTTAGACACATGCAAGAAAGACTTTTTATGTAACAACACTGGACCTTCCAACTAGTGCACACTCATGAAACACCTCCAGCTGTCACTAATATACAAAACCTAAAAAGGACAATTTAATATTCCTAGATTCAACATTATAGGAGAATGATAAAATAGATCAGAAATAATACAGGTTGAGGACTCACTTAAATTCCACTGGTTTTGGTTTTTTAAATCCTAACATTTTCCTTATCTTTCATCAGTACTTGCCATGGCTTCAGTTCCCTGAAATTTTCCTTTAGATATAACTTGAATGATTCACAAATTTCATCATATGTTTGCATTTTCTTTGTTTTCCTAAGTATTTATACCAAAATAGTATGGTGTGAATATTCAAGCTTGTTACAATCAGAGAACTTACCAAAACCCTGAATTTAATTTGGCCATCCAGTGAAAATACAAACTGAGGATGTTATGTCTTCAAGACTTGCAATAAAATTTTACTCTGATGAGATAGATATTCACAGAAATGTGTAATTTTTTTTCAATTTAATCTGCCAAAGCAGCCACTAGTATAACCAAAAAAAAGATTTATTAAGCAACAATAAAAGGTATGTGTTATTTATTCCTTTGCAGAATTATCCTGCTAGAGCAGTGCACAATTTCTGTTCCATCAATGTTCAGTATAATTTATCATGCAAAGAACATTAATATTTTAGTGTGCAACAACTAAGAAATGTTTCAGCCTCTTTTCTTAGTCACAAACCTGTTATGTACTAAAGTACAGATGATAACAAATAAACAGAATTTATAGCCGTGTTTTAGTCACAATGAGAAATTCACCAATACAAATACAAAAATGTTACTACAAAATTTATTCTAGACCATTCAAACACCATTTCCGTATTTGCTTTTTCTTGAAAACTTGCCCACAACTTTTCCACATTTCTTAAACTTAAGGTCTAGAAAAATACACAAAAGGAAGATGCAAATGCTTCCAAGACATAAAATTCTTTAACTCAGTTTGCAATTTTGCATTTCAAATAAAGAAAATGAAAAAATAGAGTTCATCATCTTTATATCAGTTATTGTTTCATTATTTTTAAAGTCTTAACATTCACAAGTACTTCCAAATCGAGCATCTGTCATTTTGAAATAAAACTGAAGAAAAAGTGTAATTGTAAACATTAACTTTTATCTGAATGTATTAAACTTATTTCACTAATGACCTGACATAAGCCTGTCTGGGCTTAGAAACAGAAGTAATTAGATCTTTCAACTGTTGCATTTTATCTATACTTAAAATCTATTACTACATCTATATTTATATCATACACATTTATACAACATTTGCCATATATTAGTAAATCTGTAATTTAATCAGATCAGATACAGAATGTGAAGTATTTCTGTTTTCCCCTAAGGGAAAAATTTTGTCAATCCCAAAAGACTGACAAACAACCAGACAAAACTTTTTTTCTAATTAAGTTCTGTATGTAGCATTAAAGATAATTTCTTCCAGATGGCTTTTAACCTATTATGAATCACTTTAAGTGTCCTTCATTAATGATATGAATTTCTAACAGATGTTACTTCAACCATAACTTGCATTATTCAACACCAAAAAAACCCAAATCAAAAGATAAGTGCAATATAAGAATTTTTGTTCCTGGGTGGAGTTACTTAGTAGCAAAAACTTGAAGTCATTACTTGCTATAGCCTGAAAGAAAAAGTGCTGTTAATATATGCTTTTAAAAGGAAAATTACCTCCAAACATCATAAAACTATTGTAAACAACTTAAAAAAACCCCACATTTTTCTACCCAGATGAAATATAATACTAAAACTGAGCCATTCAGTTTTTAATTTGTAGTACTGAGGATACAGTATGGATCAGATGGGTAGAAGTATGAAATATTTACAGCGTCAGACCTGTTAAATTCACTATGACTCCAATAAAGATGCAGTGTTTATAAAACATTCAACTATCAATTAGTTAAGTCAGTATCATGCAGAAATAAATCAGGAAAGAAAACAGGAGAAATTACAAGCTCCTTAAAAGGAGCACACATGAATTTAAGGAAAAAAAAACCCCACCGTAGAAAACCTCATAGAGGTACCTATAGGGCAAAAATACTAATCCCAAAACTAGTATTTTGCCATAAATTAATCTATCACCTGCAAAGTGAAATTTAATTAAACACACAAATTCTGTAGTAAAACCTATTAAACCCAATTATTTTCATAAATACCATTAGAAGTCAAAATCAAGAACAGTTTAACGAGTCAAAGACTAAACCTATACTTCAGCTTCCTCCATGCTTACTTGAGTTTCAAGACAATAAGCATTGCTTTTAAAACAGGCAAAACGTCCAGTAAGTTTGATCTAGATTGTTAACTTCTTCCAAAATGACCAAGGCCAGGAATGACTGATTGCCAGATAATTATGGAGAGGGATCTTTTTTTTCAATCTTTTTTTTTCTTTTTCATGAGTCAAAGATATATCCCTATCAGAATAATTTTGAAAAAGCTATCACAGTCAAGAAAGTAATATGATACGACTTAACAGCTGGAGGTGAATCCTATTATTAGGAACACATTGTGAACAGTGCATAGCACCAGGAATGAGTGGAACATAAGTTTACTGCGGCATAGCTGCTTATCTTGCAATTCTTCTTGGTTTTATACTAAGATTCTGGACTTCATAATAGGATTAAACACAAAAGTATCAACAGTTTAAGCGTTCCAAGTCTCAACATAAATTTCTGGTACTTTGCCAAAAAAAAAGTTATGCTCCCTTTAAAAATGACATTTAAGTAATAACTTTTCTATTAGCTGTCTAATACTATCTATTCTTAGTTAAGTAATAATTTTGATACTATCTTATCTTCAAAACAATTATTTTGTAAACATCCAAAGTGGAACCTAAAAGCCCTTCCGTATAACATTTTGTAATACATGTAACATGGTTGTCGTCTTTCAGTGTTGGCATTTTTTGAAGAAAAAAGAAATTTGCTTTAAATTTCCACAAAACAATTCTAGTTTTCTCTTTGACATAACCAGACCTATACAGAAAAAAATCCAAACCCCAAACCCAAACCTGCTAAAACATATATTTTTAATTTGATTTCTCATGGACAGCCTCTATCACCATATTCTTACATTAAGACCAAACCCCAAATTTAATTTCTTTCTGTAAAACAATAAAGGAATTTGAATTTATATAATTAGTAAAGCTGAGAAGGAAAAAAAAAAAGGTAAGATGAATACAAACTTATCAACATGGCAAAAATACAAAATACAAACCCATAAATACCAACCGGAAAAAAATATTCAAGAAAGAATAGCTTCTTACAAAGCAGTATTATTATTTGTACAATAATGTTAAAATTAACTTTGGGCCCTTTTATTTTACAGTTACAAATAATGGATTTATCACTATATTTGGAGATGATGTTTTCACCCAAATATCTTTTAGCTTTTTATATGGAAAGTTCTTAACTAAGATTTACAGAATAAGAATAAAGCAAAAGGCAGCCGAGTAAGACATTTTTGTGTACTTCAAATTAAGATGATGCTTGCTTTTTTTTTTTTTCCCCAAGTCATCATAAGGATCTTTAGGACTCTTAAGTAAGTAATTTCATAATAAATTCTCTATTCAGAATAAATGAAGAAACACCTAAAATAATCTAAAGATATAATTTAGGCATGCTGTTTGTTTCTCTTCTTCCTTTTCACAAGCCCCAAAATTAATATAGGTTACGCAGACTTTGCTTTGTAGACAACTGTATTTAAAATGTCAAAAGCCAGCTAATTTAGGATTATTTGAACTTTATCTTGACATTTACACTACAATCCGCAAAACAGTCAAATGTGTTAACTTGTCTTAACACTGGTGTAGAGCATAAGAAACAGGTAACACTCTGCAATATACCATAAAGACATTTCATCTGACAAAATAAAGCCATGGGAGATGTAGTAGAAGATTACAAGCAACTAAGATGAGAAGATTAAGAGCAAAAAGTAGTAATAAAATAAAACAAACATTTAGAGGCAGGCTAAGCATGCAGAACAAGCAAGAGAGTGTATGTGAAGAAGAGACAACTTACATGGCTGTTGAGAAGAGAGCTTCTGTGAGTGGACAGACCATCAGACTTTTGCAGTGTCTCAATCGCCATTTCAATCTGATAATAGATGTCATTAAAAAAAGGACTCAAGACGAGATAGTAAAAAAGCCTGATCAGAGAAGTTTTGACAGATTGCTTACAGATCAACAGAAATGCCTGCTTTATTCCTGGCTAGGGCTAGGAATACTAGGGTTCTAAACGGCCTCATTCCAGAGTCCCAGTGAACACAAACATCCCCAATAAGGTCAGAAAGGCATTTTGCTTGCATATATGCTGCAGAATCACAGGCTTAAAGTCCATTTTACCTTCCAACCCACTCAGGAAATTTAATTGGTAGATTTACTGGTGAGCTACACTGAAACAAAAATAACGCAAATTGATCAAAAATATCATTAATAAAATTAAAAAATAAGTAAGTCCCTAAACAGAATTTTAAGAAAGGCCTCCATGTATTTTCCCTCCAGCTATATCAGAAAGAGACATGCACAGCTTGCAATAAGAATTGAATTAGAAACAAAACTTCAGCTCTCTGGAATCACAGAATCAAATCCCAACCCCAAATAATTCAATAGTTTTTCACCATTAACTTCACTGGGACAGGGCATCACCCTTACTGCTGCCAGCACCCTTTGAGTATCCCCAGCTGTCAAAGTAAATGGAAAGTCAGGAGTTATAAAGACTGCAGGATCTAGCCTTTGGAAAAGCAAAGTTTTCACAATAATTTTGCCTTTTAACAGGAAAAGAAAATAAAGCACTACTAAAATACAAAGCAGCATTTCTTCAAATGCAAACGTACGAATACTCTCACATCCATTCCCATTCTTTTCTTTTTTTAATATCAATGGATATTTTGATCAGTTCGGTAATAACAGCATTAAGCAAACAAACGAAAAAAAAAATTAGTCTAACTTTAATTTAACTGGGGACCTGGAAGAGCAAAAAACAATGATGAAAATGACAGAGACGATGGGATGTGCAGTAAGAAAAGGCATGCAATTAAGTAGCTACATTAAATGGCCAAAATGAAAGCAATGGAAACCACCACTGATACTTTCATAAACATTTATCATTCTCTATAGAGACTTTTTTTTAATGAGTAGTCCCTATCCTACTTCAAATATCACAGCACGGTGCATAATTTTAGTGGCATAATTCATCAATATTGGCTGAATTCACTCTCTGTATAGCAGAAACTGAAAAATACTACAGTTGAGATTTTTAGCTTCTCCCATTTTTACAGGGTAACTGACAAGTATTTTATTGTAGTAACTGTAAGCAATCACTTCTTGTTTCTCTCTTACAACTGTTTAATTAGCCATATAACCTTTTTTTATGAAAAGGACATTAAAAATAGATGATTACTCTTACATGGCAATAATTTTTTTTTAATATTCTGAATTATTCTTGCTTAAGTGGAAAATACTATGGGGTCGAAGTATTCAATCACACAGGAAAGATCAAATTTTAAAAGCATGCCAGGTGACAAAAACTATGAGCTTAAAACATTGTCACAGTAAGATCAACTTACTATATACCGCAGCCATATAATTTCCCATCTTAACACGCTACAGTCAAACAATGAAGACCATATACACCTTTAAATCCTAATTCTGAATCTTAGGTTACTTACTCCACAATGCTTAGCCCACAGCAGTACTACAGTACTGAAGTCACACCTCCTGCTGCTCATTCCCATTACTACACTACTCACATTTTCTTCTGGCCCTGTCAGTTCAGAGAACCTATCTGTTAAAGAGTAGTAGTAATTGCACTTCGAAAGAGAAGTGTCATTACAGATGATACTCATTCCTCACTGCCATATTGCTTCAATGCCTTTTGGTGCTATGCAGTGCCCCAAACAAAGAAACTGTTCCTTTTGTCATTTGGAGGATTTTTCTTGCTGGAACTTCTTTCAGAAGTATATTTCACCAATATGGCCACTGAAGACAATGAACCTGTGTTCACTTTTAGTGCACAGCATAAGCCAAGCAGTGTTGGTCACCACTAAAACATGTTAATTATTTCATCAGGCACAGAAAGATATATGACCTATATTTAAAATGAGTCTTCATCATTTTCTACTAGGCAAACTTCTCAAGAGAAGCTGTTTTCACTACTAATTATTTTGCTCGTTATTTCTAGTCTAAATTTCAATAAAATGAACTTTCAGCTTTATGTGACAGATACAAATCTTTAATCACAGAAACCTTCTTCCTATGTAGGCTATATAATCACTTAACTATTTTTTAGCATTAATTTGTTTGAACTGAAGACAGATTTTCTAGACACTAAATCATTCATCTTGCCGTTTCCGAAAATTTCCAGCTACTTCTTGTTCTCCTCTATCAGTGTTCCTCAGGGTTCAGTTGTAGGGCCAATTCTGTTCAATACCTTCAATGATCCTGGATGCAGGAGTCAAATGCACCTTTAGCAAGGTTGCTCATGAAACCAAACTCAGAGGTGCTGTTGACTCTCTTGAGGGTTGAAAGGCCTTGCAGAGGAATCTGGATAGACTGGAGCATCGGAGTATAATTAATGGGATGAAATTTAACCAGTCCAAATGCCGCGTTCTGCACTTGGGACAGATTAACACTGGACATAAGCATAACTGGGAGAGGAGTGGCTGGAACGCAGCCCCACAGAAAGGGATCTGGGCATCCTGGTTGACATTAAGCTCAACATGAGCCAGCGTCCCTGGCAGCCAAGAGGGCAAACCCCATCCTGGGGGCATCAAGCACAGTGTAGCCAGCTGGTCAAAAGAAGGGATTATCCCACTGTACCCAGCGTTGGTGTGGCCTCACCTGGAGTACTGTCTGCAGTGCTGGGCCCCACCATCTGAGAAGGGCCTGAAGGCCCCCAAATGTGTCAGGAGGAGGGCAACAAAGCTGGTGAGAGGGCTGGAAGGCATGTCCTCTGAGGACCAGTAAGGACTTCGGGCTTGTCTAGTTTGGAGAAAAGGAGGCTGAGGAACGACCTCACGGCTCTCTGCAGCTTCCTGAGGAGGGGACGTGCAGAGACAGGTGCTGAGATCTTCTCCCTCGGACCCAGTGACAGGACACCTGGGAATGGTTCAAAGCTGCACCAGGGGAGGTTCAGACTGAACATTAGGAACCATTTCTTTACCGAGAGGGTGCTCAAAGCTTGGAACAGGCTTCCTGGAGAGGTGGTCGGTGCTCCAAGCCCATCAGCATTTAAGAGGCATTTGGACAGTGCCCGTAATAACATGCTTGAACTGCTGGTCAGCCCTAACGTGGTCAGGCAGTTGGGCTAGATGATTGTGGTAGGTTCCTTCCATCTGAAATATTCTGTTTTACTCTATTCTCTTATTCCAAGCTTTTGGGTTTTCAAGATGATCTATGTGACACAGAGTACCAAGTGTATAGGGATTGACAGCTACTTGAGTAAAAAGTTGTTTATATGAAGGATCTGTTCCTTCAATCTTTTAAGTTCTAAGTTTTAGCCAGGGACTTTTATTTAGGTCCTAGAAAAACTAAATATAATTTCATCTCTATTCAAAACAGCATTTAAGCACATACAGAGATTTATTACTTAGGTAATGCAGTGGGTCTTACGATATTTTGTGGAAGGAATATGAAAATGTTCTGCGTAAATACAAAAGGAAGACTGATACCCTTGCATTTTTAGCAATAAACAGAGAGATTCCAGGCACAGCTAACTACACATACATCTGAAATGCTAAATGACAAGAACCATTACATATTCATTTATTTGAATATGTATGTGATCAGCCACACATTTCTCCTATTCTTCTTTTAGCAAGAGTAAAACCATTATTTATTAAAATGTTTTAACTGATAACTGAAATGTAGACCATCACTCCCACTGCAACTCCAACTAAACCATGTTAAATGCTACACTACTGATAGGAATGACAATCAGTTTGCATAGTAACATAAACATAAGCGGACACTACATTAGACCATGATAGCTATGAAAACTATGATTGTAGACTACCTCTTCAATTTACTTTGTCAACTAACATACTGCTTTATACTCTGACACCATTGTTAATGACTACAGATATTTCCCCAGGGTTAAGAATTCGACAATTTGATCGCAGTATATGCATCCGGAATCCTACAATATTCAGTCTTTATGTGATTTACTGACTTGGAAGTTATTAACTGTTCTTGCCAGTTTATGTCTTAGTATTCATTAACATGTTATTAGATAAACAGATTACACATAACAGCCTCAGATCTGTATAGTATAAACACAGTAAATATGTACCCCAAGCTCACTTTGAAAAAAACTACCTGTATCTTAGGAAGAAGAAAGAAATAGTACTTTTCACGATTCAACTAATTAACTCAAGTTTCAACTAATTAACACAAAGTATTTATTGTAAGTTGTTCTGAGGAGGTTAGGATATAGACAAAACAATTCACAGAAGTTTAAGTCCCAAGGTTTTGCTATTGATCTGGATATCCTACAATTTATTTTCTTTGTCCAGTTGCATCTGCAAATCTCCCTCCACCAGCAGCAAAGCACGAAACTTTAGGTGGCATCTTAAAATTCAATACATTATTGCACCATGTTCATCTCCACAGGCACCTCCCATTCCCAATGCCTTTTATCCACTTCCAAAGGTTTCCCCTTTTAGGCTTTAGAGGCAGTAAAATTCTAAATGAGCTTTCATCACATGCTCCATTATGAAGGAATTACTAATTCATTGTATGTCTACAAGAAAGATTAATTTGGGACAGTGAGCGAAGTCCTGGGTACTTGTGACAACTATGCTTACCTAAATAAGGTGAATACACATCATTAAGTAACCTGAAGCTAAAGGATAAATGGACTCAGGGCTTTTGAAAATGTGATGCTTTCGCTCTTCTAGGATGCACAAACATGCATTATTTATGGTGCCTTTCAATTCTGTTTCAGGACAGAGTATTCCTGTATGTCATACTGTTTTCTGAAACTTATGCCAGAGGTTGTGTTAGGCAAACCAGCTTGTCCAGGAAACAGGAGCTTGAAAATGAAATAGTATTGATCACACAAGAGAACCCAGTTCTAGCCTTCACAACTGGAAGAATTAAAATTAGAAGATTTTCATTCCTCACAATAAACAAGGCTGTAGCAGCACCTGTAAACAGGCTCTACAAAATTTTGCTCAAAAGAATGAAAAAGTACTATGAAGATATAAAGAAATAATTTTTTTTAGGTCTGTTGGAATGAAAGAAATGGAAATATGCATGAAGAGAAAACCACAAAAAGATGTAAAGTAAGCATGGTATTTTACATATGCTGACCTTAAAAGAATGCTGGTAAACCTTAAACACTTAGGGAAAAAAAATCTGTTTCCTAAAATCGATTAATTCGTAAATGTAACATCCAGGTTTAATACGCGTAACAGATACTCCTCAAAATACCTGCTGCAAGTGCACATCTCCATTAGTCTGCATGTGTATAAGGCATGCATACTGCCTCATGAGTGTAGGATGTTCCCTAGCGATTACAAAATAATATATGGAGTCAACATAGCGGGGGCAAAGCACATCTAACACCCACAGGCTGGAAAAATAAAAAAAATATTTGGAGTTCAGGTCAGATTACTTTCTCTTTCCCAAATCTTCAAATTAAACATTGCTGCCCATGTTTATCTTCCTTGCTGGAAGTTTTCAAACATACGGTCAAACTGATCAATTCACCATCTCTCCCCTGGATCATGCAGTTATTTGTATACCTCATCTCTATTATATACCTCTTCAAAGATATTCTAACCTTTTTTTCCTTTGTGGTCGTTTTCCCCATATTTGCTACAAATACTTAAAAGAAAAAAAACCCAACCCCTTGTCAAGTTGATTATAAGGACTTCCAGAAAATGCACATTCCATGTAACACTGAAAAACATACCGAAACACATTGGAGTTACTCACACCAGAAAATCAGAATTGAGTAACTAAAAGGCAAGTTTAGTTCAGATTATTATTAAAATAAAATTTGAAAACATTTATAGCAAGACAGCCTTTGAAAGAGGTAGAGTGGCTATTTTAGACCAAATGTGTATTTAATCAGATATAAAAAAAATTAAGTCCTTTAGAAAGGTGATGCCTCCATGTCACTGATAATCACTGTTATGACATCAGTGGCAAGTCATCTTGCATCTAGCTTATGCCTCTCCAAATAACAGCAATTAACAGAAATTCTTCTCATGTATTCAAGGATACCTATTTTTAATATCTTATGATAAAGAAAAATGTGTTTCTTAAGATGTTTTTAATCAGTAACTGGAATGTTACATTGGAATAAACTGAGTTTCTAACAACACTACATCTTGACTTTTGATACACAAATACCAGAATAAATATTCAATTGCCAAAACTGGAAACAACCTGTGAGGTGCTACAGGGCTTTTATGCAGAAAACACACCAAAAGCCAAAGACTGAAAACTGAAGCCAGACTGTATGAGAAGAGAAACAAGTAGTGTAGGCAGGTGAAGCCAGAATGCAGACAGGGTATGTGTGGCTGACCGTAGTAGGGTCTCCCTTTTCCTCACATTCCTTGCATTGTGAAAAGGGCACAGTCTCAGTCTCAAGTCAAGATATTACAGTGGGACAGCAAAGCACTCAATGGGGCAGAGAAATACCTAAGTGATTTTGACCACATTACTAGACCGAAACCTCTGGAAGAGAGAGGGAGAAGCCATGATACTCCATCCACATTTCCGGAGGAGAAACCAAAGCAGGAGGAAAAGTCTTGGAGGCAGATGTTTATAAAGGCGTAAGAACCACAAATTCTCAAAACTACACACCCCTCCAGTTAATTCGTACCACATAAATGTTCTTTCTTAGCAGTAGTAGTGATTAACCATTCTTATGACTCACTTAAAAGAAGAAAAAGATTACAGGAAATGGGTGCCTTTTTTTCATAGAATCACAGAATGGTTAGAGTTGGAAGGGAACTCAAAGACCATCTAGTTCCAACACCCCTGCCATGGGCAGGGACACTCTCCACCAGACCACGTTGCCCAAAGCCCCATCCAAGCTGGCTTTGAACACTGCCAGGGATGGGACCTCCACAGCTTCTCTGGGCAGCCTGTTCCAGTGCCTCACCACCCTCACAGGGAAGAACTTCTTCCTATCACAAAAGACATAATTGTGCTCAGCTGAAGAAGTCGTAAGTAAATGTCTTACCAATATTAAGAGGTCAGACCAAATGATCTAATAATCCTCTTGTAGCATAAAAATCTATGCATCTTCGATTTGATCAGAAATGGTTTGTTTTATGCTAAATGGATCCAACTAAATGAAAATTACAAGAAAAGTTGGGGAATGGAGGAGGAGGAAAAAGTTCCTCTACCAAGAAAGAGATAAATAGATAAAAATCTCATCTCAAACTATTTTCCAAATTATAATCGCTGTACCTTTAATGGATCATTTAAACATCTGTCAGATTTTGTTCTTAAAATAATTATACTTCCATTAAAATTATATTATTGGGATATGATATTTACACTGGGCTTTCTTACTTTGGGGAAGGGTACCACCCTTCCTTTAAAGTTAAGTGCAAATTTTGGAGATTGTGCTTACCACCAGAAATAATAATTTGTGGTGATACATTATATCCATATTAATTATGCCTTTATGTACATTTAGATTAGCACTGAAATAGGATAAACTTCAGCAACAGCATGAGTAGAGACCTCCTATGGTTGGTGATGACTGATGAATGACAACTGTAATTTGAGATCAGTCATAAAGCTTGTTAGAGAACAAGACTAATAGGTGGGAGCCTCTCCCTGGTTGACAAGCGTAACACCACATTTATTAGTAGAAACTATAAGAATTTTTTAACCTTGTGATACTATGAAATACGTTGATTAGATTATCCTGTTTTATGACAGAAACAGTCCTTAGATGTGTACACATGAAAGAAAAATTGGAAGGTGATTCTGATTGCATTATTAACATGGCAATCCAATTTTCTCATTAGTCTCATAAATATAGCTGCCCTTTCTTTAATGATAGCTGCCAATAAACAAAACAGACAACTCTTTCATACAGGTTTCAACATGCAAATTCACTTCAAACAGACATACAGCTAGGGTAAATCACTTCTTGTTCAATGCCATCACAATTCATTCTTGACCAATCCATTGATATTCACACGAAAATGGCCATTTTAGAAAGCTGTTTATCTACTTAGTATCTTGCATAGAGGGTCTTATAATCTGAATGTCTTTCTCTTTTAGTGAAAAACCTCTTCTTAATAGGTAGAGAAATAGTTTAATATGCCAGCAAAGGATATAATGGGAAGAAGCACGGAAATCAATGGAAATGAAATGAGCAAAGAAAATGCTAACAAATGTTCTTCATTCATACTAACACAAACCACTACTGTATATACCTTGGAATAGTTCTGAGAGTGCACAATACTTAATATTTTGACTATAAAAACATTGCTATTGCCTGCTATAGCTTAAGCAGGACAGCTTTCTTGTATAAATGTGTGACAGAAATTGAAATTAATGAAAAGTTAGAAACAAAATTTCAGCTCTTTATTAAACCTGAGACAGCACTCCGAATTACATTACACCACAAAGAAAATAAATTGAAGACAGATTTTTTCAAAAAGTCCTTGAGTCTCTTTTATTGAATTCTATATAAGTCAAATAGCATACCTGGCGAAAAGCAACCTAGATTTTTAAGTTTTATTGACCTATTGACACAGTTAATAAAATGGACTTTTGAACTTGAAACTGTTTTGTTTGTTTAACTTAAGCTACGTGTCTCAGAAATAGGTAACATCACTAAAATAATTAACTTGCTTATTACAGAAGGTACTGATTTGATCAGTGAGGGTGAATAAGAACAAAACAAATGAAGTTATCAGTTGAAAAGAATAAACAGAACTAGCACTCTTCTGGCAAAAGTAAAGAGAGCTTTTGATGACCACATGTGTTAGTAAATAAATTCTTATTCATTTCCATATCCTTTGTCTCCACATGAAAATTCTCCAAAATAATTAAAAATGTGGAAATATTTTCTGAGTATTATGCTAGCAGACCACACTGGATACAACTTATTTTTATGACTCCAGTAAATTCTCTACACAAGAATGAAAAAGTTGTAATGGTAAAGATCAAATGAGGATCACAAGTGAAACAAGCTCTACCTATCTAAGGTGCAATCCAAATAAAGTACTAAATTGATCTATTTTGTATAGTTTAATTATGCCCTCTAGTAAAATTAAAACAGACTTGATGCTTTATAATTACAGTTTAAATGGAAAATTCTTTTTTTCAATTAATTCTTGAATATTTCAACTGAACCATACATATCAAGAGCCTAAAATTATCAAATCTAAAATCATGTTGTGTCCCACTTCCTTGGCAAGAAATCTACTATTTACATATTCTAATGTGTCATACTTGCAGAACTATACTATACAATATAAACAGCACCTTCAAAAACAGAGGAAACTATTTTAGTGTTAAAAATGCAACTTAATAATTGTAATTTAATTAGCAGTATTTTCTTCTGTTCTTAAAGGCAAGTTGATACAGCAGTGAAGAAGTTAATTGGAGCCGTTTTATTGACACATGAAGCAAAAGAAAGATGTTTCTGAAGGTATGCAGCTTAGATTTTGTTAAATTTTGGCACACTTTAGTTCTAATTTTGGAAAAAAATCAAGACAGTTTTTAATTTGCAAAATATAGCATGGAATTTTGTTATCATCCAAATAATTCTAGGATATCCAACTTCAAGCAAGTCTACTACTCTTCATTTGTGTTTACTGGACGCCTTTAAGCCTTACTTGATTTCACATACAGTTAAGCATTTCCCCTGACTGAACTCTGTTGTTAGTCAGTAAAACAAAATTTGCAGCAAAACACAAAAATGCACTCGTTCTTATTTAATTAAGGAGAAAACTGGCATCATCTGGAAAAAAGGCAATATTTCTTTGCAGCTGCAGAACAATTTAAAACAACTAAGAAAAGATAGAAATATCATTGCCAGTTAAGTATTTAAAGAAACATCAGTTTTCAAATTTCATTCCAATTAGAAAACCTATTCCTTACTTCTGTAGAAAACTGTTGGTTTTGCCTTTGTATTGCAATCATAAAGCAAGGTGAAAAATTCCATGAAGTATCATCCAAATAAGTAAAATGAGAGAGTAATTTAAAGGAAAAAAGAAAACAGTTAAGTTGAAGTCTTCATTTTAATTAAATTAATATGAAATAGGAATACCACTTTTTTCAGAAACTCTTTTTCTGTTAAAGTCATGTAAAATACAGGCAAATGTTAATATACATTCTTTTTTATTTTGTTACTCAAATATAAAATTCTCTGTTGCTAGCTGAAGGCTCCCGTTATGTTACTGATATTTATACCATTAATGAATTATGACTTTTAACAATTTTTATTCTCAGAAAATAATAATACACAGGTTTTGGATGAAATAATTTTTTACATTGTACGAAACTTTTCTATTTGTCCACACCAAACACCTTAAGAATAAAATTAAAGAGATTTTATCAGATTATCTAAATTATTCAATGCTATCGTAAACATTGATCATAATTCCAAATAGAAGAATATTAGATTTTTACTTGTTACATTGGATCCTAAAAATAAAGTACCCTAATTTCATTGTCCTTTTGAGTACTGATGAATCTGTATTATTAATGATGCTTTATCTCCTTTGCTATATTTTTCATCTCTTCCAACTCTGCGTTTCACAATTCCCTTCCCATTACTTCCAAATCTCTACATCAAGACCAGAATACCCAGAAGAATTAGGTAAAAGTATTCATTAAGGCTATGCAGCAAAGCTAGACTAGGCATAAATCCATTTTCCTAACTGAAGTAAGGGGCGATTGAGTAAGCTTTTAAGCACAAGTTCTGTGTTTAAGTGTCCACAATATTATCTACCAATCACAGTTGCAACCAAATGCATCCTTCCATAGCATTGTAAGACACTTCCACAACGACTTTGTAATCTGGAACAGATTTTGGAGACGTACCATAGATAAGTAAGGACAAAGTATTAAAAGGTAGTATCTCAGTATTCTGCACAATTGGAAATATTTTGAAACAAGCTACCAAACCTACACTAATACCGAGCAAACAAATTAAATGAATGCATGAAAGATACAGATATCTATCTGTAACTTAAATTATTTAACATTTACATCTAACATAGTTCTACTCAACAACAATGAGGTTTTCTTACATTTTCAGGAAAAATATTAAATCTTCAAGGAAGCTGTTTTGGTTCCTGACCTGACAAACACTCAGCTCAGACAAACTATCATGTGAGCATTCCCAAAGCATTCACTGATACTACTTGAATACAAAAATTTCACTTACAAAATGTAAATATTCACAAGCTGTGAAGGGAAAGGTCTGCCTTAATTTTCACAGTATTCTTGCTCCTGTATCTTACATATACATTTATTACTTATTTAACAAAAAAAGCACTATGTGGTACTAATTCTAACAACATAACATTGCTATGCATTCTGTAACAAAAACCATGTCAGTCTGCAAGAACATCTTAGTGACTACAGAACTAGTCTCAAAGATTTTGCATCATTCTAAAATACTTACTGTCGCTGGGGAGGCCCGCGTTGTATGAGTCACTGAATGACCAGAATTTTCCATGGAATTGCCAATCAGATAGGTCCCTCCTGAACTGCTAATGAGTTGTCCTCCTGTGACACCCATCTGAATTCCTCCAGTGCCCACCATGCTATGAGACGAGACCACTGTTGTCACCTGTGCAGAACTTCCTTGAGTATCAAAATAATTTCCCCCAGTGTTTTGACTGTACATCTGGGTTTCTGTGTAAGGATAAGTTGTTGATCGGCTTTAGGAAAAGAAAACAAAAAGAAAATAAATTATTAGTATTGTTCATTTAGCTGAGGGAAATGTTATAATTCTAAAAATGTGTGTACAATAGCTATAACCAAATTAAGATTGGCAAACAATCTCTGCCTCCTCAGAGAATAATTTAATCAAGTCAAAGTACTAAATAACACTCAGTGACAATATTAAACCAAATAACCACCAGACCTTACACAAAAATTTGTCAGTCTTACCTGAAGAGGAGGAGAGAAGGGAAATATGACAAAAATTAATCAAATTATTAATATATTGCAAAGCAATTTATAAAGCTCCATCTGTTTTAACTTTTTTTAATTCAACAATAGATTTTTTTAGTCAGATGTTATATATTTCACGTTGTGCATGCTGCAAAATTGCAAACAATTCATGCAAATGTCAGCCAAGAGAATTCTACGTAATCTATTGTTTTTAAATTCATTAAAAATCTTGGCTAAAGCTTGAAAATCTGAGTTCACTGGTATTTTGGAAAATGCAGTTATTTTTACAAAGTGAATTTAAACTTGGACATGAATTTATGTTACAATAAAAAAATGCATTTAAGAAGTAAAACCAAAACACAACTATGACTTGTAGAAAGGTCATAAGATGAAAAAAGTTAAAGGTATGCAACAGTAACATTTTTAAAATTACTTTCAAGTATGGAACATTAATGCCTTATTAACCAGTTTACCCTAACAAACTATTCAGCTACTGAAACCTTCCATCAAATGTTTCACTTTCTTCACTACTTATCTTGAATCACTACTCTTCATATGTTGTAATATATTTATAGATTTTGAATGTGCATTGTACTAAATTTGATCTTCAATATATTTCAAAATTGCGAAGTAAATAGCATTCATTATTTATAAGGTCAGATTCCTCATTTTGGAAAAGTCCATTTGGAAATATTATCTTGGTTCGTGACTGCTAAGCTTTGTATCTTGGCCAGCACAGTAATAGAAAGGTGAAAAGGTAAAAAACACAGTTTACCCAAATATTAATTTTCTTCTTTAAGCACAAAAATCTGTAACATTTTTCGTAATCAACACCCAATACCATTTAGAAATTCAAATTTATCCATTAACTTGGAGTTGCATATGCTGAGATGCACTTAGTCCAAGTAAATAAATTTTAAAAGTATTATGATTCAGAGAAAACAGAGGTGCCCAGTCTCTGCATAAGTCTCCAATTCATTTAGTATAATCAAACAAAACACAAAATCATGCAACACCATGCAATGAAACAAATTCATTAAAAAAATTCAGAAACTTCTGTCCAAAAGCCAAGAGGAGGAAGCAGCATCCACATTTTATGCAGTAATGTGGCGATTATGCCTATCCATGAACTAGAAGTCAGGCTTTTTTTTCCCTTTATCTAAACAGGGATTAGTTTCTTATCAATATATGGAAAAGGTCATGGCAATTTACTGTTTGTTGTCATGTTTTTTAATCATGAAAACTTACACGAGATTAATTAGTTAGTAAACAATGGACTTCTTTAGCTTCAGAAAAATCATTACTTTTAAATAACTGAAGAACATAGGGTACCTTACCAAAAGTTAGAAGTTTTATTGTATTAAGTATGGCCACAACAGTTTCTCCCTTCCTCTTCAGAGACCTTCAGAAACTCCAAAACTTAAGTTTTAAATTCCTAAATGTTTCATAAGCCTTATATGACATTATTTGCTCTCAACCCTCCTTCAGCTACTTATACGTTTTTCTTTTTATTTTGAATATTTCAAAAATCTCAAGATCAGCAGCAAGAAATTTGAAGTTAATCAACTTCGGTGCCATGCTGAATCTTGTTCTCATCAACAACCAGGGGCTGGAAGGGGATGTAATGCTTACTACCCTGGACTTCAAGACAGCAGACTTTTGTCTCTTCAGGGAGCTGCGTGCTAGAATCCCACGGGACAAAGCCCTGGAGGGAAGAGGGGTCCAAGACAGCTGGCTAATATTCAAGGGTCACCTCCTCCAAGCCCAGGAGTGATGCATCCTGACAAAGAGGAAGTCGAGCAAAAACACCAGAAGGCCTGCATGGGTGAACAAGGAGCTCCTGAAAAAAGAGAAGCCTACAGAGTGTGGAAGCACGGGAAGGTAGCTTTGGACGAATACAGGGATACCACCCAAGCAGTCAGGGGTCAGATTTGGAAAGCCAGAGCCCTGGCAGAATTAAATCTTGCCAGGAATGTTAAAGAAAACAAGAAAAGTTTCTATAAATATGTCAGCAATAGCAGGGAGATTAGAGAAAACATGGGTTTTCCCCTCCGAAATCAAAAAGGTGACCTAGTTACCCAAGATATGGAGAAGGCTGAGATACTCAATGACTTTTTTGCTTCAGTCTTCACTGGCAAGGGCTCTAGACACACTGGCCAAGCTGCAGAAGGCGAATGCAGGCACTGGGAGAATGAAGAACGACCCACTGTAGGAGAAGATCAGGTTCGAGAATATCTAAGGAACCTGAAGGTGCACA
>VWZZ01002142.1:0-31791 GCA_013399095.1 Psophia crepitans | reverse complement strand
CCCAGAAAGCCAACCGTGTCCTGGGCTGCATAAAAAACAGGGTGGCCAGCAGGTCAAGGGAGGTGATTCTGCACCTCTACTCTGCTCTTGTGAGACCCCATCTGGAGTACTGTGTCCAACTCCGGGGTCCCCAGCACAGGAAAGACATGGAGCTGGTGGAGTGAGTCGAGAGGAGGGCCACAAAGTTGATCAGAGGACTGGAGCACCTCTCCTATGAGGACAGGCTGAGGGAGTTGGGCTTGTTCAGCCTGAAGAAGAGGAGGTTCCGGGGAGATCTCATTGTGGCCTTCCAGTATCTAAAGGGGGCCTATAAGAAAGATGGAGAGGGACTGTTCACCAGGGAGGGTAGTGACAGGACAAGGAGTACTGGCCTTAAGCTGAAGGAGGGCAGATTTAGATTAGCTATAAAGAAAAAATTCTTTACAGTGAGGGTGGTGAGGCACTGGAACAGGTTGCCCAGAGAAACTGTGGAGGCCCCATCCCTGGAAGTGTTCAAGGCCAGGTTGGATGAGGCTTTGGGCAACGTGGTCTAGTGGAGGGTGTCCCTGCCCATGGCAGGGAGGCTGGAACTAGATGATCTTTGACACCCCTTCCAACTCACACCGTTCTATGATTCTGTGACTCTATGATAGAAGAAATGCCTTGCAGTCTACTGAAAACAAAGCAAAACAGTTCTTTTAGGGACTAATGCTCCAGTAGGGAGTTGATCTATTAACATGTCTTTTGGAGAGGTAAAATCAGTTGATCTTTGCATTGTAATAACCTATGTATAACAAGATAATGGCTAACAGAGCTTGTGTTGCATCTCTCAGAATCACACAGTTTACAGAATGTGAATAGTGCTATGTAGGAGAGCACAATTTAGGAAAACGTAGTTATGGAAGTTTAGGTGAAATAATGCCTGCAAATGATTGTCAAGGGATTGAATTATAATTTCTGCCAAAAGAGAAAAGAAAAACTTGGTGCCAGGATCAAAGGAAAAAAACGCCAAGGCCATTTTTGACAGTAAAAATAGACATGGCTAGAGGAAAAACTGTCCAAAAGATGCAAGGAGAACAAATTTCACTTACAGAACTGGAATTGAAGCGAACTCTAGAGAATGCACAAAATTTCACAAGAAAATAAGTCTCAGACTTGGTGTGGAATAGGAAGAGAAAAGGAAATGCTTGTTTGCTTTTACCTTGTTTAGACTTGTATTTCACGTATAGTCTCCTAGGTCATCTTTTCTTCAACAGCTGCACCTAAGGACTAACCTCAGTGTAATTAAAGTCTTCTGGCTCTTTATGAGAACATCTTAGTGATATACTGTCACTGGAGATACAAGGTAGGCAACAGAATCTAAGAATTTATCCTACTGAAACACTCTGAAATAGTGTTTACTAGAACGTGGCATTAGAAAGGTCATCCGTAACTATTAAGTTTGAAGTCTCTGTAGTGAGGCTGCAGAATCCTAGCTTACAAACTGTGCAAACTACATGATGTTTACCCTGAGAGCAAGTCACAGAAATTCAGACACTGAGTGAATCGTTTAGATTAAGCAAGCCCAAAACATGTGCCCAATGTTCAGATCCCCCAAGGGAAATTAATGAGACCAGCATGAATTGGACTAGGATTGCAAGGTATAATAGTTCAAGGCATCACCTATTATGAATCATACAATCACAGAATCTTTGAATCATAGAATTATGCCTTATTGCTTACATACATTTTATAATGTTTTGCAAAATATTATGCTAGAAATAAAACACATGGAGTTCTGGTATAAAGTTGCTAATATAGAATCATAGGATCATAGAATCATTAAGGTTGGAAGAGACCTCAAGGATCATCTAGTCCAACCTTCCCCCTACCACCTATTACCCACTAAACCATGTCCCTAAGTACCACATCCAACCTTTCTTTAAACACCCCCAGGGACGGTGACTCCACCACCTCCCTGGGCAACCCGTTCCAATGCCCGATCACCCACTCTGAGAAGAAATTTCACAGAATCACAGAATCGTAGAGAAATTTCTCCTCATCTCCAACCTAAACCTCCCCTGGCGCAACTTGCAGCCATTCCCCCTTGTCCTGTCACTAGTTATCTGCGAGAAGAGGGTGACCCCCAGCTCACCACAACTTCCTTTCAGGTAGCTGCAAAGGGCAATAAGGTCTCCCCTGAGCCTCCTCTTCTCCAGACTAAACAATTCCAGCTCCCTCAGCCGCTCCTCATAAGACTTGTGCTCCAGCCCCTTCACCAGTTTCGTTGTCCTTCTCTGGACACGCTCCATTTTTTTTGGCACAAGAAAACAGAAAATAACTAATTTCTAAGTTCAGTGAGCCCCAACATTACCAGACAAATTAAGTGCAATGTCATAATGTTACTGAGCTTAACTTTGAGAGACACTTTTGCCTCTTTGAGAGACACTAACAATTTGAAGAGACAAGTAAAAACAATGGCACAGAAAGAGTAAACCTTGTTATTGTTCTCCCTTAGTGTTCAGTGTGCACATGCACATATGTGAAATCAATTATTCCAGCTGCACCTATGATTTGGTTCTACGTAAATGTCAAGAATCTGATCTATTGATTACTATAACTCAGTGTTCCTGCCATTCGATCATGTCTCAGTGATTTACATAGGCTGATCATGGCCTCAAATTTTCTTTGAGCAAGTAGTTGATGGGACATACTTACTTTTCCCGTATTTATATTTGCTCAGAAAACATCAACAACAGACCTATGCTGGCTTTATTCATGTTTTAGAAATGTGTGCCCTGTTGAAATTTTTTTTCATCACTCTGAGTTTCAGTAAAACAAAAGCCATACAGACTTCTTCCGTTTCCAGGAATTAAGAAATGCTGAGTGTCTTTAAATAAAAATTCTCACATCAGGTCAGAAGACCATCCAAGCTAACTCAAGTGCAGTTGTGCAGGTTTTAACTTGAAATCATACTCCAGTGACTTCTGTGTCTTGCAAAAATAAGTAATTAACTACTGAATTCTTATCACCAGTTCTAGGCACTAACTTGGAAAATTCAAGTCTTGGGTAAAATGCACATAAATCTATTTTTTTACTTGAAGATATATACCTTTTATACTGTAACTTGTAATACCAGCATCCCTTCATGGTGTCTCTACAATAACAACATCTTAACTCAAACAAGAAAGCCATCCAGTGCCCCAGTGCCAATTTTTTATTTTTTTCTGTAATTCTAATTCAAACAAACAAGTAACATTATTATTATTAGCTTACTTATCAAGTAATGCCTTCAGAATTACTCTTGTGGGTTTTGGTATGGATTACTTACATAGCTTAGCAGGCAGGCATGTAAGTGTTTTTTCACTGTCACCTCTGTAATGAAAGTTAGCCTTTTATGGTACTTCCTTAACCAAGGTATTATTTCCTGGGACATAAATATGTTAAACACTAGATGAAAATAAAGATTTCAAGACACACCATTATTTTTATGTTGAGTAGCTAATGCTCGTGATAATACTATTGCAATATGGTAGAAAACCTCCATGCATAAAAGACAAGAAAGTCTTTCACGCCACAATAATATTCTCAAACTCCTTTAAGATTTTAGTATAATCCCGTGGTCCTAAAGCTGATAGTGTGCTTCACAGAAACTATAGAGGACAGAATCCTTTGTGTAACACTGAGGGAAGGCGTTATCACAGCCAATACATTGCTGCAGGCTCTGGAGTTGGTATATCACAAGCAACTGGAAGAAGGGGAAGTGCCATACATCCTAACACTGGCAGAACAGAACATGATACAGCAGTCGGATGATAATGGTGAGGGCTACATCATTGTCTCATCCTGTCTCATACAACCTCCTGCCTCTCAACACAGAAATCTACTCTTCTGTAACTAGAATATTCATTCAGGGCTTTTTAATAACATTAAATCCCAATGAAGCAATAACCTTCTTCCACAAAAGCCTCCTCAGTTGATCTAAAGACAGAGACAAAAGAACTGATAAGACATAATTTCCTTTCACCAGTCCCCCTTAATCAAATGGAACTGCTAAAACCAAAGATCAAAACTTAACACTATGAAAGGGCAATTAATGCATCTATAACTACAGAACTATAGTTCAAAGTAAGCAATTTCCTCTGTAATAGCAAATATTTGACCTGTTTTGCGCATATTCATTTTCTGTATACAGACAACTTAAAATATGCCAGCCAGAAAAAAGCTTTATAAAATGTACCTAAAATGGAGTTCCATTATTCCATGTAAATAAATTCTTCTTTGTCAAATTCAAAAATTAAACAAAATATATTACTGACAGGCATTCATTATCAATAAAAAAGAACTGAGATCTTCAACACTCAGTCCAAGATTTTTTTTCCACATTGAAATAAAGCACTAAAAGTACACACAATGCACAACTGCAGGAAAAGCTGGTAAACCAAGGAGAAAGAGGAGAAATCTTATAAATTGTATTCTCAGGACCTGTAAATTAGATGGATAAGGGAACCTTAGTTACAGACCTCTAAAAATTGTGATTACATACTGCAGACCTATAGCCCAAGAAATACAGGATTGCCACATGTTAGGGACATCTCACAGGGTTTGTACTAAATCTGCAAAACTTCAAGACTTGGTCTTGTCAGGCTTCCTTTATCTAGACTTGTCTGTGCTAGCCTAGAGCTTTGTTCTAGCTTAGTTGTAACAGTAATTGTCGAACAATCGGATAAATGTTACTTAATCTGTTTCCATTTTAGCTTAACTTTCTACAATTGTGTGACATAAAACCTATTGTTAAAATGCTGATGCACTGCTCTAACAGACAGTAACACCAAATAGCTATTCTGCGTAGAATGAACAATCCACGACCCTAGATTAAAAGTGTAGCAGAGGATCATGAACATGGAATGACAGTATTCAAGAAGTATCTGGCAAATGTAAAACACATCACATATAGTAAATTCAGATGGAATTTTTTTATGGAAACAGAAACCAATGAAGAATGAATGAGGTGTATCCTGTGCTAGAAAACATATTTTAAAATCACTGCAAGTAGACCCAGTGTGAGTAGAGAGCCCCCCAACATCCATCATACTTCTTCATACGTAACACCTGTGACAGTGGTAACTTGCTGTAACACTTTCTTAGATGGAAATCATTGAGGTTAGTATTCAGATGGGCAGGAAAAGGGTAAGCATAATGTCAGAGAAAAAGGGATGGATACCACGACGTACTACGAAGATAAGAACATTAATTGTATTGATAATTCTTTGATTTGGTAAAATTTCAATTAGAATGATAATAAATTCTCATTTGTGTTTTGCCCATATAAACCACAGAAATTGTAGTACAATAAATTGGTGAAGAATGCTGTTTGGACACAACAGCAATAGCAATTCTTGGACAATCCCAGCAATTAAAACCCTCTTTCCCACACCAGAATTATCGGGTAAATGGCCACATTTGATTAATACATTACAACTTATGAAAGAAGAAAGTACCTGTCTAGTACAGGGGACTCACATAGCTTCTCAATATAGGTGAAGCTGTAATATTCTTTATCTGTTCTAAACTGCCAGGTAAGCCTGTGCATGTCATTACAACAACAGTGCATTTTTGTTTCAGGATAGAGTGACATGCTTGACAAGCATAATTGTTATTAACGAGACACAAATGTAGATAAAATAATTCAAATATTCTCATATTATACAATGTATGTGACAAGTCGTAGGTTACACCCCTTGTATTATCATTATGCCTTCAATTACAATAAAACCAAATAACTTCTAAGCGTAGACAAATGACGATAAAATGCGTGGGAAGAATTGTTATAAGAGTACGCAGTTACACTTGACAAAGACTGTGAAATCTGACAAACTTCTTACATTTAGAATCAAAAGAATCAGGTAATTGTTTCCTCATACATATTCTGACTGTATCCTTTGTTGTTATCATTTATGGACTTAAATAAATTTTTACAAGTTATATTGAAATAAAGAATAATTCTTACATCAGAGGTGCTGCAACATTTAATCCAGAGACACGTGTACACTGAATTAATGTCTTCAGCCTACCTATGGGTTGCAGACTTCTTATTTCATTGCTGGAGCAGTACTGTCCCTTGATAGATTACGGAAGCACCCCATATCTGATTTTGAGTTAAAATTAAGATTTTGATTTAGCATAGTCATAAAATACATCAAACATAGAAACATAGGAGGACAACCCAAAAGACAAACCAGTGATAGCTTTAGTCAACTGCATAATTTACAAACTTAATCCTATTTTCTGAAAGTGAAACAGGTAATTTGTGGAGTGGGAGTAACTGGACAAACTGGTTGTAACACACTTCTCTGAATCTGTTACGATATATAAGGCTCATCTTTCACAGATTTCAGTATGAAGAATAGAAAAAGATGAACTGCAATCTGAACATCTGCCTAGATATTTTAGCACAAGAGAGGCTGGCCTCTATGTTCTCCGTCACAGCAGAACTCGACATAGGCTATGCCAGCTTTGTTTAGGGATATAGTAAGCTTTTTGTTCACTTCCCAAAATTCTAAAATGTCACTCTGAACAAGCTAATCCAGTGGCAAAACAAGAAGAGAAGAAATATTCTTTTTAAACCACAGAACATAGGTAAAGATAAAAACACCAAACAGAAAAACAATTCTCTCATCTCTGAAGGAAGCTAGCCATCAGCAACTTAGACCCCCATTCTCCAAGTAAGTGGTATTATAATATATAACACATATATTCATTAACTTTAGTTTACATAGTAACATTTTTCCATTCTTAATCTGAAGTGTAACAGTACATGAGAAAATTTGTTTCATAATATATAGTCTTTAAAAGTTCTAAGTAGAAACATAGACTGATCCCATTCTCTATGAATGAAACCATAATCTTTAGAAAGGTTAATTCTCCTACAAGTATTGAACAACAAATTGGCTTTTCACAATGTTTTTACTCAGAACAACATGAGTAAATTCTTCTTCTATAGGAGGGAAAGATAATCTGGATTAGGCTTCCCTGCTAAGGAGAGCTTTCTTATTGTGTTAACCAAGTCTTTTCTATCCCATTGACTGATTTTTCAGAAACCGACAAAGGAATTCAGATACAGAAACACAATGAAATCATGGAAACCTGAAGGGTTGGACCAAGCAGTCAGTAACATCTGGTTCTGTTTTTCTCAAGGACTGTAAGCAGTCATGTAGCACACACCTCACACACTGCCAAAACTGCATGTGCCAACAGCTCACATAGAATCATACAGTCATAGAATCTTTAAGGTTGGAAAAGACGTCTAAGATCATCAAGTCCAACCATCAACCCAACACCACCGTGTCTACTAAACCATATCTCAAAGTGCCATGTCTACACACTTTTTGAACACCTCCAGGGACGGTGATTCCACCACCTCCCTTGGGAGCCTCTTCCAATGACTGACCACTCCTCCTGAGAAGAAATTTTTCCTAATCTCCAAACTAAACCTTCCCTGATGCAACTTGAGGCCATTGCCTCTTGTCCTTCCGCTAGTTACTTGGGAGAAGAGACCAACACCCGCCTCACCACAACCTCCTTTCGAGTAGTTGTAGAGACCAATAAGGTCTCCCCTCAGCCTCCTCTTCTCCAGACTGAACAACCCCAGTTCCCCTAGCCGCTTCTCATAAGCGGCTCCAGATCCTTCACCAGCTTTGTTGCCCTTCTCTGGACATGCTCCAGTGTAAGAACTTAGAGGTGATATATGAAAAGAGAAACTTGAATAACAGCCAATTTAAAAATGACCTTTTTTGGTGGCTAACAGTGGATTATCATGGTCACAATGCAGTCATGCCACCACTGATTGCTGCTGTAGAGGACATGCTAGAACTCCTGTATGAACTGGAGTCAAAGGCACCCAAGTGGTACACCATAACTGACATTGCTAATGCATTTTTCTCAATCCCTTTGGTGGCAGAGTGCAGGCCACAGTTTACTTTCACTTGGAAGGGCATCTAGTACACCTGGAATCAACTGCTCCATAGGTGGAAACACAGCTCTAGTATTTGCCATGCTCCTTTGTTTGCTGTACATGTAAAGATCAGTTTTGACTTTTACAGTTACAAAAATCAAGTCGTGAATACTCAGACTAGGAATAAAGGGGCCCTGCCCCTGGCCAGCTGGAGTAACAGGACAGCTGGATTTACTAGATGGTGTGCGTTCGACAGCCTGGCCCATTAGCCACATAGGATATAGCTGATGCCATGGCACTTGGGACGGTCTGAAACAGGCAAGATATGAAAAAAAAGTGTTTATGCCACAGTCATTGACATAATCCCACACTGGGTGCTAAAAAGTACTATTTTGTTTTAACCTCAGCCAGCAACTAAGCCCCACACAGCCACTCACTTGCTCTTCCCCTGGTGGCATGGGGGCAAAAATCGGAAGGGTAAAAGTGAGAAAACTCATGGGTTGAGATAAAAAACAGTTTAACAAGTAAAGCAAAAGCCATGTACACAAGAAAAGCAAAACAAGCCAAGGAATTCATTCCTCACTTCCCACGGGCAGGCAGGTGTTCAGCCATCTCCAGGGAAGCAGGGCTCCATCATGCATAACAGTGACTTGGGAAGACAAACACCATTGCTTCAAACACCTCCCCCTTCTTCTTCCCCCAGCTTTATATGCTGATTATGACATCATATGGTATGGGATATCCCTTTGGTAAGTTGGGGTCAGCTGTCCCTACGGAGTCCCCTCCCAGTTCCTTGTCACCCCCAGCCTCCTTGCTAGTGGGGTGGTGTGAGAAGCAGCAAAGGCCTTGGCTCTGTGCAAGCATCGCTCAGCAGCAATGGAAACATCCCTGTGTTAGCAACATTGTTTTCAGCACAATTCCAAAACATAGCAGTAGACCAGGCACTACAAAAAAATTAACTGTATACCAACTAAAATTAGTACAATAGGGAATTCTAATGCATATTTAAGATACACTGTTTAGGATTTAAAAGTGAGAAGAAAACAGGCAAGATAGTATGTGAAAAATGAGTTAAGCAAAATATGCTAGTAGAAATGACCAAAGAATGCTGCCAGTGTTACTATCAGAAATCTCTGATTCAAATAATATTTCTCTTTTGAATTACTTTTGGATTACCATCAACACATAAGTACCTGTAGAAAATAAAACAGCTTTCTAAACTGTTTTTCTTTCCAAAGCCAGAAACAGCAAAAATGGCAAAAGGTAGGTAAATAAGAAAAAAAAAAAATGTAGGGAAGCTCTTCCCAAGCAACATGATCCTACTCTGATATTTGAGCCAACTTCAAAGCTGGTGCTGCTCCAAGTCAGGGATTAGATGAGGTAACCTCCAGAGATCACAACAAACTTAGATTATTCTTTCTCTGTTTCTAAGATTGTGTATTGCAGACAGAAACTTGATGATGGAAAAGCACGTTCAAGGAAGCAGGAAATGCACCATAACTTGCAGAAAAGAGGCTAAAGAAGCATCAAAAGGAGACAGTGTAACTCTCCTTCCTCTGCCTCTCCTCATTCTTCATCGCGGCCTACAGCTTCCTAATGAGGGGGAGTGAAGGGGCAGGCGCTGATCTCCTCCCTCTGGTGACCAGTGACAGAATCCAAGGGAATGACATGAAGCTGAGGCAGGGGAGGTTTAGGTGGGAGATCAGGAAAAGGTTTTTCACTGAGAGAGTGAAGGCACTGGAACAGGCTCCCCAGGGAAGTGGTCACCGCACTGAGCTTGGCTGAATTCAAGAAGCGTCTGGACAACGCTTTCACTCATCTGCTCTGATTGGGCTGGTCCTGTGTGGAGGCAGGAGTTGGACTCGAAGATCCCTATGGGTCCCTTCCAACTCGGGATATGATATGATATGATATGATATGATATGATATGATATGATATGATATGATTCCATTCCTTTGGAAAAAATACTTGTTTTATTAAATACAGGAACGTAATTATATTCACACTTTTTCTAAATAGTAGCTACAGTTGCTGCACCTTTCTATCCATTTGCCACTAGGATTGCGGCAAGGAAGACAGAAGACCCTTCCTTCTGTCCTGAGGACAGAAGTTACACAATATGTCCTATGGACAGAACTTGCCCATAAACTGAAAGGTACTTTTTCAAAAAACACTACGCTGTATATGTAATTTCATGTAAGTCCAATTAAAGTAATTGCAAGAATTCTATTTACACAAAAATTCTGCCTTAATCAAAGTAAACAGTGTGAATTCAGCTTTTCATGCTAAAACCTTTGCATGAGCTTTGATTGAATAATTTCTTTCCAACTTAAAATACACTAGTTCACAAAATCTAACTGAAAATAAATATTTAACTTCACATTTTAATAAACATGCAAATTCCGATCATTTGCCAACTTACATAGCTCCATTAGTGTAGACTGTGTCACTTCCCTCCACATACTGAACCTGGGCTGGATAGACATGCTGTACCTGTTGCACAGTCTGCACTTGCTGTACCTGAAAACAAGAAGATCAGAAATTCGGGACATTGTAAAGAAGGACTGATGATTCAGTGCACCTAATGGCTTCTAAACAGTATGGGATATCTCTGTTCTCATCATTACTAAAGGTATGTCATAGCAACAGTAAAGAAAGTTGCTGCTCTTACACAATATTTGTGCTGGAAGTCCAGTAAATGGAGCCCTAACATGGTCATGGAGCATACATACCTTCAGTGTCAAAGACAGAACCAACTGGAAAGGGTAATAACGATGAAATGAAGCGTAACTATGCTTTGCACCCAAGCTGAAGAATTACGTTCACCATGGAAGAAAGTATCCTTTGGCCACATGCATGCCTTTTCTTATTCCACTTCAGCCCTGAACAGTACAAGCCTTAAAATCACAGCTCACGTGTTTCGCCGTAAGTTTAGAAATAAAGCTTCACATTAAGATGGTTTAGCTCTTGTTTAACTGAATTTAAACTACAGTGATACAAACTTTTTCCAGTAATGCATTGACCGAATGTACAAACTACGGATCAAAACTCCCAGTCTGGGTAACTCCTTTTCCAGAATATCATCCACTATAACAAACTCCAAAAAAACCCTGGTTTTACATCAATGACATTAACAATGAATGGCATTAAGGCATGTATTATCTTCACATATATTGCTGAGATGGCATGTCTGTATTGTAAAAGCACACATAGTTACAAATTAATTCCTCTGATTCACATACTACACAGTGAAGCCCCAGTTTATGCAAATTTCCTCTCCAGTCATAATTTTTTGCCACAGTAAAGATGAAGAATTCCATACTTTATACCTGCCGTCATTTAGAGAAGTCATATTTTGGTTCAAGAGCAGTCTAGAATCTATAAGATGCAAAAAAAACTTAGAGATTTTACAGACTGGCACAATTTTACCCAAGGAACTGCACATATTTAGTAAATAGATATAACATAAAATACTTTTAAGTGACTGGGGTTTTCCTCAGATATTTCATTACGAAGCAATTTCAGCCTGATCCAGCTGGTCCTAAGGATTGCAAACATTGTAATCCCAGACGAATCTGGATTACATGCATTTGATGGATCATCTCCATGAGCTCTTTGACAATCACAGAATCACAGAATCACAGAATCATAGAATGGTTTGGGTTGGAAGGGACCACAAGGATCATCTAGTTCCAACTCTCCTGCCATGGGCAGGGACACCCTTCACTAGACCAGGTTGCCCAAAGCCCCATCCAACCTGGCCTTGAACTGCCAAGGATGGGGCCTCCACAGCTTCTCTAGGTAACCTGTTCCAGTGCCTCACCACGTTCACAGTAAAGAATTTCTTCCTAATGTCCAATCTAAATCTCCTCTCTTTTAGTTTAAACCCATTCCCCCTTCTTCTGTCACTCCCTGCCCTTGTAAACAGCCCCTTGACAGCTTTCCTCTAGGTCCCCTTTAGGTATTGAAAGGCCGCAATTAAGTCTCCCCAGAGCCTTCTCTTCTCTGGGCTGAACAAGCCCAACTCCCTCAGCCTGTCCTCATAGGAGAGGTGCTCCAGCCCTCGGATCACGTTTGTGGCCCTCCTCTGTATTTGCTCCAAACTACCCTAGTTTAATCACGGAACCATAGAATGGTTTGGGTTGGAAGGGATCTCAAAGATAATCTTGTTCTACCTGGCCTGCCACAGACAGGACACCCTCCGCTAGACCACGTTGCCCAAAGTCCCATCCAACCTGGCCTTGAACTCTTCCAGGGAGAAGGCATTCACAACTTCTCTGGGCAATCTGTTCCAGTGCCCCACCACTTTCACAGTAAAGAATTTCTTCCTAATACCTAATCTAAATCTCTTCTCTTTTAGTTTAAACCTATTACCCCTTGTTCTATCACTGCACTCCCTGACAAAAAGTCCCTCTCCAGCTTTCCTGTAGGCCCCTTTAGATACTGGAAGACTAGAATGTCTCCCCAGAGCTTTCTCTTCTCTAGGCCAAACAACCTTCAACTCTGCTTTGTTTTAAAAAGTTTGGTAAATAAGCACATTTTTCCTAGTCTTTTATAGTAAAGATTCAGACTCTGAAAGGAAAACCTAGATTTTCACAGAAACCTTCTGTTAGGTTGACACTAAGACCTGAATTCTGAAAAAAAACACCCAAGGTTTTGAATGTAGCTATAGTAGCATGATAGAACATCAGATGCTTCTGTCCATTAACAGCAGTAAGACACAACATGATGGTTAAAGTATCTATTAAAACCCAAAGTTTTCTGATTTCCCATAGGAATCATTACATAAATTGAGAAATATACCTCAAATATAGTTTCTCAACTTCAAAAAACATAAAGATGCTTTCTACTTATTAAGGTAAGGTACAGCTGTGTACATTTCCTCTCCTAATAATATTGTTATTGAACAGAAAGATTAATTTCTCAAAATCAACACCAAAAACTCTTATCCAAATTATGCACATTACTAGGCTTTAGAACAATTTTTCAAATTAAAAAACATAAATAGCTGTATTATGCAAGTGTCTTTTCAATGAACTAAATGATGTCCATCACCTTTGACTTCATAACTCAAATTATTTCAAATCATAATTTCGTAGCATGAGCTTGATCTAAATCCTCTATAAGAAAGTTAGCCTGTAACCCTGCTATTAATTAGTACCTCTCAATATTCTAATTTCCCAATCTGTTAAAAAATTATCTACTCATGCAATAATTGGCCAAAATGTAGATGTGCTTTACTGTGAAACATGTATGCAACATATGATGACAATTTTTAAGTTTGACTCTAAAAGTATTTCTTCCTCTTGGATGACTCAAGTTCTACGACCTATAATCAGTGACAGAAGAGAAGTCACTGTTCATCAGTCTATTACAGAGCACCAATCTGATCTACCTAACCTATACAGTAAGAAAACATCTTGAAAGTAGGATTTGTTCTTAAAACCAGTAATTTGTCACCTGCGATGTAATGGATATGCTCCATGTTCTGTTCCAGTAGTACAGCTGGGGAAACACTGTGGAAATGATGTTGTTGTCAGTATGTTCTTGTCCAGTCTCTTCCAAAATGCACTTCATTCCCTATTCACATATACACACTGGATATGGCTTATTCCGTATTAAAAAAACGCACACTATTTTTCCGTTATTAAAGAAATGTGATTTTCTCCCTGCAACCTGCACACTGGGTAGAACGGAACTCTACATTATGTACAAATACAACATAAAAAACTTCCTATCAGTAGATGCAGGTCATGTTCCCATTCTATACAAGGTATTATATTCTTCCATTATTCTTGGATACAAGCTGCTGCCGTTTCAAAAAATAACAGATTCAGCACAGTGCAAGACCTTTACCATAGAATTGAGAGGATACTGCAGGGCCAAAGTAGTATAGAGTGTATCAAAGTTCAGTGTCTATTAGACAGGAAATTAAAAAATTCCACAATGTGGTTATTTTCTTATTTGGAACAACAACATCATCAACAAATTAATTTGCCATAAAAGAAAATATGAAAAAATGTTAAAATTAAAATTTTCATTAATTTCAAATTTTCACCGATTTTAATATACTTTTTTTAATAGCTTAATATGTGGTACTGGTAGAAATGTCATAACTGTTTACACAAATAAAGTAACTTAATTTTTAAATCAGCATTTAAGAATGGATACACTACAGTGCTATTAAAACATTTTAGCTACTTCTATTGATCAAAATATCTTTCCTTTAAATTTTAACAATGAAGTTCAATACAAAAGGACCATTGATTTAGGTTAATTTTCTTTCCAATATAGTAATAAAAAAAGTTTACAAAAGAAGTTCTTTTGCTCAGCTTCTCTGAAACGGATACGGTAAATAGATTACGGTGCCCAAGGAAGCTCTAGTCACTATGGCATTAGTATGGCATTGTACAGAATAACCTTAAGTTAGAGAAAGTTAGAAATAAATATTCTTCCTGTCAAGCAATGACAAATAGGTAAGTGGCCTTTAGGATGGCCTTGTATATGAAAATTGTGCCATGTTGAAAATTTTTGTTATATGATATCTGCAATACTAATTTTATTTCCTTTTTTACTTCATTTGGAGAAAATTTTTTTCAAGATAATTAGATCTCGTGACTCTGGATTTTCTTTCTGATCTTCAACTACAGGAAGAAATGAAATATATATATATATATACTTTCTATGTTGTGAAGAAGTTGGTTATGAGGAAACAAAACACCACCAAAAAAAATATACATTTTTTGTGGAAATTGTAAAAAAAGATATTTCTTCTCATCAGTTTTATCATTTTCATTGCACCTTTTATTAAGCTGTTAAAGGAATTGTATCAGCTATGTTCTTTAGTTTTGGGGGCAGAACAGAAATTTGAGATCACAGGCAGAATATTTGGAAGAGATCTAAATCTACATGGTCTTCTTGTATAAAAAAATTCTCCAAGAATTGAATGATTTGAGCTGAAAATAGAAAACAAAACGAAATATTCACTAAAAAGTGACAGTATGCAAGTTTAAAAATCCTATGTTCTGGGGTGGAACAGTGAGCTAGTCACAGTAATTTTTGTTATTGTCTGGTTGGAAAACAGAAAATTATCTGACTTGTATAGGGAATAATGAGTTAAATAGGATCAGAGAGAAGATGTTTCATTCCACTTGCTTCAGTGATTCTAGTCTGAAATAAGTAACTGGAACAGGATTAGAAGTATGTAGTTGAAATATTCCAGGAGAACAGGAGGTAAATGAAAACTTATTTCACTATACATGTGTAATTACAATTACTAGTTAAAGGGAAAAAATAAGGAAAATAGATTGTATTCTTAACTATACTATCTTAGAGGAAGAAATGAGGGACTAAGTTATATTGAATCTATGAGAGTTTGTCAACAAAAATAAAGTGCATAAAAGCATACTGAAATGCAAAAATTACACTGAAGCATAGAAACAAAATTTAAGAGAGAATCTTGATTTTCAGTAAAAAGTGTTTATGGTTCAAAGTTCTACTAAACAAAGAGTAGAACAATAGCGCAAAATATATAGGAAACTTTAAGCTCCATTTTTAAAAGAACATGTAATTATCCACAGTGCCTATGCAAATAACTCGGATGTGCATCATTTTATCTCAGAGATAAAAATAATATTTGTACCTTCATTAGTTGGGATTACTTCTGGCAAGCAACATATAAATAGCACATGCTGTAATATTCAAAGCACATTCATATTTATATAATGGCTAATGTCAGTTCATGATTATGTTTTTCATATGCTAAACATGATTTTGCATTACGAGCAATTTTGATTAGCTGCAGTCTGCATCTTCAGTTAATGATACAATGCTTTGTTAATGTGATGGCCACAGTCTACGGTGAATATGAAAAAAATGCTTTGCTCAACTTTTGATGCATGGATATACATCTATAACACAGATTTTATGCTTTTATTATTATTTCTCTAATCCTTCCATATTGCTTGGCATAAACAACAAACTGAGGTTAATTTTGAGTCCTTACAAGCTTACTGCACTGTGCTAAAGAGTGCCCGTTGAAAGAACAATGATACATTAGTGAAAAATCCCTGTATCTGAGGAAACAAAAGAGAAGAAAATTCTTCAGACTATTAAAATGGAATTCAATTACACTCCTACTTTTTTTGGTCTTAACTCTTCTTGCTTTTTACTTACATGCAGATATGTTTGTCCCCTTACCATTCCCTTCTATTCCATCTCAACCATGGCAACTGATGAACTGCATGAAACCAGTACCACTTTTACCAGAGGGGAAGCCCAAGTTTTCATTTACAGTAACTTTTTTTTTTCATAATTTTGGAGCATCACAGCAGACTTTTATGAGCTCCACGTTTATACGAGCTATAAGCAAATTAGGGATTTGTTTTAGCTGAAAATATAAAAAGTTACTCTCTTGTTGTTTGCTCAAAAGACTGGATGCTTCATTAGAAACACAGCTGTAGGAAACAGGCATTTAGTTCACCCTTCCACTGATTTAGCTTGCTCTACTTCAGGGCAAAACCATTTTGTTTTGAAAAAGATATCATACATCTTGTGAGCACAAATAAAACACTGATGCCATGAAAAAAATTCCAAATTAACGTATGCATGAGATGTCATTCAAGTGTGGTGTATATACAGCAATGGAAACAATGGAAATAAAGACCACACCAGGAAAAATTAAATACTATACAGTGCTTTAATATTAATTAAAACCAAATTCATCTAAAATGGCATCATTCACTAAAAATTACTCATGAACTACTGTAAACAGGATAATACAAAAGTTGCTGCTTATGCCAAATTGTTGCAAATACACAGATGCTTATGTCACATTATCTTTGAATTTAACAAAATTCAAGAAATGTCCTATTGTTTTGATAAATTATATTCACAAGAGAATATAATCCAAATGTGACTATTCACACATATTTTGGATATAGTTGACATTATTAAGTATGTCTCTTATAAACCATAAAAAAACCTGAAACCATATCTTATATACCGTGCACGTAAAATCTTCCCTCTGACTTTCAACACTAGTAACTTTGAACATGCAGAAATAATGAGCCCTCTCTCTGTCATGAAACGAATGACTTTATGAAATTAGCACTCTTTCTCCTGTTTTTCTTTAGGCAAATTGGCCCATTCCTATCAAATGTACATAATGTTGATATTAACTATAAGCAACTGTGCCTTATACACATATACTTCCTCAGGGCTGATCACACCTACAATTTCCTCAACACAGTGATTATTTCAATGTTTGATACTCCTTTTTTTTTTAACCCTACAATTGAAATTACCTATTCCACCTACATTCTTCATCACATTTCCTGCTGGCATCCCACATTGACGTCTTCACTCTTCCTTTAGTCCTCACCACACATTCACTTCTGCAATCTATCCCCTTTCTCCACAAACCTCCCACACATTCCATGCTTGAATCATCGCAATACTGTCTACATTGGATTTTCCAACATTCTTGTTGCATCTTCAGTCCCTGCAAAATTTTGATGAAACTCCTCTTCCTTGTTTGGGTTGATCCCTTAGCTTTCCTTTCTGAAACACTATGCTGATTCCTACAGTCAGTCTTCAGAGTCAACTGGAAAAATGTAATTTAATATCCCCACAGAGAAAAATAACCCAAAATAATGATGAAGTATTCAATGAAAGGGAATACTCAGAAGCAGTGCTACTACAGGAGATGCATGTAAGGTTGATCAGGGACAGTTCTACTTAATCGGTGGTAAAAAAAAATCAGTTTGCTGTTCTCATTAGGGTATAATCAAGCAAAAAAACCCCAATCTACTCCTGGACCTCCGTGTTTTGACATGAGTATTACGTACAATAGAGGACAACTGGAATAACTTCAGAAAACATATAGAAAGTTGGTGACAGAGATTAATGCATTATTTAGGGGAGAAGATAATGAGCCAATTCTATCCTACAAGTTTTCAGAAAGGTAGAAACTTTGCACAAGCAAAGCTAATAAACACCGAAGCCCTGCTCAGTCTTCACTTGTTTGTGACAAAAATAGACCAGAAACGCACAGAAGTTCCTATCCTTACAGTTCAATCAATCAGTGATTAGAACTACATAGTATAAAGTATCCTATGTACCACTAACTGGTTACCAATCTTCAATCCCTCACATTGATCAGCACTTCACAGGGATAAAACTCAGTACGTAATGTTAGGCCATCATACATATACCCTATTTGTTTTAAACAAGCAACTGTGTAGCACCACCAAATTGCCATCTCTCATCTGAAAAGCTGAAATACAGGAATAACAAAGAACAAATCACATAAACTACATCTATTAAACATCTGTCATCATGAAAGAACACAAAAATCAGAAAAATTATCCAGATTGTATTTCATGAAAAAAACAACTCCTGCACTTCACAAATTTTGCAAAAGAGTTAACCAGACAAAATCTTCTGCAAGGGTTCAAGCATCATGGAAGCTTCAATTAAAACCTAACATAGTATTCAAAAGTCTTTATCTTAATCAACATTTACATAAACAGAGAGAGTTGTTTAACAGTCTGAACTCAGGAGAAAATACCTCAAACGATTCTTGATTCACTAGTGGTGAATTCTGAGCAAATACACAAAGACAAACATTTAAATAAAATTTTACAAATCCAAATTCAATGCTTTTCTGAAACTTTTTTTAACAACAAGATTGCATCCTAAAAGACACATGAAAATATAAGAAGAAACTATAGTCAAGGAACTATGAGGCATTATTAACTGAGTCTTTACATCAGGAAAAAAAGGTTAGTGAAATGTGTAAGCCTGTGGAACACATACGTAAAAATGCACCACCTGGAATTTTAGAACTAAACTTAAAAAATGCTGAAGAATTTAATTCAGGAAGAAGTGCTCCACTGACACAGAAACAAATTACGCTATTTAATAAACTATATCTCATTCTCATGTTATCGATTCTGAAACTGTGAAGTCAGTTTTTGATGAAAAACTTCAGATGTCACTCAGAGTAGACATCACATCAACAGCTAATTTCTGCGTATTCTGGAAGTGTCTTGGACAGCTGTCATGGATTTCACATTCAGTCCCTGTTTTCTACCTCCATACTTTTCCTTTTTTCCTCCCTATTTTCTCCCTCACCACTCCTTACAAAGCTTGTGGGTGCTGCATAGGTGAGTGACCGTTGCATGTAACAGAGGTGTGCACTGTCCTGGCTGCTACAAAAGTCTTCTTACTTTCCTGGCAAATGGGCATCACAAATTACCTACTGTCACACCACAAAAACTTTCATGACATTGTGCAAAGATATGCAGGGATTGAATCCTAGAAATGCAAAGGACAGTGCTTTTCATTTTTTCATTTGTATCGCACCTACTTAGATGGCCAAATGAAAGGAGAGATGATATAGCAAGTAGTATCATAAACATATTCATCATTTAAAGGAAAAAATGTAAATATTCAGTAACATAAATTAAAATAAATTTCGATGAGCTATTACACGAATCCCTTAATAACCTACAGTTAGAATCATTTATGTGTACTACTGGTGCTTGTCAGATGCTCTAGTGAAGAAACAGATCCTAAAAACAGCTTGCTTTTCTCTGGCTATTTTAATTCCACCGAAATAAAATTAATAAAAGCAGAGCAAAAGAGTTCATTTAGCAGCCTTGTACAAAATGAAGTTCTTCACTACATTGTGAAGAACTACCCTTTTTTTTTCTTTTTTTTTTTGTAAATCTTCCCCAAACTAACAGCCACTTACCTGTTGTTGAACTGGTACTTGCTGTACTACCTGTGTGGGCACTGCTGCCTGGCCAGCCACAGATGTCTGTAAAGTCACAGTTGAACCTGTATCCGAGCCAGTCTCTGATGTCTGCATCGTGAATTCTGCATAAAATTCAGACATAAAATTAAAGGTTACTGTATTAATAATTTATTATTTTTTTTTGTCAATTCTATTAGCACACTAATTTGTTACTTATCTGTTTGCATCTTAAAATTAGCTAATACCAGTCTTGGTCTGAGCCAAAAGATTCTTCCCTCAACTAGCATATAAATTAGTACAAATGGGTTTTTATCTTACCTGTATTCAAGGTATCTTTTATTTACATGTGCAGAAACTTATATAACTTCTCTGAGTTTTGTCACTTTAGCAATAACTCAGAAAAATCAGCGGCAAATATTCTCTCAACTTCTAAAATGTGATCATCATTCAAAACCATTTTTTAACTCTAGCTTATTGAATAACACTAAAAATTCTATACATTCAAATTTGAAGTCAAATTTCTAGCAGGTCACAGAATGAATGGCTGTAATCTGGAAAGTCAACTCTGAAAAGCATTTAGTAAATCACAGTGAAAAAGCAATTCAAATAAGATCTTCAGTAGAAACCATTAAAGCAACCACTGCAGTTAAAATATGAGAAAAAACATTTTGACACTAAAAACATACAGAAATACACACATGGCAGAAAAGTGCCTAAGATCGTTGCCCTGACATTTAAAGGGAACAATAGAAATTTGGACAGAATACAGAAATGGTTTGAGAACCAAGGAAAATGCCTTACAAAGAAGACAATTGAGGATGACTTATACCTTCATAGGAAACATAGACTAGGAACTATGGGATTCCTCAATTTTGCACAGCAGAAATTACAATACAATTGACGGGTGACAAATCAAAATTAATTCAAAATCAAGAGTTAAGATTTTTTTGTTGTTGTTGTTAAATTTCTTTCAAGCAGAGGATGATTAACTGGTGAAAATAATAACCAAATGAGGCAGGTTCCTCTTCACCTGATACCTCCAAAGCAGAAGACTGCATGCTTCTGCGAATTACAGTAAACAAATACAAATTACTAGTTTGTAAACCAAATGCTCTGTGACCTTAAAAATTTTACTGCCCTTAATCTCAATTAATCTATATTAGTTACAGAATATTTTGGCAGCCTGAGGACCAGCGTCACTAAAAATTAGTAGCATCATCATGCATAACAAAAGAGGTTTATATGGAGTAAAAAAAAAAGTACAAATACATAGAATGCCATATCCAGATGATTTTTTAGTTTAACTGAATAGACCCAGATGCCTGACATGGAAAAAAATAGGCTTTGATCCTCCCTCTCCGCCCCAGAAAATAACAACCTCACCACAAGAAAAACCTACAATACTTCTGAGACAAAAATCATAATTAAAAATATCTCTATTCAGAGGCATACCAATATATAGTAGAAGGAATTCATTATTGTACTGAAAAAACCTCAGAGCTTCTCAGAAAATTCAGTGTTCTCCTTGCCTGACAATGGAACCAGCTGCAACAACAGACCTTCATTTCAAGGCTGGGTTCCACAGTGGTTTAAGCTGATCTAAAGCTGAGTTTCTCCAGTCCCTCCTACTGCTGTCCCAGCACCGGCTGCACTTCCCTGCGGTGCATTGCCCGGCTTGTCTCCTCCTAGGAGGGATGCTTCCTTGTCTTGGGTGAAGGCAGAGCGGGGAGCCACGTCTCCAGCCCCAGGGTGACACGGGAGGGCAGTGGGGACGTCACCTTGTGTCACCTGGGCACTGACGCCCCGCTCTGTCCCCGCAGTGGCATGAGGGAACCTCTGGTTCACTTTGCATTCAAATGGTGTCAGTGCAAAGCAGGAAACAGGTATATACATTTGGGATTGGGGGCAGGCGATAGCGCCATCACCTTGCCTACTGGGACCATCACTGGTTTAAACTGCATGGAACCATGCCTATGGTACCTGACAGATTTATCTGGTTTTGAAATACTCAGAAACACTGAAAAATTGTTGATCAAACCTACTTGATATTAATCAATAGACACTCATAGTTATCATGATGACTTTCCAGTAGTTCTGACAAAAATCAGGATACAAAATGAAAAGAAAAAAGGGAACAGAATTCACAGAGGAATATTGAAAAGCTAAATGTTTAAAATTCTAACAATGAAAATGGATGGCCACAGGATAAGTATGGAGGAGTTGGAAGACACTGTGGTGCTAGAAAGATACAAGCTAGTTGCCATTACTGAAAGTTCATTGGATGAATCCCATGACTGGAGTGCAGCTACTGATGGCTACAGGCTGTTCAGAAGGGACACATGAGGAAAGAGGGGCAGAGGGATTACCCCCAGTGTCAAGAAATGGACAGATTGTCAAGAACTGTCTCTGAAGAACAGCCATGAGCAGGTTGAAAGATTATAAATAAGAATTAGAGTCTGAGGCAAAAAATGGAACCTTGTGGTTGACGTTTACTACAGGCTAAGTGATCAAGGGGAGCCTATTGAGAAAGCTATTACTCAATATTACTAAAGCTATTTACTCAATATTACTATTGAGTAAAACTCCAGCTATAGGAGGCACCCTGCCTGCACATTCTCATCCTGCTGGGTGACTTCAACCACCTGGACATTTGCTGGAAAAGTAGCTTGGTGAGCTGTAGGCAATCCAGGATGCTCCTGGAATGCATTGAGGATATCTTCTTAAGCCAGGTAATAGGCAGCCCTACCAAAGGGGGTGCATTACTGGAATCTGATAGTCACTGACGCAAGTGAGCTGATCAGTGACATCAAGATTGGAGGTCATACACTGGTGGAGTTCTCAGTCCTGAGGGATACGGGCCTGGCAAAGAGTAAAGTCAGGACCCTGAATTTCAGGAAAGCAAACTTCCTGCTGTTGACGGAGTTAGTCAATAGGACCCCCTGGGAAACTGCCCTCATGGACAAGGGAGCAGAACAGAGCTGGCAGATCTTTAAAGACGCTTTGCAGAGAGCGCAGGAGCTCTCGATCCCCAGATGTAAGACATCTGGAAAGGAAGGGAACAGACTGGCATGGATGAGTTGAGACTGCTGGTCAAACTAAAGAGCAAGAAGGAAACGCACAGGTAGGGACAGGTATCCTGGGAAGAGGACAAGGAGGCTGCCTGGTTGCGTAGGGTTGGCGTCAGGAAGGCCAAGGCACGTCTGGAGCTGAGCTTGGCAAGAGAAGCAAGGAATAATAAGAAGGGATTCTACAGGCATGTCAGCCAGAAAAAGAAGGTCAAAGAAAGTGAACCCCTCCGTGATGAACATGACTGGCAAATTGGTAACAACAGATGAGGAGAAGGCTGAGGTACCCCAACAACTTTTTTGCCTCAGTCTTCACTGGCATCCTCTCTTCCCACACATCTGCAGTGGATGGACATAAAGGTGAGGCCTGCGGGAGAAAAGTCCCTCCCACTGTAAGAGAAGATCAGGTTTAAGGCCACCTGAGGAACCTGGGCATAAGTCTATGGGACCTCACGAGATGCATTCCAGGGTCCTGAGGGAACTGGCAGATGTGGTTGCCATGTCACTCTCCATGCTGTTTGAAAAGTCATGACAGTCAGGTGATGACCCTGGTGACTGGAAAAGGGGAAACATTGCACCCGTTTTTATAAAACGTCGAAAGGAGGAACCTGGGAACTACCAACCTGAGAGCCCCACCTCTGTGCCTGGGGAGAACACGGAACAGATCCTCGTAGGAGCTGCATTAGGGCACGTGGAGGACAAGGGCGTGATTTGAGACAGTCAGCATGGCTTCACCAAGGGCAAGTCTTGCCAGAGACCAGCGTAGTGGCCTCCTGTGATGGAGTGACTACATCAGGGGACAAGGGAAGAATTACAGATGTCACCTATCTCGACTTCTGTAAGGCCTTGGACATGGTCCCCCATAATATCCTTGTCTCTAAACTGGAGAGGCATGGATTTGATGAATGGACCATTCGCTGGACAAGGAATTGGCTGGATGGTCACACCCAGAGAGTAGTGATCAATGGCTCTATGTCCAGATAGAGACCAGTGATGAGTGGTGTCCCTCAGGAATCTGTACTAGAACCAGTACTGCTTAATGTCTTTATCAACAACAGAAACAATGGGATCAAGTGCACCCTCAGTAAGTTTGCAGACAACATCAAGCTGAGTGGCGTGGTTTACACATCTGAGGGAAGGGATACCATCCAGAGGGACCTGGACAAGCTTGAGAAGTGGACCCATGAGAAATTTATGGGATGAAATTCATTCACAGCCGTCCAGTACCTAAAGGGGGCTTATAAGATAGATGGAGTTTTTTGAGGCAAAAAGGGAACTAATGCTCTATATATGTATGCCTAAGCATATACATGGAAATAATAACCATAGCAGTGTTATTATCCCGTGTGAAGAGAGTCGCAGCAACAGCACAACAGGATATCAAAGCGGCTTCCAAAGTATAACAAATGGCATAGACAATGGCAAAATTCCTAATGGAATACTAATGAGTTGAATATTTTCATTTTATACTTAAACACTAAAACTATTTTCTAAATTTGAACAATTCATGTTTTACTCAGTCCTTGCACAGTACAAACTCACCAATAACAAAAAATGAATATACATTGTAAAAAGATCAATATTCTCAAAGGAGGATATGCAATGAAACTGGCTTTTGGGGGAAACTATGAACTTCAAAATACATTTAACTGACTTGTAAATGATCTTTCACTTAATGAAGTCAGAGATGTTAATAAATAAATACTCTCCCTATTTAGAAAGCAAAGCCAACTATTATTTAACAAAGGCTAATTTCTTCATATTGAAATTATTTAGAAAACAACCTCTTTTCAGAACTGTTATTTTCCACAATCATACATCTGACACTGTCCCAGATGACAGACTTGTTTCTAAATCGGAGAGGCATGCATTTGACTGGAGAACCACTCAGTGGATAAAGAATTGGCTGGATGGTCTCATTGAAAGTTGCGGTCAACGGCTCAATGTCCAAGTGGAGATCAGTGACGAGTGGTGTTCCTCAGGGGTTGGGACCAGTGCTGTTTAACATCTTTGTTGGTGACACAGACAGTGGGATTGAGTGCACTCTCCACAAGTCTGCCACGACACCAAAGCTGTGTGGTATAGTTGACAGACTGGAGTGAAGGGATGCCATCCAGAGGGACCTTGACAGGCTTGAGAGGGGGGCCCATGTGAATCACACAGATTTCAACGAGGATAAGTGCAAGGTTTTGCACGTGGGTCGGGGCAAGGGTCAGGGCAATCCCAAGCACAAGTACAGGCCGGGCAGAGAATGGATCAAGAGCAGACCCAAGGAGAAGGACTTGGGGGAGTTGGTGGACAAGAATCATAGCATCTTTAAGGTTGGAAAAGACGTCTAATATCGTCAAGTCCAACCATCTACACACTTTTTGAACACCTCCAGGGACGGTGATTCCACCACCTCCCTTGGGAGCCTCTTCCAATGACTGACCACTCCTCCTGAGAAGAAATTTTTCCTAATCTCCAAACTAAACCTTCCCTGATGCAACTTGAGGCCATTGCCTCTTGTCCTTCCGCTAGTTACTTGGGAGAAGAGACCAACACCCGCCTCACCACAACCTCCTTTCGAGTAGTTGTAGAGACCAATAAGGTCTCCCCTCAGCCTCCTCTTCTCCAGACTGAACAACCCCAGTTCCCCTAGCTGCTCCTCATAACACTTGTGCTCCAGACCCTTCACCAGCTTTGTTGCCCTTCTCTGGACATGCTCCAGTGTAAGAACTTAGAGGTGATATATGAAAAGAGAAACTTGAATAACAGCCAATTTAAAAATGACCTCTTTTGGTGGCTAACAGTGGATTATCATGGTCACAATGCAGTCACGCCACCACTGACTGCTGCTGTACCGGATTGTCAACCAGCCGCCCTGGGTCCTTTTCCACAGGAGAGCTTTCCAGCTACTCTTCCTCAAGTGTTCAAGGCCAGGTTGGATGAGGTTTTTGGCAACCTGGTCTAGTAGAGAGTGTTCCTGCCCATGGTAGGGGGTTGGGGCTAGATGATCTTTAAGGTCTCTTCCCACCCAAACCATTCTGTGATTCTACGATTCTATGATTCTATAGAAGTCATTGGGCAATGTTTTATGCAAGAATATTGAAAGATAAAGAGAAGAAAAAAAATGTGTAATGTAGACACAGTGCTGTTTGGTCACAACAACAGTTCTGCCAGTTAAGAAGTAAAAAATTTTCAAAAGCATCAGAATAACCCTATGGATATGTCTACTCACTTAGTGATATATTTTCACCTTAAGTCAATCATCTGTACTTTTTTCTCAGTTCACTGCATTTGACTTGGAAGATTGCTTCAAAATTGAAGATGAAAGAATGGCCAGCTTGTCTGAGCAAGCCTGCACTCATTCTTATACATAACCCAGACAAAAACATTGGCAAGCTAGCAGAATAGTGGAAATCAAAAGCTAAACAGAGTAACTTCCTAAACCACCTCTTTGCTATAAAAGCACTTCTGGTCTGTTTCAGAACACAATTAAACGGGTCAGTTTAAGTCACCAGTTCCAACAAAGAATCATTTAAGATACTGCAGCTCTACAAGGACACAGAAGTGAAAAGTTGAAAATAATCAAAAGGCATTATTTCATACCAGCTCTCAGCTTTACTTGACTATATGTTGTTTTTGTGGTTACAGTGTACAAACATGTCAATCACTGCAAGGGAGGAGGAATGCTACTACAGTCAAATACAGCCTTCACTGGAGACAGACTGTTCTGTATTGGCATATATCTGTTAATTGCTATGTCACAGCTCAGCCAGCACTTGATCATTAGAGCTGTAATTCAAGATGCTCAAGAAACAGAGCCAGGTACTCTTATCTAAGTGAGGAACATAATGTGTTCCTTTCCTTGCAGCAGTTGTGATGGATTGTGCTTGGCTGATGTTAGCATTAGCCCTTTAGGAAAAGGGAGCAGCTTCTTTCTAAGAGGCAAGGATACTTTGGTTGTAAACCAGCTGTCAGTCACTGCAGAGGAGCTTTGAGAGGGCAGACTGCAAATGCAAGTGACAGCCAGTAAGTCTGCTGTTAGGTGCTTGAGGGATGCTGAACATGGATAGCCAAGACTCAGTGATTCTCTGCCCAGTCCAGGAAGTGACAATGTCCAGAGACATACTGGCACACACGAGAGAGAATCCAGGGTTAGGTGAGAGAGAACCCCAGAAAGAACTGGAGAGACCCCAGAGGACCCCATGACCCAGACTAGGACTACCCACCGGACAGCTGGCATTGCTATACCGACCCACCAAACTTCAGACGATGTCGTCCCATTCACAGGACAGGGAAGCCATGTAATTTGTAAACTGCACGTATATTTTTGATTAAAGTGTTTTGATGGCTTAGTCTATTTTATCTCCATACTGTCAATTTGGTGGGCATCCAATATTTAAGCATACAATCTGATGTGTTTCTCTATCTCAGAACTGAGATACAATTTTATTAATAATCTGACAGACAGGCTAACTGGTTGCTCTATAGACATGTATCAGTAGGTAAACTAGGACAGCTAAAGCATGGTTGTGGAATATAAACTTTACCATCAGTTTTGCGTAAACATAAATGAATCTAATGACTGAATGTCTATTTATTCAGAGGTGTTTTGGTTGCTACCATTATTCTTCTTTAAGTCTTCATCCTAAATGAAATTTCTTTACTATAACTTACTACTCAGTATAGATTTTACCTTGTAGATGCCATACATTATGTCGGAGTCAACCTTTACCGTCTTCCTATGCACTGGAGGTTTTTCTAGCACCACGTTAATGAGGCAGTCAATGTAATTCTTTCACATCGCATCAATACTGAGCAGTTACAACATTTAAAATCTAAATCTCCATTTTTCACTAATTCTGTATATAAGTAAAGGAACTGCATATTACAGCAGAAAAGATGTCATCCTTGCCTAATAGGACATCAGGTGTATCAGAAGCAACAGATGAATCTTTGACAAAAATCCTTTTTATTCTGGCTAATTAAGCAGCTGGACACACCCATCTAGTAATGGCTTGTTTTGTATAGCCAGTGCTTGATGCATCATGTGAATGTGCATTTTGAAAGAAGGCTAATTAACCCCTCCAAGTGGGAAGAAGATACTGCCCAAGCCCAGCTGCTGAATGTGACAAAATCAGTGTTTCTTCAGTTTAATGGCCAGAACTCAGGCAAAGCTACTGTGCTGAAAATTACCCCTTTCCTGTATATTCATTGCAATTACATGATGTCTGTTAAGTTCCCTAAAGATTTAACAAACTCAAACTCCTAGATGGAATCCTTCTGTTTAGATTAGAGACTTGAAATACCAAGACTTAATGGTTTAAGAATCTAACTTGATCAATTACTTACCACAAGAGATTGTTGAAATATGTCAGATTAATGATTGTTTATTTTGTTCCTGGACTACTTTACTCTGAACTATTTTTTTTTTAAGCTACCAGAGTTAGCAAAGTTTTGTTCAGCTACATATGCTTTATTGTCTAGATCAAATAATGTAGCAAGCGTTAATTCAATGCAGAAAATGAAAGCCTGTAATTTACTTTCAAGTGCAGCAGAAAGTTTCTTTTTCCTCCTCAATAAGGCTAAATAAAACATCACACAAGGTAACCGTGAACTACGTCTTGTAATCATATGCAGTAATGTAGGCTTTTTAGTGGCCAGGATAAAAAGCTAATCTTAAGTTCTTATCTATAATGATGAATCACCAATATACTCATTAAGAATTTCTGGCAACGTATGTTTCACTGTAAAGGAAAACTACTCAGAACATCAAGTTTCAACAAGAAATACAAGAATACTTGGTCCCTGAACAATAGTACAAATGAAAATAAGTTTCAATAATACACTAGAGGTTTAGATAAGCATTTATTTTAAATTTTTGTCTCAACAAAAAGTTTTATGAATAATTGCCTTCAAACAAGCGATATTATGAATTTGAAGGAACCATATATATGTGTTAGCGGTAAAGCAGAAGGCAGTTTATACAAGCTATTCACAGAGGGGGAAAAGAATTCTATAATAATTTTTAGATACTAGTGTATTTTCATGTTAGAACACCAGTTTCTTACTAAACACTACCTGACTGCTTGTTCTCTCCCAAGGTTCTTAGGGATACCAAAGTAGGCAGCTGAGCTCTGCTGATACAAGGACTAGTTGCTAAATACTTCAGTTAGCAACATGAATTTCATTACTTTGTTTTCGGCTTCTCACAAATTTATGGAAGGAATAATAGTTAACTGAATGGCACGGAATGAAGTATATAAGCTGATTCTCTGGACTCACATATAACTTTCACTGGCAAAACCCTACAACAGCAGAATAACAGAAGGGGGAAATACAGAGAGATGCATGCTGGAAGGAACCAGTGCAAGTGGTAACTCTTGGTAACTCCTTCAAAGAAAGTTCATAAGGTCAAAAAGCAATGTCTTGACAAAGAGATTATTATGAACTGTATTAGTCAACAACTGTCATAATGAAATGAGATCACAGACAGCACATGGATGCTCAGGCTGAATTGCTACTTCGTGAGTCTTTCACTTGATCTACCTACTAATTTTACCTGAAAACTCTTCAAAATGGTATTTATTCTTGGTGGACAATTTATCAGTATTACACATCAGCCCTACACATCAATACGCATCATCAACAAGATTACATTCACAACCAAAAGGACAAAATAAAACTTCTGAAGAGTTTTTGTTGTGACACGGCTAGCAAGTACAAATGTTACAGGGAAAACTAGCAAATCATCAAACAATTCTAGTTACGCTATTCTAAGACATTAGTGTGTCCACTGGAGATTCTGTGAGTGAAAAAGCACAGCTGATGTTCTCCTTCACCCTCTTGGGTGAAAGTCTGCGAGGACCAGGGCACTGATACTGTATGACAACAATTGGTTGCGGAACTAGTGCTGGCAATAGGGCTTTGGTTTCTATGATCACAGGACCCTCTTTGAGGATAACATCTGCTTAGGAGAGATGGGATCCACCTCACTAAGTGGGGCAGAGGTACCTTTGCCAGCAGAATGACTGACCTGGTAAGAAGGGACTTAAACCAGGAATGATTAAACCAGAATTACCAGCAGCCCTGTGAAGGAGCAGTGGACAGGACTGACAAGAAAAGGGCCTGGAGTCATGTGAATGAAAGGGAAAAACAAGGCTTAAGCAGGGTCACCTCAAGCATCTGTATGTCAGCAACACAGTGGCTACAAGGCATCTTTATGAGGAAAGATGGTCTCGGAGAAATCAGTACACTGAGGTGCCTCTCTGAAGTGCTCATACATGAAGGGGTGTACAAAGGGCTCAAAGACAGCATGGTGAAAAAACACGAGAACTGTGTGCATTTGCAGGGCTGTAATCTTGTTGGGAACACAGAGAGGTGATGGGATGGCTCACGACCGGAGTGCAGCAACGGTCAGATACAAGCTACCTAACTTTACAGTTTGTTTCTTTTAGAAATTAAAATGTCTCTAGGAAACAATCTTCATTAGGATGAAGTTCACAGGAACTTAGAATCATAGAATCACAGAATCACAAAGGTTGGAAAGGACCTCCGAGATCATCAAGTCCAACCATCAACCTAACACCACCATGTCTACTAGATCATGTTCTGGAGTGCCACATCTACACGTTTTTTGAATGTTTCCAGGGACGGTGACTCAATCACCTCTCTAAACAGTTCGTTCCAATACCTCACTTCCTTATTGGAGTGGGTATTTTGTTGTGTTTCACCAGAAACAAGTTTTTACATAAGAATTAAATAAATTACAGAACATTTCTGTAAGTTGACCGTGCTTTCTAAGTTAATGTTTGCACCACTAAGTCAAGTATACTATGGCTTTTCAGTCACAGTTAGTCAAGCGTTATCTACCTTAAATAGCGTGTGGGTATTTTCCCTGTACTGAGGTACTGTCTTTAATATATTAACAAAACTTTCATGGGCTGCAATAAACATGTTCAAAATCCCCAAAAAATACCTCTGTGCAGAATGATAGTTACAATATCAAACGGATATTCTAGCTTGAGTCAAGATCTCACTCTGCTGCACCACTGATATTAGCAGAATTAATTACAAAGTCTGACATGTATAATGCTACTTCTTCATATCTTTCAAAATACTTGGCAACAAAACGTAGGTTTCACAGAATCCGTCCCCCTACCACCTATTACCCACTACACCATGTCCCTAAGTACCACATCCAACCTTTCTTTAAACACACCCAGGGACGGTGACTCCACCCCCTCCCTGGGCAACCCATTCCAATGCCCAACCACCCCTTTCAGAGAAGAAATTTCTCCTCATCTCCAACCTGAACATCCCCTGGCACAACTTGCAGCCATTTCCCCTTGTCCTGTCACTAGTTATCTGCGAGAAGAGGCCGACCCCCAGCTCGCCGCAACTTCCTTTCAGGTAGTTGTAGAGGGCAATAAGGTCTCCCCTGAGCCTCCTCTGCTCCAGACTAAACAAGCCCAGTTCCTTCAGCCGCTCCTCATAGGACTTGTGCTCCAGCCCTTCACCAGTTTCGTTGCCCTTCTCTGGACATGCTCTAGGGTCTCGATGTCTTTCTTGTGGTGAGGGGCCCAAAACTGGACACAGTACTCGAGGTGCGGCCTCACCAGGGCTGAGTACAGGGGGACGATCACCTCCCTGCTCCTGCTGGCCACACTATTCCTGATACAGGCCAGGATGCTGTTGGCCTTCTTGGCCACCTGGNCCCAGCACCGACCCCTGGGGAACACCACTCGTGATCAGTTGCCAGTTGGATTTCACTCCATTCACCACCACTCTCTGGGCCCGGCCATCCAGACAGTTTTCAACCCAGCAAAGGGTTGGGCGCATCAGAAAGGCGGGGCGCAGCAGTTTGCATGGCACTTTGTGCAGGCAGAGTGAGTGGAGCAGGGTGCAGACCCTCTCTTGGTTCCAGGAGCTTAGTCAAAGCACAATGGGCTCTACCTGACCGAAGAAAACTGTGTGCCAGCCACAAGAGCTGTGGGAGTCCAGACTGAGCCCATACAGCAGGATGCAGCTGTGCAGGTCACTCCCTCGCGAGTGCTGAGGGAGCTGG
>VWZZ01002140.1:43831-104301 GCA_013399095.1 Psophia crepitans | reverse complement strand
GGTGAGGGGGTGGGGGATGGATTTGCTTTTAATTATTATTATTTTAACTTTTTAGAATTCCTCAGAAATGAGACAGGTGATTTATCTGAATACCAGTAGCCCTGGGAATTTTCTCTGATGAAAGAAACTATATCTATTTTATGCATATCTCATCTTTACAACCCCCTTGTTTGTGAATACTAATACTAATGGCATTCCTTAATTCCGGACCTTAATGGGAAAAAAAGTAGCAGGGGAATTTCTTTAGGGAATTCTGATATTTAACTACTTCCTTTTTATTAAATAAGTTTCAAAACAGATACCCAACAAAATAAGGAAACTTTTCACGAAATGAAAAATAAAAAGTATTTAAAATGGGAGCCTGCAAGCAACATAGCTTTTTCTTTTATGTTCACTAATCTTTGAGAGTTGTACTTTCAGTTCCTCAACCCCACCTTTTCTCTGGAAATCTTGCTGCTGGTCAGACTGTATCTTTTCTTATGTATCATGGCCATTCAATTCTCTGCAACGCAATTAAAATCCCATCTTTCTTCAAACTGATTAAATCTTGCAACATCTGTGAGGGAAGAAAAGAAGGTATAAACATTCGCTTTTTCTTTACACAGATGGGAGACACAGACCAACAGAATGCAAAATACTCAAGTGGTTGCTAAATGTTAAGTCCTGTTCAAATAAAAAAAATGTGGGTTTGTGTTTTGTTGCTTTGAGTTCTAAGGGATTTGATTAAGATCACTGATCAAGTCACTGTAAAAAGCCAGAATAAACACAAGTCTTTGGATTTCCAATGCAAAAGTGGATCACTCCATATACATTTAAAAAGATACAAGACAACAGTAAGATGAGCTGTAATTAAAGGGTCAAATATTTTCTGGGAAAGAGTAGAAGAGTTTCCCACCACCTCAGGAAAAAGGTTTTGATAATCACTTTGGCTGTAAATTAAGAAGTCCAGATAATGTTTCAAGCAAAATTAAAGATCAGTTATGAAAGAACACATGGAAATAGAATTTAAAACATATCCCCCCCCCCCCGCCTTGTGCTGTTTGAATCACAGACCTAAAACTGCATTAATTCCAGCAGTCACAAGACACTCAGTTGCTATTTCATAAAGGGTTTATATCAAAGAAAAAAAATTATACTTTTGAGAATGTTCCTTTCTTTAAAAAGGGAAATATCAGTTAAAAGTCACCTGTGTTTTGCCAGAGAGCTGTGAAAGTTTGACGTTGTCGGCTCTCCGAGTTCCACACAAATGATGCCTTGCTCTCCTAGGTGACAGATTCTGTCAGGTAGAAAGTCTTTTATTACGTACTTTTTATGCTGTAAACTTGCCTGGGAGGACAGAGTTTTAAAATTCTTTTGTTTTTTTATTGATTTAAAAAATTATTATCTAAGTTCTTTACTTTTACCTATTCTAAGATAGTACTGGAAGACAGTGCAGAAGACTCATAGACTATTGCTTGCAAGTTGAAACATCACAAACCTAATAAGCAATTACTGCGGCAGGGTTTTGGATTTTTCCAGTCTGTGAATTTCTTTAAGCTTTTTTCACTAACAGAAAACAATACACTTGACCCCATGGAACTTACAGAAATTATGTCCTATAGAAGTTTATTATTTCTCTTACCCTTAATTGCCTGTGCTTATTCAGTGAAATACATATATTATTCCTTGGATTAATGAGAGACATTGGGCTCTTGTTACATACCTTTATACCTCAGTAATAAAATCCTTGGTGCCTTTGTGAGATCCATGCTCCTGATGTCATTGGAATATGTAAGAGGCAATCACTGCTGTCTACAAAAATTGTAAGTGCATATGTTTCAGAAGCATTCTTTCTTGTTAAAGAAGAGAGAATTACTGTAGTGACACACCTCCATGCGTATAACATAGCTGAGATTATAGGATTTGATGCAAGGCTTTGTGCATAATGTTTCTGCCCTTATCTGTACTTCAACCAGAAGCAGCTGGAGCAATTACTTTGTCACATTACATCCTTACAGAAGCAAAGTTTCCTCTGGTTTAGCTGTCTTAAATTTCAGGATACAAATAAAACTTTTCCTTTAAACTACATTTTTTGCTCTCAGCATGATCCTGATGCAGTTCAAACAGCATCTATCAGATTTTTCTTTGAGATTACATGCTTTTAGATTTTCTTCATGCATAGCCCTGTGTCCAGAATGAGGCCAAAAAACTCTATGCTTCTTTTTCTGTATAGTTGTTCATTGCGCCAAAAAAAAAAGAAACCTGTAGAGCTGATTTAAATAACAATATTTTAGTTTTCATTCAAGTCTGGATATAACAAAGAGAAGAGATCCATTATCTGTATCTCTGTCACAGAAGAATTGTGTCCTGCAGAGTGCATGTGTCTTGCTTGAAAGTTTGCTAAGCTTCTGTTTCAAGATATTTTTTCACATAAGTGATTGTTGTGTTTGCCAGAGGGATGCAAAACAAATGAGACAGGAGGTGGTATGTGCATAAATTATAAAGAGAGAAAAACAGATCTTCCTTTAAAGCAATGGAGGTCAAACATTTTCTTAAAAAGGGTCATGATTAAAGGGAGAAATTGTTATATGGACAGTCCCTTTCCATTCAGGATTGAATGGAGAACCTGGTTACTTTGGTAAAAGTGACTCCTGACAAATGCTTCAATGCTAAATAAATTTTGCATGAGACAGTTCTTATTTTTAATGTCTTTTACTAAAATAAAATGATCGATATCAGACAACAATCAGCATCATACACTAACCAGCTCTTCACGAAACTCCACCGAGCAGATCACTTCTTATGTTACAAAACCTAGGTTTTTTAATTGATTTTTCATAGTGCCACACAGTATTTTGATTGAATATTTACCAATATTTGGAATTAAGAGGTCCAGTCCACAGCATGTAATTTGAAAAGTATCTTTCCAAATCATCTTATGTATAACTCTTAATAGATACATTTGCACTGTCAAATAATTCTGTTGCCCTCATCATTGCCATTTCTGGTGTCCTGATTGTACAGCACACATATTATTTAAACTTTTTTTTGAAGAGAACAAAATAGCTCCCCCTGAAATACACCCTGAAAGTGGTTATGGGAATAGCTGCTTAGACAGATATCTTCCAAAAGGCTGAAGGGATAAGACAACAGCAGGCTTGTTACTGTGTGCTCTACATAGTTCTCCAACTTTCTGAATGTGCTCTTGATCCACAAGTTCCTGAACATACCGTGATACCAAGGCATGCAACACATTTCAAACTGTAATAATATGGCTCTGATAGTTTGCAGTAAAGACTTCACATAATTAGTTACATTTTCAACTGAAAAACAAAACGAAACAAACCCACAAAACCAATAATTATGTCTTTTGTACAAAGGATCACTGTGTGGGATTAAAAGAAGTCAGTGACAACCTCTGCTTGGTGTAGATGCAGCTAGTTTGCCCTAGACTAACCTTGAATAACATGCATGTGAACCACCCTACAAAGCTTGATCTGGAAACCAAAGGTAACTGCACAGGATAAACGTATTAAGCAGCCAATATGTGCAGTCAGTGCTTAGGCATCAGTGGAGTAGTAGGGACAGTCCCCTTAGAAGCAAATCTCAGTCTATTTCTGCATCTATGATAAGGATGTAAAAATATTTATTAGCAAGTTTTGCAGATGGCAGGCTTTGGTGGGATAATAAATGAAGAAAAGTAGAGGTTATTTCTGTGCAATTGTCATAATCCGGGTGAATGACCAGAGTGGGAGCCATTCACCAAGACTGACTATGGTCTAGTGTGGGTAATCTCCCCCGCTGAGATTAATTAGTCTCCTACTCTGAACTGTTCCCTGGAGGATACTATCATACTATCTTCCTCTACTGACTACAAGGGACTCTAGGGAAATTAGCCTTTATAGACAAAAATTAGCCTTTGGAAATACATTTCCCTTCCCTGGTCTGACAAATATCTACATATCTTAGATGTGAATAATGCATGTGCTTACAGAGCTTCTTGCAAAATACTTCTTGGAAAAAAAAAAAAAAGACTCTTGACTGCTGTTGCACACAAAATATGCCTGTTTTGGAATATGGAGAAGTACAGCTACTCCCTGGTCTAAGGTATAACTGTGAAACCTTCTAAAAAGGGAAAGAGAAGGGCAATGAAACTGGTGAAGGGGCTGGAGCACAAGTCTTATGAAGAGCGGCTGAAGGAACTGGAACTGTTTAATCTGGAGAAGAGGAGGCTCAGGGCAGACCTTATTGCCCTCTACAACTACCTGAAAGGAAGTCGTGGTGAGCTGAGTGTTGGCTTCTTCTCGCAGATAACTAGCGACTGGACAAAGGGGAATGGCTGCAAGTTGCGCCAGGGGAGGTTTAGGTTGGAGATTAGGAGAAATTTCTTCTCAGAAAGGGTGATCAGGCATTGGAATGAGTTGCCCAGGGAGGTGGTGGAGTCACTGTCCCTGGGGGTGTTTAAAGGAAGGTTGGATGTGGTACTTAGGGACATGGTTTAGTGGGTAATAGGTGTTGGGGGACAGTTGGACTAGATGATCCTTGACGTCACTTCCAACCTGAATGATTCTATGATTCTATGATCAACAGGATGAATAAGAGCCAAGGAAAACTGTATCACAAGAAAATGCTGGTCATTGATGGTCCCTTGCTTCTGTACTTGGAAGAAGCCTGTTTGTGAGGTCCTACATTTGTAGATTTAGTTAGTGCTGCTTCAGTTTTTCCTATCAAATAAGTAAAACATTGTTTAATACTACATAGGCACTACCTGTACAAACTTTTTCACTATAAAACCCCTTTGTCAGAGAGACTGTCCTTTTAACATAATGGACAAGCATTGTTTTTCCAGATAAAGCAAGACCCATCATCTTTTATGAAGTTTTACATCTGCGGCAGTGTTCCCAGATTATTCCACAGAACAATCAAATGTTTTTGTTTTTTTTCGTTTACATCCTACAGTCATTTCAGAATTTACTTTTTTCCTAACAGAACTAAGATCATTAAACTGCAAATCTTTTTTTGCAGTAATGCAGATTCCAACATACTTTCTTATACCAAAGGCTGATTCTTTACATTTGGAACATGGAAGAATATTTTATCATGGATTTTAAAACCTTTGACAATAGAGAATTAAGAAGTAATGACTAAACAATACATAGGGTGATGTCTATGTCAAAATGTGAGGAAGTGAAGTTCTTTTTACTGTCTGGTATATTTGGCTAAATTGCAGCTTTCTTAAACCAAACACGTAGGTCTGGAACTGAAATAAAAGAAATAGAAGAAATTAAAATTAACGTGGTCATTTAATACATAGAGTAGCAAAACATATTGCTTGTAAATGAAGTAATTTTCTTTAAGCTCATTCCTCCAAGGTATATCTCTTGAAATAACATCTGTCTAGAATTTTTTAGATACTGACTTCACTAATTTTTCTCCTTCACAAATACAGGGATTGCCCGAGAAAACAAGGAGAGAACAACATATATGCAAACACAGAAAAAGTCCTCATTATTTTATCACTTATAAATTATGTAAATATCCTTATTTTGCTTTAAGATAAAATTTCCAAGCATATGGTAAATATTTAGTAAAACTCTGATGTATTTTCTCCTTCTCAAATGGAAATGACATACACAGGAATTTATTAAGGGGGAGTATGTACATCATATCCCAGTCCAGACATAGAGATGGTGCCTCTGTGATCTCCAGACGTCTGTTTCTTCAGAAATGGTCCACTGCAGATTACACAGGCATTTCTGAAAAGTTCATAGAAAGAACAGATTTCATTTACTAAGCTTTCTGAACATAAGTAATAATGTAGTTTTATATTATTTAAACATAATGCCCCAAATAGAAGAAGAACATATCTGCAGATGGATAACAATAGTTATAATTCCAGAGAAAGACTGTCTGCTAGAGTAATAAGTATGTTTTGGTTTTATGATCATCTTGTCTAGATTCTGAATTACCTCAATAGGAGTTCTTTGATGCACAGTAAGCCTTAAAGCTGAATAAGAATTTAGTTGCCTAAGCTTAGGCTTTTGACTTTTAAGAATGTTGTTCCTAGATACTTGAGAAAAACTTTCTAATACGATGTCATAAGGTAAATGTTGACTGAAATTTTCAAATCTTATTTGTCAAATATGCTAATAATTGTCTTTTCCCTCCACAGATTTTTTTCCCATAGAATCAGGGTATGTAATTTAGAGACTTGATGTGGAGGTTACACATTTTCTACCTGTATTAAATTAGTCTAATCATCCAGCCCTTGATTTCACTAGCATATAACTTGCAGAAGAAGAAGACAGCATCGTATTCTCTCTGCTAATCTCCACTCTGCAACTGGCAGTTTCACGTGGTCACAAACAAAGAGGTCAGAAGAGCTGATGGGAAACACCTTATATGAAAACCTCAAGGTTTTCTCCTATAACTTTTTTCACCTTAGAATCCCAACATAGGTAACCTCGTGTTAGTCTTGAAAATCAGATATCCTTATGGACTTCTAACTTAAGACTTCTCTTTTTACAGTTTAAACTGTGATGTCCTACTGCCTTTTCCTCCAGTGTGCCTAATTAGGACAAGGAACATGCAGCCTACGTAGTGCTGCTTTGTTAGCGTTAGAGAGGAGATGGTGACATCAGGATCCGGGCGGTTACATTACTACATGAAAAGGCAAGTAACCGTAAATTCAGACTCATTTTTGTGATAGTTCTGTGTTACGTATTGCCATGGAGACTCATTCCTGTCCATCTTAAAGTCCAGTCCTGTAAACAGTTAAGTTATTAGCTTCAATAGTAACTGAGGGCATTCATCAGCTCACAGGTTTCTGTAAGGCATCTCAGTCTGATATTTTTTTCTCTGCCAGCTTCTGTGTCAGCCAAATGAAGCAAAGGTGGATTTTGAAGAGGAAAAGCAAAATCTATGGATCAGAAAACAAAATGGCTATCCACTGCAATTTTCAGTGTATAAAACAGGTTAATGTAACTTGCGATCAGAGTAGTGCCATGGCTTAATGTACCATTAAAGAAATAATTCACATCCAACACAAATCACCTCTGTACAACTGTGTATTCGATTTCATAAAGCAAGCCAGAGACACAGCATGAGGTTAACCATATCTAAATATTAGTAAATTACACACATAATTAAACACAGATTTGACTTCAATTACCCTTATTTTTTAAGACATACAATACTCAAGAGAAAGTAATATTTAGAAATAGGGAAAATACGAAAAAAAGTCCATCCCACAATCAAAATAACAGGTTTTCTGACTTCAAGATCTTCCCCTTCAGAAACAACCATCTTGGTATTTTTGAGTTAGGCTGTATCATTCAGCTTTTCGTGACATTGTCTTTTTAAAGAGACTCATGCTCATAAAAATAATCTAAGTGAAACATAACAGGAACAGCTTTCAATAAATCATGATGCTTGCTCTCTATCGCCTTCCTACATCTTAAATAGTTATAGTGTCTTCTCAGTTTACTAATACATGTTAAGAGGATTGTGGAAATGCCAAGGAAAAAAGGAATATCTCTGTCTTTTTTGAGCTGAATAACTTGCCTTAAGAAAGTTTTATTTTGCGCAAAGATAGAAAAGGACTGCATTGAGCGTGTGAAGTATTTTGGAGAGTATTGAGCCACTATTAACCAAACTCCACCTTCCTCTATAGTCATATAGTCATAGTGTACTTCCACTTTGCAATGTTCTTTATTGTCAGTGTTTTTATGACATACATGGCTGTTTTAAAACAGAAATTCTTATGTCAGTCAATACATAGAGAGAGATTAATATTTTTCAGGTCTCAGATTTCAAGACTTCTCCTATTCAGATCTGTATGATGATGTCATCGGAATTTTCTTCCCTTTCTACTTTTCTGTATATAGCTGTATGTTCATTCATGTTTTGGCTGTCTTCTCAAAATTGTGAAACTATAATATCCCCTTAAGAAGAATGTTAAAGCCTGATTATGACAGTATAATTAAAACTAAAGCATTCATCACAGATGCAATGCTTTTGATTTTCATGGGACTACTTACAGGGTAGTACCACGTCCTAGGTTTAGCACTATGTTACACCATATATTCCTGGACTGAAACTGATGAAGTTATGCAGGAAGTAAAGGACTCCTAAAACAAAGTAATTACATCTTGACTCTTATTAAGAGAACCTGGTGTCTGACAAGGCCAGTATCTCACTCAGTCAAAGTCTGGGCAAAGGGATGTTCAAAAAGGTTCAAAGGAAGGCTTTGAAGTGTAGTGTTATTCTATCCACGTGTGTTAACTTATTTTTGTAATCCATGATTTAGTTTTTATGCTGAAGTAAAATATGTCTGCACCATTTGGCAGGACCAAGATGATACTTGGGCTGTAACATCCAGAATTTGTCATTGCAGTAAACAATTTAAGAAGATGCATAAGAAATGCACACAGAATAGTGGTGCAAGCTTTCTACTCTGTAATTACTTCACTCTTTCTGAAAAAAAGTCTTAACCTTCCAGAGGATGCTTCCTCTTCCATAAATATTGCTGACACAGCAGAAAACAGCTGGGATTTTCTGTAAATATAAAACTCAGACAATTAACTCATGTACAACACACACGTCATCATATTCATTTGCCATTTTCATGTGGCTTGTCCTTTCTACATTTTATTATTCATTTATGATAGCTATTATATGCCTTTCAGAGTCTATCTGGCTCTCCTGAGGAATATTTATGACTATTATAGGGCTCTTATGAGAAGACCCAACGATACTTATTGCGGAAACTCTGTGAAATGCTACATTAGTGCAGAGATATGCTGGTAGTAAAATACCTGAACTTGTTTCAAAGTATCCCTTGATGGAAATTAAAAGACAGGCTTCTTCTGGTGAGGTTCTGTATCTCCTCTAACCCCTTCACCTCAGAGAACTGAGTAGTTCTGATCGGGAGTTTAGTATTCAGTGGTTACAGCTGGTGCCTGAAAGCAAGAGACTTTGGAAAAGCTTCCAATAGAAAGAAACAAGAAAAAGATGATTTTTAAAGGTATTTGCTGCAGCGGTAACACAGCAGAAATAAAAATTGAAAGAGTATAGGTGAAAACAGAAGTCCTAAAGGTGCTCCTTTTGACACTCAGGGACACCTCTATTATCCTTTACCTTTCTACCTCCTTCTGTTTTAAAGAATAAAAGGTGGTGTCTTGAAGTGAATCTGAATACTGCAGTACTGCACCACCTTCTAGGAGGGAGAGATCTGGAAGGAAGAGAAACTGGTGGATGAGGGAGAAACATAGCTTTCACTAGGATTTATTTTTTTTTCTTTAAACCCGTGTCTAATTTCTTCCTGGTGTCAATAAATAAACATGAAGCAAACTGCTGAATCATTTTTTGTTTAATCCATGGCCATTAAAACATTTTCTGTTTCCAACCTATTTTGTCCTCTCTATATAAAGAACAAGTAGGCATTTAATTTAGAGCTTGGAGATTTTCTGGCACGTAAGTGGTTGTTATAGGAGCAAATATGCTATGGTGCCTGGGAAGTAATTTGGGGTAACATCTTGGATGGAAAGTGAAAAAAGAGAATTTATCAGGCCAAAACAATTAAACTGAAAAAAAAAGATCAACAAAGTGAGAAAATTAAAAGAAATGTGAAAAAAAAAAAAAAGCTTGTTAATACATGGATACAATATAAATATAAAACTTTCCAGTTTTGGGTACAAATATTAACTTCACCGTATATAGAACACAAATTCCTGTGATGGGTTCAGGTCCTGTGAATGCAAGAAATAGATTCCATTATACAGGCACATTATCACAGCTGTTTAATACATTTGTTCTGGTGAAATCTGTAGTACAAGTTACACAATATCCTTATTATCTTTTCAGAACACAATCAGAACTTAGTTTTTGTTCAGTGCCTGAAAATTTCTATTTATTTGTGTTGGCTGAGCTTTAAGCAGTTTATAGAAGATAGCTGTGCATTGTCTTAGAATCCAGTTTAATGCCATTTTGGACCACTCCAGCATTTATCTTGTGTAGTAAGTACTTTGGCTGTTTGAGGCAAGCTAAAGAGAGGTATTTGCAAAGACTAATCTTACAACAGGAAAGTTAGTCTTCACAGGTATCTTCTTTAATCAAAGGAGAGGAGCAGGTTCCACAAAGATGTTTTATAACGAGAGGCTCTTAATCATCACTGAAGGTGTCCTCCTGCACTGAGGATGCCTAAGATTCTCTTTCATAGGTAAAAGTCAGTTTTTTTGACTAATCGTTCAAAGGTTTATCACACTTCATTACAGGAAGATCCTTTTAAAATATTTCTTGTCATGAAGTGTGTTTTTGTGTTTACAGCACTACATTTCAATTTTTTTCTCTTTAGTGGCATATTTTCCTCTACCTTCTACTCTCATTAGAGGTCATTGCTTTTATTCAAATTATAAGTAAAAAAATGGTCTTTTTATACTAAGGTGAGCATCACACCACAGGAACAAAACATTATCCCCACTTTCTTGCCTTCCTGACCATAGGCTGCCTGGAACAAGGATTACCTTTTGCTTCTGATTCTTAGGCAAAACCCAGCAGATTGCTCATAGGTAGCCAACATCAAAGAAAAAGACCCAACAAAACAAACAAAAAAAAATCCAAAGTAAGACACATGACTTCTGGTAAATAAATTAATTGAAGTCAATATTGTCAGTTTACTCTAACTGTGGATCTGGCCCTGAGTATTTGTTAAGTGTGGGATTAAGTGTAAATAAATCATATTGCACTGTTGGAGTGTATGGTAATTGGGTTATTTTGTTTTCTGAATTCCCTGTCTTTTGCTCTTCTAGTTTGCTTTAATTAACAAACAGCATGAAGCTTTTCAAACCTGTCCTTGATGTTCATTGAGGAAGAGGGAGAGCAAATGCCAAACTTTAACCCACAATTCATCACAAACAGTGAGATACCTTATAGGAGGCAGCAGAATATATATTCATTCACATTTAAATTAAGTGTTTCAAATAATGATTTAATTGAGGATTAATAAGCCAGTTATTGCAGGTTAATTAAATGCCACTTGATGATTAAAAACATATTATTTATTCAGATTAACAACTATTAGGCAGTAGTGTAGCCCCACACCCTGCTGGGACTTATTACTTTAAAAGACTCTGTCAATGTATTTCTTCTTTTCAGGCTTTTTTTTTTCCACTCTGTTTCTAACACCTTGAAATCACTGTGAGAAAATAACCCAAAATTCTTAGCATAAGATTATTTTTTCCTAACAGAGATTATTTGTGTATTTTTGGTAAGAGTGTTTCTAAAATTTAGCTATAGTAATTGTAAGGAAAATAGCACTGAAATATCGCAAATGCTGTATATATGCATGTTTATATAAAATAAAGAAGACATTTTCAAAAAGTGTGTATGAAATAACAGAAATTAATTGAGTCATATATTGAATCTGTAAACTTCCAAAGAACTCTGTTGACTTACCTCATGGGCCATACCCAGTTAATTTTCAGTAGAGCTGTACAGCCGTATAAGCCACCTGCATTTGGATGTAATTCATGAATACCACCACGGGGTGGTCAGGAGTGGATGTTTGAAAAATAAGCCACACTAACTTTTGTCTGTCATCTATATTACAATCTTTTTTTAACCACATATTTTTTATGAAAGCTTTTTTTAACAGTGCATTAATGCTTATGTTGTGCTGTGTTGATAGGTTATTTAGAATTCCTTGTAGATGAAAGATTACCATAATAGAGCAGACTTTTCATCCATACTAATGCACAGTATGAGCACCATCTTTTCCTGTCGTAAATCCAAAACAACATTAAATCAAAGCAACTGTACAAATCAGTTTTGCATGCACGGCAGGACAGCAGGGTTCGCCCACCTTCAGTTTGGACAAGAAACTACAGCCTGGCAGGTAGCCTGTTACAATTATTTCAGTTTGGAAATATTGCACAACTTCCATGAGCTGAAGGAAGTGGCAGTCATGTATGCATATACTGGTCCTTTACCACTTTTATTGAAGTGATTCTTATTATACTCAACAAATTACCACTGCACAGAAAGATTTTGTAGTACAGAACATGAGCATAAAGTTTCTTCCTGCCGCTTCACAACATAGACTCGTAGAATCATAGAATCACTAAGGTTGGAAAGGACCTCCAAGACCATCAAGTCCAGCCATCAACCTAATACTACCATGCCTACTAGACCATGTCCTGGAGTGCCACATCTACACCTTTTTTTTTAATGTCTTCAGGGACAGCGATTCAACCACCATCTGTTGACTTCTCTGTCGGACTTCTCTGGGCGGTCCANCCAGTTTTGTTGCCCTTCTCTGGACACGCTCCAGCAGCTCAGTGTCCTTCTTGAGGGGCCCAAAACTGGACACAGTACTCAAGGTGCGGCCTCACCAGAGCCAAGTACAGGGGGACTATCACTTCCCTACTCCTGCTGATCACACCATTCCTGATGCAGGTCAGGATGCTGTTGGCTTTCTTGGCCACCTGGGCACACTGCTGGCTCATGTTGAGTCGGCTGTCAACCAGAAACCCCAGGGCCTTCTCTGCCAAGCAGCTTTCCAGCCACTCTGCCCCAAGCCTGTAGTGCTGCCTGGGGTTGCTGTGACCTAAGTGCAGAACCCAGCACTTTGCCACATCGAACCTCATACAGTTGGCCTTGGCCCATTGATCCAACCTGCCCAGAACTCTCTGGAGAGCCACCCTACCCTCGAGCAGACTGACACTGCCTCCCAATTCAATGTCACCTGCAAACCTACTGAGGGTGCACTCTATCTCCTCGCCCAGGTCATCGATAAAGATGTTGAACAGCGCCTGCCCCAAGACCGAGCCCTGGGGAAATCCGCTAGTGACCGGCCTCCAACTAGATTTAACACCATTCATGACAACTCTCATCTCTGAGTGTTGTTACAAGACATCTTTTTGCCTGTAGTAAAAGGTTTCCTTCTGGTTTTCCATACAAACCACTTATGAGAGATTCCAGTACCAATATATGCATATTTATTTAAGTGCTTTCTAGACCTCAATTTGATGGTAAGAATTTAGAAATTGAAAAAGTAGTTTTCTGTATTACTTTTTGAAAGTTAAAGGATATTATAGACTTTGGGGTTTTAGGGGTAACTTCACCTACATCTAAAATTTCTGTGCAGCAGCAAGCTTGAGAAATACCGGGCAACCTCTCCCTTATAGTCAGCTGTCTTAACATAGAATTTGATTTATGTTGTCCTGACATAGAACACAGTTTCTTAGGCTAGCTTAAGTTTAAAAGATAATGAAGTCAGGAACTGGTGGAGAGATTAATTTATTGTGATTTATATCAAAATTCTTCACTGAAAGTGAGGCAGAGAAAAACATTCTATGAGCTGGTTTATAACTATTCTGTAAAGCGACATGTCCAAAGCATAAAACAGTTTCTTTTCACACTGTGAACTGCATTGCCATTCCTACTCTGTAAAATAAATAAATAAATATCTTAAACCACATCATCAAGGACAGTAGAAATGACGTCATGTCGACTGGAAACCATTTTATGCCAGTATACACAGCTGTTATGACTTCTAAGAGGGCAATGGAAAAAACAGCCCCTTCCAATCTTCTCTAAAGACAGGGATGACTAGCATTTTGTTGGCACTAGTGATTTCATAAAAAGTCCTCTTAACAGTATAGTAGTTGAGTTTAAATTTATTTTGCAAAAACAAAATCTTCCTAATCTATCTCAGACATTCAGGGAAAGACAAACTTACAATGAAAGGGTCTTGAGAAAAAAATCAATTACACTAGCTTGTGTTCCCTCAAACTCACTGACTCTTAAGCTAGAAGAAGAGACAGTTAATAAGTTTGTTTTCACAGCAGCTAGGTGTATAAGCACTTTCCTCAGGAGTCAGGAAGGACAGTCTTTCCTAAGCATAACAGGCAATAGAGAAAGCGTGAGCTACCATGCTGAACCAGGCAGAGGACCTTATCTTGATGAGAAAGTCAGCAAGAACAGAGGAGAATGTAGTGTCACTTATTTTACTTTTCCTTCAGACTGCTCTGGCAGACAGTTTCAGCAGCTTCTCAGATCTCTGGAGTACTCATGAAAGTGACATAAGACTTCGAGAGGATTCAAATGGTAGGTGTCAATAGGTGTCAGGATCTTCATACTGTTTGGATCAAGGAGCTGAAGGTATTTTAATATAAGGATGTTTAAACATTTAAGGGATGCCCGTTTCTAGACATAAAAGACTGGATACTGTTATAGTGCTATTTGGTGTAGCTGTATGTGCCACACAGATGGTGTGAATCTGACTTTCATGTTCTTCTTCAACTTTCCAAGACTCACTGCAAACTATAAATTGTGATCAGGTTTCCAGCAGCTTGGTATACCTCAGAGCATCCTCTGGAAACCTCAACTTGTCCTACAACAACCACAAAAGACATTAAAATGAAGGAGCAATTAGTACACAATTCACTTGTAAAATGCATTGTCTCAGTTTTATAAAAATGTCAGTGGATAAGGATGAGGACGGAGGTGGAAATAGAGGACAGAAGTGTTCATATAATTGAAAATAGATTATTGTATTTTTTTCCTGTGTCACTTTGGATCCATATCATTAATGACTGACATCAATGCTGTTTGAAACCTGTGAGATGGTATAAAGATAAAAATAGCTTTCAGCTTCAAAGTAGCACGTATTAAAAGATACTAAAATAGCCACACCTTTTATTATTATTCAATTCAAACAAAATGATTTAATCTTACACATAATAGTCATGTTATTTATATTGCCTTACCATTTTATATTTCTCTTAGTACAAAGGATAATTACCAATCAGTCACTTAGTTTTTAATAATTCGTATTTTCTTGTTTTCACATACTTAAAAGACATTCCAATATATTCAATGTTTCCAACACATAAGCAAAATACTGAAATACAAAGGAAACAATGTAGGTTTAGATTATTTTTTTTAAATAACACGGATGTCTTACTAAAAAAAAAGTAGCAATTTTAGACTTCTGTAATTTCAAAAGTACCCCATTACATTGTATTTATAGGATCTTTTTGCCTTCCTTTCTTCTGTTTTGTTTTTTGTTTTTCTACAGCTTTCTCTCAAATTTTCTCAAATTGTGCTTCATATAGCGAAAACAACTCGATTTATTTAAGAATTCTGTAAGTCTTTCTTAAATTGTTACTATTTCAAAAATACTCAGATGAAAAGAAGAAGGGTGAAAATGAGAGAGGACTCCATGAGATATGGAACTACAGAATTCCAGTGCCTGACAGATATGTGACTCTTGGTCATTTTATTCTTTAAGGAACTCAAGGTGTTTTGTGACTGCAGTAGATATCACAGGTAGTGAAGCATCAGCTCTTGCTTCATATCAGCCAGTTTGCTGCTCAGTCCTTTCTTGCTCTGGTGTTTCAGGTCATTTTGAAAAGGCAGACTTGGATTTTACTACATACTAGGAACATCAGCACATCTGATGGGAAAGATAAATCTCATGACATGGAAGGAACAGAGTCATGGTAAAGTGTTGCAATGTTTTGCTTCATTGAGTTCCTCTTGAATATGAAGCCCTGCAAAACACACTCCTCTTTCAGACACCCAGTTCTCTCCAGTAAGATGTATACCACGGGTGACCCACTCACACATCAGATCAGGATTGTGAAGGAGTCAGGAAGTAGAATCAGTGCTGCAGGGCTGGAGCTGTATGAAGTGTTGTCTTTCTGCATGTGGCTAAGTGGGCTTGAAGAATTCACTGTGATATAGCTGTACCTGAAATATTCTGATTAGTGAACCTTAGATATCAGAGGCAGGTGGTCAGGAGATGAGCATCTCATCTCATTGCAGGAATAATAAGAACAACAAAATATCCAAAAATACAGGGAGGTTAACGCACAGGAGATAAACAGGCTTTAAGGTCTGCAGAAGGTGGAATGACAGAGAATCTCTAACCACAGTGTATGGAGGGGATCAGGAACCTGTATGTAGGTCTGTTTTGCTTTCTTAAAAGATCAACAAAGAAACAGTGTGGGAATGTAGTTGAGGAGGTATGACAAGCATTTCACTTCAGTAGGGGAAAATGCAGAGGGTGGATAATGGCTTTAGTCCACATGAAAACATTGTATGCAGGAAGGATAGGACTTCCCGCAGCACGTATAGTTCCTTTTAATTCCCCTGCAACCCGCATCCTACAGAGATTTTGGCAGAGACTGCAGAGACTGCAGAAACTGCATGAGAAGCTAAGAAAATCTTGAGAGGCAAAGTTGTGAATGCTTCAGTCACAGTCTTTCCTTTTCATGACGGTCTATTTTTGTAAAACGGTAGGCCATTCAAGATGTTTGTAAAATTCAGTTGAAACTCGCCAATGGACTGAAGTGCTGGTGTGACTGCGCTTGGAAGAGAGACATAACCATAGCCACACACTGTGAACACATACACCTTGTGTATTAAGAAACCAAGATAAAGAGAAACAGATGAACTCACAATCCCCAGAGTCAATGCCATTCTTTTTTTTATTATTGTTGAGAATTGGCTGGCTGGCGGAGCTCAGAGAGTAGTGATCAGTGGTGCAGAGTCCAGTTGGAGGCCTGTAAACTAGGGGTGTTTCCCAGGGGTTGGTGCTGGGTCTGGTCTTGTTCAATATCTTCATCAATGACCTAGATGATGAGATAGAGTCCACCCTCAGCAAGTTTGCTGATGATACAAAGCTGGGTGGAGTGACAGACACACCTGAAGGCTGTGCTGCCGTTCAGCGTGACCTGGACAGGCTGGAGAGTTGGGCAGAAAGGAACCTGATGAGGTTCAACGAAAGCAAGTGTAGAGTCCTGCACCTGGGGAGAAATAACTGAATGCATCAGTGCAGGTTAGGGGATGACTTGCTGGAGCGGAGCTCTGCGGAGAAAGACCTAGGGGTCCTGGTGGATAACAGGTTGATCATAAGCCAGCAGTGTGTCCTTGTGACCAAGAAGGCCAATGGCATCCTGGGATGCATTAAAAAAAGGCATGGCCAGCAGGCCAAGGGAGGTGATCCTCCTCCTCTACTCTGCCCTGGTGAGACCCCATCTGGAGGATTGTGTCCTGTTCTGGGCTCCCCAGCTCCAGAAAGACAGGGATCTTCTGGAGAGAGTCCAGCAGAGGGCAACAAAAATGATGAAAGGCCTGGAGCATCTTCCCTATGAGGAGAGGCTGAGAGACTTCGGTCTGTTTAGCCTGGAGAAGAGACGGCTGAGAGGGGATCTGATCAGTGTTTATAAATATCTAAACTGTGGAGGGCAGTTGGAGGAGGCCAAACTCTTTTCAGTGGTGGGTAGTGAGAGAAAAGGGGCAATGGCCAAAAATTGGAACACAGACAGTTCAACTCCAACATGAGAAAGAACTTCTCCACAGTTAGGGTGACAGAGCACTGGAACAGGCTGCCCAGAGAGGTTGTGAAGTCTCCTTCTTTGGGAGATATTCAAGACCCATCTGGATGCCTACCTGTGCAGCCTAATGCAGGGCACCTGCTTTGGCAGGGGGATTGGACTCGATGATCTCTAGAGGTACCTTCCAACCCCTATCAATCTGTGATTTTGTGATGTGATTATTGAGCAATAAGAAATTCTGTGAGAAAAAACAACAGGGAAGTAAAAATATTTTTTTAATTGGAAAAATAAATTAAAATTTCAATTTCAACAAAAACAAATTTTCTTTTTCAAATGCTTCCATCACAATGTAATATAAGCAATATTTTACTTAAAAATATGTATTGGAAGACACATTCTTCAGCAGAATTTCACCATTCAAAACATTTCTGTCCATTCTAGTGGAATTTTTTTGATTAATACTTTGTTTGACATATTGTGTAATGAATTTAAACGTAGATTTTTTTTAAGTTTTGAACAATTTGAGAATTGTTATTTGGAACTGATTAATTAAGGAGGCTAAGACTCTCTACTAAGAACACTAGAACTGCATATCAGTATTAAATCCCTAGTTCACTGGTTTTTAGGCTACGGATGAAAAATTGCTCCACTCCTCCCATGATCATTAAGGCAGATTGGTAAAGGATCCAACAGACCTATCTAACTGGAGTACGGCTCACAGGGAGGCTCCATGGTCAAAAATGTCCATGGTCCAAAATGTCTAAAGGAGGTGGCAATTGAAAAATGGTTGTTCAAAATGATACTGTATTGCTACAAAAAGACCAGCTACCAGCAAAATACTTTGCCCCAGAGCAACAGATATTTTGCATATGTAGGCAATAATACATTTTCTATGTGAAACAAATCCGGTGACCTGACTGACATCTTCCAGTACAAATCCATTCTCTCATTTTCCTACTGACACATTTTTGCTCTTAAGCTTAACTGAATCTCCTGTCTGCAGCCTTGACTGCTTTTCTGCTCCTTCAGACCTTTTTCTCCTGGCTCTAATTTTCTCTCCGCATATGTTTTCTCTCAACTTTCTTCACTTTCTCCTTCCCCACGGCTCATCCATTTCTCTCTGTAATTCTCCTACTTCTTCATCAGAGGAGAAGTTCTTCAGCTGCTGTCCTCAAGTGCAGCAGCACACTGTAGTGACCACCTCTCATGCCAGCAGCACTTGACCATATCCATCTTACTCACAGTAGCATTTCCATTCACAAAAAAGCAGTTACAATAATACCAAATTATTATTGTATATTTCAGTGAAGTCTTCTTTCATGAAGAAGAAAAGCTCATTGTAAAATAAATGTTATGCTTCAGTGCTTTCTGGATTAAAGAGTTTCATCTTTTACAGCATTCTTCTTTAAAGATTTCCTTTGATTTCACTTCAGACTTACAAAATCAAAATAAATTGAAATTCTAAATTTTTGCTCTTTGTTTAATTCTTTTGTTTTAAGCTCACAATAATGCTCAACTTATTACTTTTTAGCATGTTTTAAAATAGTAACAACTAGTTGTTGTTTAAAAGCTAAAGTTTAGTCTCATTTTTTTTTGTCACAATGTATAAATAGTTGAATACTCTGATAGATTTATGAGGGGAAGAAGGGAGCAGAAAAGGGGTCATTAAATTCTCTAGCAGTCTGTTCACCATTCCTTTTCTATGGCTGAGAAAAGCATAACTTGCAGTACAGCCCCTTTTGCTAATCTCAGCTGCCAGACTGAAGTTAACAGAAAGGATCTGTGCTGCTGTGCTATGGACATCAATAGCTCTAGTGCTAAGACAAGGTCTGGGAAATTATTTAAAAAAGAACTGTCCCATCTCGAAGGATTACATGATCCAGGAGGGTCTTTAACTTACATGGGAAAAAGGATAAGGGGTAGAAAAGGGTGATGCTACTTTTACATAGATCAACTACTGGAAGAAAATCACTTGCCTCCCTCTGTTGGTCATCTATTGAGATCTTCATGTCAAAACTAAGGCTACATTTTGCAAATCCTTTTGATTTAGGGTCTTATTTATGGATTTTTCCATATATGTATACGGTCGAGTGTGTTGTTAAGATTTATAATATGTTTGTCATCACAAAATCTTTCTTTAGCCTTGACAATTACAGTCTTTCCCTGCTTATAACCAGAATAGTATTTGAGAGATCATTTGTGTGTCTTGTTTCTTTATCCATGAAACTAAGTACTTTCATGGCTTTTTCTTTATCTATCAAATTGTATATAAAATATTTTAAATTCTAGACTTAATTTTCAAGTACTTCTACATGTTATTTTTACTCTAGTTTTCAAATAACTACTTTTAAATTTCTCTCCCATACTTGGATTTATTTTTTGTGCTTAATGCCTACAAAAATGAATCTTCATTCTAGTTCTTCTTCATGATACCCTTGGCAGACATGATAATGGTCAAACAACTCAGAACAGTGCTCGGTTCTGATGACTGTCATGGTTCCTCTATTTCCTTTATACCTATTTTATTTTAGTGTTCCCTGTCTTAGCCTTTGATTTTAAGCTTTCAGGGAAACTACCTATTCTGACTGAGCAATATCTAGAAGCAAAAGCTGCTCACAAGGGCTCTTAATTTGTGAACTAAGAATGATAGCAAACCCACAGCTTCAAGTCAGAATGAATAAATCTAGCAAGCGAGAGATTCTCCAAGGTATCTAACGGGTTGCCCAGGGAGGTGGTGGAGTCACCATCCCTGAGGGTGTTTAAGGAAAAGTTAGATGTGGTACTTAGGGACGTGGTTAGTGGGTAATAGGTGGTGGGGGGATGGTTGGACTAGATGATCCTTGAGGTCACTTCCAACCTTAATGATTCTATTCTATTTGATTCTATTCTATTCTATTCTATTCTATTCTATTCTATTCTATTCTTAACCCTGCTTTTTAATTAGTATCTCATAAAACATATGACTTACACTGGTTGGGCTAAAGACATCTGTATAACATCTTTGACCTAAAATGTCATCAAGTTCTTGTCTAAGTTCCTTCCTATGTAAGGATTAAGTTTTCATTGTGTCCAACCGTTCTAGCACTGTGGTTCAGACTGACCAGTTGTCTTATCCCAAACTTCCTTGAGGTATTTCTCTCCTTTCTGTTAGATTCTCAAAAGCATTTCTTCAAATTCTTCTTGAAGAACCAGGGTATGAAATATTTTAATGCCTCCATATAAATGCATATACTTCTGGCATATCATAACACTAATAATAATGTTGGGTGTTTATGGCTCCTATCAGTGGCAGAGGGAGGTAATAACCCTGAGCAACATAAATGTTCAAATAGAGAATCCCTTTACTTATGCATGCCTGCTAAATACTTTTAAGGGAAAGCAGGTTGCAAAAAGACATTACCATACAATTATAGCAGCCTGCACAAATTGGAAGACACTCTCCTATTTATGAGATATCTGCCTATGTTTTTTTCTCTCCCTTTCCGTATTTATTACATCTTATTTCAGTTTTCTGGTGTTATGGGCTTTTCTGGTTTTGGCTGGGATAGAGTTAATTTTCTTCTTAGCAACTGGTATAGTGCTGTGTTTTGGATTTAGGATGAGAATAATGTTGATAACACACTAATATTTTAGTTGTTGCCAAGCAGTCAAGGAGTTTTCAGCTTCTTATACTGCCCTGCCAACAAGAAGGCGGGGATACCCAAGAAGCTGGGATGGGACATAGCCAGGACAGCTGATCCAGACTGACCAATATGATGTCGTTACTCATATAACTGGGTGGTTGACTGGAAGGTGGTGTGGCTTTGCAACTAACTGAACTTTGGATGGTGAGAAATTGTTCTGTGGATCACTTGTTTTGGATATTCTTTTATGATTATTATTGTTGCTGTTGATGTTACTATCTTCCTTTTCTTTCCTATCAAACTGTCTTTATCTCAACCTGTGAGTTTTACTTTTTTTTTTTCCTTCCGATTCCTTTTCAATCCTCTCCTCAATCCCACTGTGGCAGGGAGTGAGCAAATGGCCCTGTGGTTGTTTTAGCTATCAGCCGGATTAATCACAACACAGGCTCTTTTAGATCATCTTCTAGCTAAGGAAACTACTAGAGAATTGGCTTCTTTTGGGTTTGCCCCATGTATACCTCACCTATTTTACCTTGTTATGGTGATGGAGGGTTTCCACATGGCTAAAATTCAGTTTGCAAGAGTTCTGTATTACAAACAATGTGGAAGCTTCCCCTTCATTCTTCCTATACACCTAAGTGTAAGTCAGAATGCTAACTTGTAATCAGTGCAGCCATTGAACAGTTCTAGTTGGTTTATTTTCTATTTAGTGTTTATTTAAAATTAAAATTACCTATTTTATATCTATGTGCTGAAAAATGACCTCTGGAGAAATGGTCACTAGCAAGTTTACAGAGAGATGAGGCCTTAGTTTATATCTTCCCTTTCAACATCCCCTGCCTCAGAAAAATATTCTTCACCAAAGGAGTCCATGTTCATTTTGTGGTGGGTTTTTTAATTATTATTATTTTTTTTCCCCCAATTACATGTAATTACCGAATGCTGGTCAATATGATCACTTAATCTTTTCAATGTGTTAAGTGTTGCTTTATCTATGCTAACAGATGGAAGCTGATTTTGCTCTACTTGAATTTTGTAAATTGATGCTGCCAAGAACTGCTTTGCAAGTGCTATTGAACTTTCACTGGAAAAGATAACTTAGATCTTTGTTAATTCCATAGAATAATTAAGATTCTCTGTAAGTGGAAACCTTGGACAGGTATATGATGCTTAGAAGCACAAAAGCTGTTCAAGAATCATTATCATATCAATGCAGTACATTGATATCATTATAAAATAGAAATATGCCAGGTAACAGAGCAGTTATAAAACAGCCTGAGCTGTTTCAGCAAGATGCATGCTGACCTCGGACTATAGCAAATAATCTCCTGTAACTTACATGACATTTTCTTTCAGTGCAAATGTTTCAGTCTGTGACCCACTTTTCCTACTTTATTAATTCAAAAAATACAATATAGTATGTGAAAAAGAGCCAGTTGTGATGAATGTCACAGGCCTATTGCTTAGTTTGCCAGGGAAATTTTTCCTTTGGTGAGCACATGTTCTGAAAATATTTTATGTTTCCGTTTAATGATTGCATCTATTTTCTCAGTCTCAAGTGCGAGATACGCTCCACCTAAATCCAACCTTAATTTATCTACCCTTATGTACTCTTTAGCCAGCTGAAACTCATCTATCCCGTACAGTCATACAATCTACTTAATTACACTAGCTATCTGGACCTGTAAGGGCACAGATTTCTTAAGTGTTGTCCTCTTCTCTAGACAGTCATTTGAGCAATGTCCGTACGTGTTCACAAGTGGGAATGCATGCCTGTCTTCCATTTACCAATTCACTGAAAATCAAGATACCTAATTTCTTCCTCAGTTTCTAGAGCTGTTTGAAAAGTCATTGCATGGTCATGTCTAATACTAGCTTTCTTTTGAGATGGTAGACACTTGATGATATTTACTCTTTGTATAATGCTTCTGTTATTTATGGTATGGGAGACAGAACTGGAGTTCCAGACACACTTTCTGAGGGATCTAGATGATCAATTTATACTTGAACTTATAAATAAGAGTAGATAAATACTGGTAAACCTCTCCCCTTACACCTTTCTTTCAGTTTTCACAAATAAAGAGAGATTAATATTATAGAATCACAGAAACATTGAATGGTTTGGGTTGGAAAGAACCTTAAAGATCATCTAGTTCCAACCCCCTGCCATGGGCAGGGACACCCTCCACTAGACCAGGTTGCTCAAAGCAGTTTCCAGCCTGATCTTGAACACATCCAATGACTGGGCATCCACAACTTCTGCCCCAACACCCTCACTGTGAAGAATTTCTTCCTAATATCTAATCTGAATCTCCCTTAATGGTTTAAACCTGTTCCTCCTTGTCCTATCGCTACACTGCCTTGTAAACAGTCCTCTCTAGCTTTCTTGTAGTCCTTCTTGAGGTACTGGAAGGCTGCTATATTATTGTTTTCTTTATCTCTCCATAGTTCACATATTTTTGAGCAATTATATTTTTTAATCACAGGACACAGAATTTGAAGTAGAGACAATTCAAATATTAAATTATGACAATGTCCTATTACTATTCATTTCTTAGTTTCAAATTCGAAGGAAACTCTTATAAGCATAGTACTACTTACGGAACTTAAATGAGAGCAAAAGATACATTACTCTTTATATATATATATATATATAAAAGTCTTTTCCCCAGAAGTAGGCCATGTAGGAGCTTGATTTTTATGGTATGTTTATTTTTCATAGACTGCTTTGATACCAAGTTAGAGATGCTCTATATGTACTGGCTTTAGCCAAAGTAACCTTAGCACAAGCTAATATGTATGATATGGGCCATGCTATAAATCAATGCAAAATACTACAGAGTAGACAGATCTCTTTATTATAGGATTTCTTATTGTTTTCATATGATTACAAAAATTACTTTTAAGAGAAAGAATGTTCTCACTTAAACAGGCAAAATATGACACTGGTAAGACAAAGATTCTGTGTGTATGTTTAAATGTGTGTATAGGGGAGACTAAGAAAAACAGGTGGATATAAATTTAGACCATAGTATTTACAATTATAGAGGCATTTAAAAAACTTTAAAATGTAGTGTCATTCACACCTGGGATTCAGTTCCAAGGTTTTGTTTCAATGAAGTTAAAATCTCCCTGAAGTTCAATAGTCTTAACATGTGAACTTTTAACTTTTCAGTAGCCAGAGAACTGGCAGATAGTTAGCTTAGTTCTTTAATTAATATTGAACTAAATTCCAATACAGAACCACACAGCATATTGGATATATAACTCCAAACATGAGAAATGGAATAAAGCAATATGAGTTGCAAGTAAAAAGTGAAACACATTTCTAATATCCTATAGCAAGGAATTTTATTTAGACAGCAACATACTGAAAAGCAGCTTCCTAAAGCAAGTGTCATGCAAACTTCCTTTGACGATTTCAGCTAGAATTCTGAAACGCAAAGGTCAAAGAATCCAAGAGATTTCATAATTTCTCATACACAAGTGAGAAAACCTTAGGTTTTGACGCAAGCTGATGAAGCAAAATTTAATGTAATATGGTCAATCCATTTTGTAGTGATTACAGCCCAAGCAGCTGCATCCTGCCCTATCAGTTATACTTTTCAGAAGGCTGCGCTATTTCTAGGGAAAAGAAGCATACTATCAAATGGATTAAAATATATGCATTGAGACAGGCAAAAAATAAGGACAAACTGAAAATGTTAAAGAGAAATAAAATGAAGAAAACCCCTTGTCTAGCTGCCTACATTTGGTAACATAGAAAATGTTTTCAAAGATTTTTAGAAATGAGGTATACATTGAAAACAACATTATAGTGCTAAGAGTATTTTTCAAAATTTAGTATGCTTTTAGTTTTAATATATGAGACCTATAACATCAATAATGAATAATACAGCATACTTTTAGAAGTATATAGATGTGGTCTAACTTGGCTCCCAGTAGTCCAATGCTGAACAAATATTTTTTTTAAACCTTCCATTCAGTATCCATTCATCAAAATTCTGCTGTCTTTCTTTTCAGAGGAGGTTACTTTACTCCTTTAGGGATGAGTTTTTTAAAAGCCAGCATTTTTTTTATATTTTATCCAATCCATGATCTGTTCAAAGGAATAGGAAAGCAAAACAGGGATTAATTCTCAGCAATGAACATGTAAAGAAATGAGTGGAACCCTGAGGAACAGATAGGTTAGAATGTTTTTAAATGATTTAAGCTGGATCTTATGATCGTCTCCATGCAAATCTCCCCAACTGGTATCTGTCTGACTTAGACTGACAACAATACACATAACCCTTCAGTTATGGGTTCCCTGTGGTGCAGATAAGTTGATACCTTCTATCAAAATAAAAAGCAGATTTTGTTAGAACAGTGAATAGTAGAGAAGCTTTGGACTTAAGAGTCACTTTCTGTTATGGAAACACAGAACAATAACCACAGACTTTGGATAACAATTGAAGGACTGAATTTATATTCCCGATTAAAAAAAAAAATAAATTCTTCTGTCGTGTTCACTGAGATTATGCCCTCAAACACAAGTTCAAGATCTGGGCATTTTCTTGTCTATTCTCACTTTTTACAGGATTAAAATGATGTTGAAAGGGGGCAATCATTTAAGGAAAAAGAAATTCAGTAACTTATAAGGGTCCTTGAGAAAACTCAGCAAGTGGGGGATTTTTTGCTTGTTTGGTTTGGATTTTTGTTTTGTTTTGTTTTGGGTTTTTTCCCTTTAGAACAGAATGCTCTAGTCAGGTCTCAGACAAACCTTGGCTAACTTATAAATCTGTGGCTATTCTAAAAAAAAGCCCTTGAAAACTGTCAAATGCATGTTTTTCAAATTTAGTTGAGAAAATTAATTTTCTCTGTCACTTGACTGGACTTTGGGTGTTCTCTGCTTGCAGAACTTATCAATAAGGAAAGCACTTTTTATAACTTTTTATTTTATGTGATACCCTCTGTTATTTTGTGGTTAAGACCAGGCTGTACAGTAAGAGAGAATGCATTACAGGACAGTCAGTCTTACCTCTGTGCCTGGTAAGATCATGAAGCAGGTCCTCCTGGAAACTATACTAAGGCATATGGAAAATACGAAGGTAATCAGTGGCAGCCAACATGGCTTTACTAACAGCAAATCCTGCCTAAAAGAAATGGTGGCTTTCTATGATGATGTTGCAGTGTTGGTGGATAAGGGAAGAGAAACTGACATCATAAATCCGAACTTGTGCAAAGCATTTGACACTTTGGGGTTTTGGGCAAGCTGGTGTAGTGGAGTGTGTTCCTGCTCATGGCAGGGGTTTGGAACTAGGTGATCTTTAAGGTCCCTTCCAACCCAAACCATTCTGTGATTCTATGATTCCATGATTCTATGAATGTCACTTTTAAAGGCATTCATTAAATTTGACAACTTTTTAATATTGATATGTTAACGACTCACTGGTCAAGTCAACTTTCTTCCACATGGGACCATTTGCAGTATTTTTAAGTTTTATTGAAGAAAATCCTTTCACCCAATATAAGTCACAAAGTCCAACTAATGTACATTAGAGAACTAAGATCAAAATATCTATTTTAATTTATGCCAGCTGGATCACATAAGGTTCACTTCCTTTTCCAATTGTGTCAACCTAAATGGCTGTCACTCTACACAGATGAAGTGTTATGACAGCATTAAACTCATCAGGTAGAGAATCATGCAGAGGATTTACACACTTTGTTCTACTTCTTCATTTGTTACTTTAATCATAGAATCATAGAATGGTTTGGGTTGGAAAGAACCACAAGGATCATCTAGTTCCAACCCCCTGCCATGGACAGGGACACCCTACACTAGACCAGAAAAAAATTGGTATGCTTATTGGTATTATTAACTTGGTATGCTTAGTTTATCATTTTAACATAGATAGTTTTCAGTTAAAAGTCATGAAACTTTTATTATAAACGCCATCCTCTGGAGACAGGAGACTATTCTTGACTATGTGAATACAGATACACATTTGATTGTCCAGTAGACTGTGTCATAATAATACATTATACACGTTTTGTTTAAGCTAGTATAGGAACTAGTACTTTCTCATTTCTCAAGACATGTATGTAGGGGTTTTTTTCCTGCACTCTTTCCTACAGCTTCAGTCAACGCTCTTGTGCAAAATAATGTCCTGGTACTCTTTTCCTTTCCATTGTTAATTAGCACCACATAAAATTATTTGTTTACGTATTAAGAATAAATTATTACACAGAAGAAACATGATCAAGACTGAAAATAAGAAGATTAAGCTTTGTCATTTGGCACAATTTTTTAAGAAGACAGAGATTTACAAATAGTAATTTGCACTAATAAATCTTTTAACGTGTACTGTTGGAAGACATCTGTTGTTCGGCATTGTCACAGAGTGGCATAGACATTAACTAAGTCAAAAGACTTAAATATGCGCTTAAATTTCATTGTATTGAGACTGGGGGAAACCATCTCACAGTATCTGTCCATTGATAACATCAGGATCAGATCCAGCTTCGATACTGATCCAGCTGTAAGGTTACTGTCACGTCACATCTCTGCACGTTGCCCAAGGACATGTTGATGAGTTGGCTACAACCCCAGAATCTTAGCTTCATCTCAGCAAATCTGTTCTGATGTGTCACTGAGAGCTGTACATCAATAAGTCCTGCTCTCCCTAATGACCAGTCTTCTTTCCAGATCTTTATAGTGATTTTATTAAGCAATCATGGTGTGTTTTGTAAGCGGTATTGAACTTTCCCTGGCTGAAATTGTTTTTTTCCTTTGTTAAATCCACAGAAATTATTTATATTATTGCAATCCTTGAGCAGGTGCTTTGGGTGAAGTTAGCAAATAAAGTTCTTGAGTCATTAGTCAGCTAAATGCAGCATAACAATACAAATAAATGTAGAAATATACTGTGTAGCTAACCAAGCATAAAATAATTTGGTCTGCATCTAGGAAACTATCCACCTGACAAAGTATTCTGGCTGTACCTGCAGTGGACTGTTGATGACTTATTCACATTGTGAGCAGAATTCCCTGAGCCCGCTAGGAAAAGCTGTAATGTGCATTGCCATTCCATACCAGAACAGGTAATGGCTGAAAAGTAGTCAATAATTATTAAAGCGCTGCACTTCAGGCTACTACAATGAAAACAATCTGAAAGCAAACCAATATGTAGCTACGTATTCAAAAGCTTAAGCAAAATAGTTGAATATTCCCATATTCTTACATGTTGTTCTGCTCTCTACCCCTTAATTCTGACATGCTGGGGACATAAACACTATAGAAGAGGAGTGGATAAAGAAAAGTTGGATGAGATACAAAACATATCCAGACAGATTTCAGAGGAAAAAGATAAAACTTAGAAGTGAGATGATGAAGAGACATGAGTATTCTAAACCACGAATTGAGACCAAATTTTTGTGCCAAGAAAAATGGGTTTAATCTAGCCATCTGATTAAGATTTTGATGTATATTTCAGAAATAAAAATACACTAAATGAGTATGCCTGGAGCATGAACTTCACTTCCGCCCCGCCCGGCCCCCCCCCCAGTTCGTCAGAGGGGAAAAAAGTGAATTATTTGGTCATTAAATTGCCAAATTCATAGAGCCAAAGCTTAGAACCAGAAATATACAACCACATTTTACACAATCCCATACTTAGGATGCGTATCTGACACCACTGCTACCATATCTTGAAGTCAGAAGCCAGTCTTCATTTCCCTTCTATTCGTCATCTTCCTATCTGGGTTGGTCAACAAAGGATTTCAAATTGTGGAAGATGTGGAAACTGTTTTATGATGCTGACACCCAACACATTCTCCCACCCTAAAAATGATTTTGTAAAATGACTTCTTGAAAAAGCAACAAGCCTAGTCTTGATGTCATTTCAGTGCTGGATACTTCATGTCTATGACTATCAAAATATAACTATTTCCATGTAAAACTAGTTTTACTAAGCAGGGTCAATGAAGTTGTAGCAACGACATGACATGACATGACATGACTTAAAATTAGTTGAACGTTTTGAGAGAAAAAATAATCTTTAGTAGAAAATGTTGATTAATCAAAACTGAAATCTTAAGCAACTAGGTTATATTCAGTAGGAACCTCTCTGATTTCCTCACAGACATTCTTCTCAGCTTTCAGGTGAAAATGATTCTCTATAGCTGCAAGGCAATTTCACAATGTGGACTTTAGACAGAGACGTAAATCTTGTGCTATTCTGAAAAACACAGAATGAGTCATTTCCATGGAACAGAGGGGAAAAATCTTTATAAAATTCCCCCTACACTCCAACATAGTCTGGGATAAAAATAGTAAAAGAGGAAAAATCATACAGATTTCATTTTGACATTTCCAAAATCGAATGCTTCAAATCAATAGTGTTAAAAAACTCAGAAGTTTAAACTTTCCAATCTCATAATTTTTTTTAACTTCTTATTTCAAAATATCATTACTTTGTTTTAAAATTGCACCAGATAAAAATGTAAAAGTCTGAAAATAAGCAAACCAAAATAGAATCATAAAGTCATAGAATCACTAAGGTTGGAAAGGACCTCGAGGTCATCAAGTCCAACCGTCAACCTAACACCACCAAGCCTGCTAGACAATGTCCTGGAGTGCCATGTCTACACTTTTTTTGAGTGTCTCCAGGGACAGCGATTCAATGTTTTATTGTAGATCAAACAAAATGTTTCCATTTGACAAATGTGACTGTAATGAGGTTTAGTGCCTCCATGAAAAGTTGACAAAATTCTCTTTTTCAGCTCAAGTCAAATATTTTCATGACTTTTTTGTCCCCATTTTCACAACTGGAAAAAAACCAAACAACAGTACTTGGCAAGTATATAAGATATACATGGCAAGATTTGAGGGGGGTAGGAGTGGTGTTGCAGAGGTGGCCTCTGTGAGGAAAGATTGGGGTGACCTCATGTCAGGCAGAGCCATTTTCAGCTGGGTCCAACAGACCCACTGCAGGGCACAGCTCAGGCCCTCAGTCAAGGTTGTAGCACCTCCAGGAATGTGAAGAGTGAAACACGGGACCAGCAGAGAAGCAGGGAAGGGGGGGAAAGGGTGAGAAACAGTGCAGGGAGCACTGAGGTCAGAAAAGGAGGAGGGAGAGCAGATGCTCCAGGCATCACGGCAGATATTCCCTGCAGCCCCTGTAAGACCCATGCAGGAGCAGGGGAAAGGTGTGAGGAGGAAGGGGCAGCAGAGAGGAGATGTTATGGACTGACTAATCCCCAAATCCCCAACCCAGAAGTAGCAGGTGGGGAAGTGGGGGAGACAGATGAGTCTGCAACAGAGGAGGAAAGTTGATCCTGAAAAAGCAAGGAGGAAAGGTCTTTTTTAGAATTTATTTTACTTGACAATATTTTTTCACCCCAAGACACTTCTGGTTTGCTGACGGCAGTAACTGGTAAGCAGTCTCATGGTAAGCAGACTTTATTTTGACCCAGAAGTTATGTATTCTTATTTTCTCCCAATGGGTGGAGAAAATAAACAGGGGTGGGCAAGCTGGGTGGGCAGTTAGCTGGTAGCTAAGGATATCTCATCGTACTCAGGTCTGTTTAAAGGATTCATTACTCTTCAAGGAAGAAAAAAATCTTTGAAATATTACTCAGGGAAGGGAAAATGTACTAAAATGCTAGTGTGTGTTGATGTATTTAACCAACAAATTTCAGATGTTATACAGAGTACATACCCAGCATAGGGAGCAGGAAGTAGTTACTTTGCCTCCTAAGGAGTCTGGGCTTTTAATCACTTCTCTGGATCTGTCCCATAAAATATGTGTCCACATTATGTACCTGAACTCAGGACCAGACTGTGTACTATGCTCTGCTTTCAGTCACTTCAATTAGCAAAAAGAACTAATTTTCTCTTTTTTTCCTTCAGTACATGAATCCAGTAGCCACTTTAACAAGTATCCTCCCCTCTTTTTTTCTCCATAGAGAAAATCTTAAAAGCATGGGAGGATAAAGACAATGAAGAGGACTCAGTGCTCACCAGTATAGTATCAGCATGCATGGCTCTGAGTAAAAGGGTTAGAAAGGCAATAATGAACTACATACCCTCTTCCTTTCTTTCACATTCCTTTGATTAGAAAATATGGGCAGTAATTTGCATAATTATTTGATAGATAAATAAATAGCTCATGCCCTCTACTGTGAAAATCCAAGGTCTATCTTTTCAACCAGCTCACATCTTTTCTTTGTGGGCCAGGTTCAGTGTTTGCACACAGTAACAAAGTATAAATTATGCAGGGATAATGATTCAAGAACTCAAGAAGGACTTTAAAAAACTTACTGTCTGCAAAGCACACCTGTGCTTCTTTACTTATTAATATGCGTTTCTTTGTTTCTGCATTTATATTTAGAACACTGGAAAGGGCAGGTTGGGAGAGGATAGTTTTTGAAGATGCTACCAATAAAAGTTACAAAAATAAGTGGAGAAATATTTGGAAATAAGCACAAAACAAAATCTTCAAAGAAAGCAATGCAAACCCAGAATTGAAAGTGAAAGTCTTTACAGTTACATAGACTTTGGACTCTGCTGAACAGGTATGAGTGCAGCTTCCTAAGGAAGATGCGTTTGCAAAAGGGAATGATGAGACTCTGGCGTGCAAAATACTTTAAGCCTGACATGCATTTTTATTCATGTAGCAAAGGCATAGTGATTGTCATAATCTGTAAGGAGAGATTCCTGCTCCTATATTTGGGTGGTTAGCAACAACTTGGCAAATAGTTTATAGATGTTACTGATATGGGAGGTTAAATTTCTGGGCGGTTCAAGTTGTCTTGCCTTAGAGCTTAGGAGTTTTGTTAATTTTTTTTATAAGAGTTAAGTCTGTTCACAGTGAGGAATTATGGAAATAAGGGGCAGGAAATATTTTAAAACGGGAAAATCTTTCCCTTTGTACACAGAAGCATTCATGCTGCCCAGAGAACTGCAGACTATTGCAAGCGCAAGGTAAAATGTGTTGAACTCAAGAGCCTGACTCTGCACTAATGAAACTGCCAGGCTGCTGAATTACTCCTGCCTCAGAATACTCTTTTGGGCACTGTAAAAATTATAAATGATAACGGCAGCAGAAGCGATACATATAAGGGGAACTCTGAGCTATGCACCACATTTGACGTGCTGAGGATGGCATATTATCCTGACTTGCTAAACACCCGGCTACAGCTCTGCTTACCTACTGGTCACATGGAGAAGCAAAGCAGCAGTAACCTAGGGAATCTGAGTGCACAGCACGCACAGAATGGAACCCAGGTTTTCACCTTGTCAACACACATCACACTGAAATGGCGCTGACTAACACATCACTCCTTGTGAAATCAAACTACTTTCAGGAAAGAGTATAGTAATCTCATATTTAGATCTCTTTTATTCCAATACAGTTAAATGTCAGATGGGCAAGTACACTTTCCTCTGGTAATGACCCTCAAATTTTTTTTGCTAAACCTCATAATTTCCAAAATTTTCTTCACCTTATTTGACTGTAAGTTTTCTATTAAAAAAGAAGAAATCTCTATATAATGCAGAAAAGCTCTAACACATCTTCACATCAGAAATGAGAAGATACATGTTAAAAATCTTAAATGCCAGCCGAAGAACTAGGCTATGCATTCAAAACCTTTTGCTTAACAGTAGAAATCCCTACATGTACACTTTAAAGCTGCTTAAGAACCTGAAGTGTCTACTCAAAACTGTCTAGATCTAGGGACCAGTGAACAGATAAGGTCTTGGTTTGTATCTCAGCTCGGTCAGTCTGTAACATCTAGAGAGTTTACTCTCTGAACTTCCCATTTAAGACTGATTCTTCTGACTTCTCAGACAATATCTATTGGGCTGAACCTCATAGAAACTGTTAGTGGAATATGTTATACTCCCTTTTGCTCTCTCCAATTTTTACACAGGAATTTACTGGTTTGAGCACACACCTGTGCCACTGGAAGACCCTGTCCAAGTTTTCGTGCTGCCGTATGGAGCCAAACCTATATCACCAGAAAAATCTGTTAACCAATAGGGTTTTTGATATTTAAGCCAGGTTTTCTCAAGTTCATCTGTTTAAAAATGTTTTGCTTATATTAAACTTTTGCAATATTTATGGAACAAAGATTGGAATTTCATTCTCTCTCACTCTGGCTTACTAATTACCACCAGCCTGTGACTAAATACAGCATTTCATATTGAAGAGTTCTGTTTGCTTGGCATGTCTTAACACATCAAGCTTATGGTCTTTAAGCATCCAAATATCTAGAAAACTGATCATAAAACACCTAAAGTGGAATTTATGTGACCAAACATAGGCAACTATACTATCTTTGTTGTCTGAGAGAAATAAATACTTTTAGTGGAAGAAGCCTACCTTTAGGTGGCCATTTATTTTTGGTTAGAAGACTTTCACCAAGGGGAAACATAACCCTCACTTTTAAACAGGGAAAAAAGGAATACCCGGGAAACTACTACATTCACCTCTGTGCCAGGCAAGATCATGGAGTAGAACCTCCTGGAAACTACGCTCAGGCACATGGAAAATAAAGAGGTGATTTGTGGTAGCTAATATAGCTTCACTAAGGGCAAACTGTCCCTCACAAATTTGGTGGCCTTCTTTGATGGGGTTTCAATGTTGGTGGTAAGGGAAGAGCAACTAAAGTACTCTACCTAGACTTGTGCAAAACACTTCACACTGTCCCACAGTCTCTAAACTGGAAAGACATGGATTTGATGGATGGACCACTTGGTGGATAAGGAAGTGTCTGGATGATTGCACTCAAAGGGCTTTGGTCAATGGCTTGATGTCCAAGTGGAGATCAGTGACAAGTAGACTGGAACCAGTGTACTGGGATGAGCACTGTTTAATATTTTTGTCAGCAACATGAACAGCGGGATCGAGTGCACCGTCAGCAAGTTTGCCAACAACACCACGAGAGGTGGAAGGGATGCCATCCAGAAGGACCTGAACAAGCTGCTCCTCTACTCAGTTCTTGTGAGACCCCACCTGGAGTACTGCATCCAGCTCTGGGGTCTGCAGTACAAGAAAGATTTTGAGCTATCAGAGTGAGTCCAGAGGAGGGCTACAAAGATGATCAAAGGGCTGGAGCACCTCTCCTACAAGGACAGGTTGAAGGAGTTGGGTTTGTTCAGCCTGGAGAAGAGAAGGCTCCCGGGAGACCTAATTAGAGCCTTCCTACACACCTAAAGGATGCCTACAAGAAAGATGGAGAGGGACTGATTATCAGGGAGTGTAGTGATAGGACAAGAGGTAACGGCTGTAAACTAAAAGAGAGGAGATTTAGATTAGTCATTAGGAAGAAATTCTTTACTGAGAGGGTGTTGAGGCAGTGGAACAAGTTGCCCAGAGAAGTAGTGGATGCCCCATCCCTGGAAGTGTTCAAGACCAGGTTGGAGGAGGCTTTGGGTAACCTGGTCTAGTGTAGGGTGTCCCTGCTCATGACAGGGGGGTGGAACTAGATGGTCTTTGAAGTCCCTTACAACCCAAACCATTCTATTATTCTATGAAGAAAGGGCAAAATGCTGCACAGTAGTGTGAGGAAAAAGGTGTGAGTAACAGCCTGGCAGAGAACAAGGTGAAAGAGAATGAGAAGGTGCTCCAGGCAGCAGAGCAGAGATTTCTCTAAAACCTGTAAAGAAGACCATGTGGAGCAAGTTATTCCCCTGCACCCCATGGGCAACCATGGTGGAGCAGACGTCCACACTGTAGCCCATGGAGGACCTCAAACCAGTACAGGTGGACATGCCTTGATGGAAGTTTCAGCCTGTGGAGAGGATCCCAGATTNAGGGGGGTGGAACTAGATGGTCTTTGAAGTCCCTTACAACCCAAACCATTCTATTATTCTATGAAGAAAGGGCAAAATGCTGCACAGTAGTGTGAGGAAAAAGGTGTGAGTAACAGCCTGGCAGAGAACAAGGTGAAAGAGAATGAGAAGGTGCTCCAGGCAGCAGAGCAGAGATTTCTCTAAAACCTGTAAAGAAGACCATGTGGAGCAAGTTATTCCCCTGCACCCCATGGGCAACCATGGTGGAGCAGACGTCCACACTGTAGCCCATGGAGGACCTCAAACCAGTACAGGTGGACATGCCTTGATGGAAGTTTCAGCCTGTGGAGAGGATCCCAGATTGAAGCAGGTTTTCTGGCAGGAACTGAGGCCCATGAGAGACTCACATTGGATCAGTCTACTCCTGATGAAACAAATGGAGATGGAGAAGACCCATGCTGGAGCAGTTCTGGAAGAGCTGCATCCTGTGGGAAGGACTCATGCTGGAGTAATAGTCCCACTCTATGCTGTGCTGGTGTGGCTTTACCTCAAGTACTGTGTGCAGTTTTGGGTGCCACAGTACAAAAAAGGACATAAAACTATTGGAGAGTGTGCAGAGGGGGGGCAACATACACGATGAAGGGTCTAGAGGGGATGACATATGAGGAGAGGCTGAAGTCCCTTGGTTTGTTCAGCCTGGAGAAGAGGAGACTGAGGGGAGACCTCATGGCGGCCTACAGCTTCCTCACGAGGGGGAGCAAAGGGGCAGACGCTGATCTTCTCCCTCTGGTGACCAGCAACAGAACCCGAGGGAACGGCATGAAGCTGCAACAGGGGAGGTTTAGGTTGGAGATCAGGAAAAGATTCTTCACCCAGAGGGTGGTCCGGTACTGCAACAGGCTCCCCAGGGAAGTGGTCACAGCATGGAGCTTGATTGAGTTCAAGAAGCGTCTGGACAATGTCCTCAGTCATCTGCTCTGATTGGGCTGGTCCTTTGTGGACCCAGGAGTTGGACTTTTGGGTCCCTTCCAACTTGGGATATTCTATGATTCTATGATTCCTTGGAGAAATTCGCAAAGGACTCTATCCCACAGCAGGGCCCCCATGCTGGAGAAGAGGAAGAGAGTGACAAGTTTAGAGAGCCAGGGGCGAAGTGTCATGAACGGATCACAACTCTCATTCCTCATCCACCTGCACTGCTCAAGTTAGCGAGGAAGGGATAGAGGAGCTGAGAATGAAGGAGTGAGGCTGAGCTGAGGAAGAAGGGAGTAGGAGGAAGTTGGTTTAGCTTTTGTCTTCACTCCTCGCTATCCTACTTTAATAAATTAAATTCGTTTTCCCAAAGTTGAATCTGTTTTGCCTGTGATGGTATTTGGTGAGTAATCTCCCTGTCTCCACCCACAAGCATTTTCATCTTATTTTGTCCCTGTCCTGTTGAAAAAGGGGAGTGAGAGAACAGCTGTGTGGCTGGCATGCAGGCAGCTGAGGTCAACTCACCACACCCTCAAAAAATGCAAGGAGAGAGGGTGTTTTTCTGTATTCTCACAAACAAGGTAAAATAAATGTTTTTGTTTTAAATAAATGTTTTCCTTCAAAGTATGGAGAGATGCATGGATATATCTACGTTGTCTGTTGAGCACCTCTTGGAATCTATTTGCTAGGGATAGAGCTGTTGGGATAGAGCTGTCTTTGCTGTTGTAGGTTGCCAGACATTTAGAGAGAAGGCTGGTCGACCATGAGTTACTGTTTAAGAGCAATGTAGACTTAGCGAGAAAGATATAGGTCCAAAACTTCAAAGTATTTAGGGCAGAGATATGCATCTCTCTTTTTTTCAGAGGAACATTAATAGCTTTCCACTAACTGCAATACCATGACAATACCTTATAGGCATGATTGGATTCTGTGGTTGTAAGCAATCCTCCAAACGTGCATTGACAGCACTGATGAATATTTATAAGGCATGATAACAAAAATAGTAGTAAGGTAGACACTAGAATCTGATATAATGTTTTTCTTCTGAATGTGTGTTCAGTGCTGGTTTTCTGTCTTCATTTTGATTTCTGAACTAAAAAAAAGAGTAAAAAATAAATTGCAACCGAATGTAGTTTCCTTCTTTACCTTTCTCTGCTGCCTTGAGAGCTTAGTTACGAAGAAAACCCTACCTAAACGTTTGCTTCTTCTCAGAATTGAACTCCCAAAGAATTGATGAATTAACTATTTAAATACAATTTATAGAACTGCACACTTAAGTATAAAGCATAATGACTTCACACAATTGTGAAAGAGGCCTGGCTCAGTGTCAAAATACTTACAGCCAGACCTTCAGCTGGTGGAAATCAACAGCGCTGTGTTGGGTTCAGTGGAGCAATGCCAATTTTCACCAGCTGAAGCTCTAGTTCTTTATATTTACCTAAAGATTTACTTTGATATGGTTCCTTTGTCATGCTCACTGGCGTGCGCACTCATGCCTAATGTGGGCACCGCTGCGTAAAGGATGTGTTGCGCCATTCAATGAAATGTTTAAACGAACCACCTGCAGCCCATTGCTAGTTAGCAGTGCAGGTGGACGTGCAGAATCCCACAAGGAAGGCTGCCCAGCTTTTCCATCCCTCAGCAGAACAGGTTTGAACACGTAGGTTTCTGTGTAACCATTGTTGAGCTACTGCTTACACACTCACTGCACAGTCAGTGCTTCCGATAATTCAAAATTGCAAACTGCTTTGGGGGTACTTGGAGCAGATGAAGGGTGCAATATAAAACCAAATTCTCTTCTATTCAGTTTGTGAAACTATGAGTTATACTTGACAATGTGGTAGAAAATATTTTTGTATGTCTTCGAACTAACTCCTGTGAGCGGTTTTTGTGCTGTTTCAAAGTAATTTAGCTCTGGGGAGGGAACAGAAGCAATGATCATCCGTCCAGGATAAGAATTAATAGGGCCAGTATTGATCAGCCACAGCTCTTTACACAGAGCTCTGGTCAGAGTCAAATGTAACATTTCTTCACATCTGCCTTTGATTTTTCTCTAGAGAATTTCATCTAAAGATGTGTCAGTTGCAGGATGTTAGTTATCTAATTCTATCCATCACTAACAGAAAAAAATAAAGAAAAGAGAAGAAAAAAAAACACCCAACAAAAACCCAACAACCCCAAATCAGCTTGATAACTAAAACTACTGTGGGCAAAAGAAAACTCTGTTTACATGTAAAAGTCATAAAGAAACACAAGCTCTTTCCTTGGCATCCTTTCTAAGAATGAAAAAATTTAAATATAAAATACAAATTCCAAACTTACCCATTTATCATTGTTATCACAGGAAAAGTTTCAGAATCACACCAATGTTACTGAACAAGGATTTACTTATTTATTTTTATTATATGAATAAGCAGGAAGTAGCTGTTACTAGGTACTCCTGATGTCCTGAAAATGATCTTGCATGTGCGATATTGGAATTAATAGCCGCTTAAAAGTGTATTCCCATTTCCCAAAAGTCAAATTGAGTTTTGATGATGGTTTCACTGGAGGCAGAACCAGCTCCTGAATAAACCATAAGGGAACAGAAGAAAATAAGTAGGATATATGGGGTTACACTGTCATGCTGTCTAGCCCAATATTTTGTTTTAAATGGTGAGAAATAAAAGATGATCATGGAAGGCAAAAATCAGAGTCTTTTTATGGTTAAATTATTAAAAAATTCTCTCCCAATATCCAGCAATTAGAAAGTCAGAAACTCCTTATTTGAGCCAGAATTAGTTTCATGAACAAATTTAAATGTGGAAAAAAAAGTTAGACTAGACTATGTAGAGGTCTGGAGCTGTTATTCATCTCTGATTTCAACTGAAGGCTCAAACAACTGAAAAAAATGTTGTGATTTAATTTCAAATTCTCTTCAAGTCTCCTGGAAGAAGCATCACTCTTCAGAATGGTATCATCTGGAGTTATCAGCAGATAAAGACAGGAATAGCAAGGCTGTTGCCCTGTCTGGATAAGAAACTATTGGTAGATTTTGTTCAGAAGAAAACTTCATTTCAGATTTCTGTTTGGTTGGCACTATATTCAATAGCATGGGAAACTTTTTCACCGTGAGGGTGACAGAGCACTGGAACAGACTGCCCAGAGAGGTTGTGGAGTCTCCTTCTCTGGAGACATTCAAAACCCGACTGGACACGTTCCTGAGCGATGTGCTCTAGGTGGCTCTGCCTTGGCAGGGGGAGTTGGACTAGATGATCTTTCGAGGTCCCTTCCAACCTCTACGATTCTGTGTGATTCTGTGTGTTAAGAGTTTAGTTATAAAATATAGGTGGAAAGATTAAAAAATTTCTTACTCGTCCTTTTAGTTCGCTGGGACTCAGGGAGGCAGGACTGGTTCTCCAGAAAAGAATTCAGGGGCTGTCACATCAGCAACAAGGGGCTAACGCAACATCTGTGGCTCGGCACTGTGTGCTGTGCACTGAAATGGGCCAACAGCACCTGAGCCCCAGTCTAGACGCACGTTGCCGATGGCAATCCTGCCTGCTGCAGCGCCTGGGGAACCACGCTGCTGATAGAGATGTAAGCTTTTTAGCCAGAATCCGCTGGCAGTTAAACAAACAAACAACAACAAAAAAAAGCCCCATATCCTTGAGAATCTGACTTTGGACATTCAATGTGAGCACGCTGTCAGCCAGCAGATATCAATAAACATAAGTTTGTGAATGGCCTCACATATGTAACCACTCACAGTAAGTGGTGGCAGGAACCCCATAAAGATAAATCCAAGAAACACTAATTATTACCACAAGGTCAATTTAAAAGGAGAACACCAAGTAACTAAGAAAAAAAACCAAACATCTTTATTTTACTTTTGAAAAAAACAACCAACCAAACAAGAAAAACCCACAAACTAAAACCATGTTGTTAGCATAATAGTAAGCAAATGTTGGTACAGAAATGTGGCATTTTATATGAAACACCGGTAAATATATGTTAATATATCTTGCAAAATAAAGAAAAAAAAATAAATCTGTTTACCTACTTTTATCCAGGATTGTATAATTTGAAAGATATTAATAATTTAGATACTGAGGCAGAGCATTTCAAAACTTCGAGGCATGTTAATCCTTCTTAATTCCATTTAATTTCAGGTGTTCAGCTGAGATCAGAGTCCAGTCTCTCTAGACTTCCTCTAAACCAAAGGATAGACAATGCTAGAAAATACTTCTTCATGGGAATATAAGTAACATCACGATATAGGAGGCTTCCTGCCTTCTTACAGACATGAATTTAGGTTGGTCAGAGTAGAAAAGAGCTGAGTGTTGGCCTTAAAAGTGTAAACAGTGCCTTCATGTTAGACTTAAGGTGTTGGAAGAGGTAGATGGATGTTTTAAAGGGTCTGAGCACTGGGTGTTATTTGAAAACTATGTGAATTGCAGTTCTCACGCATCAGCAGATGCCCAAACATGCAGGAAAACTCCGTACTGCTGAGGAGGGGGGGTGGGGGGTGGTATGGGAATTGCTCTTTTAACAACTTTCTGGTTATCAAAATCAAACAATTCTAGGCAGAGAGAATAATTTTCCCCTTTCTGCCCCACTTTCTTCTGAGAAAGAGGGTAACTAGTATCTTTATCTCCGTTATGGCTTGTTTCTGACTGAGAATTTTCTTATAGCTGAATTCCAAACGTCAGGTGAAATACACCCAGGCCTACTAATAACAGTCACCAAGGATACCCAGTGTTTGCGGAGCTGGGAGCAATGGCTGTCAGACTGAGCTGGTGCAGTTACAGTACTTCATTAGCTCATTTGGAAGAGCTGAGATTTTAAACTGTAAACACCTCCCGTATCTTTCCATCACCCCGCCCTTTTCTTCTTTTTTTTTTTTTCTGGTTTGATGAGAGTTATTAAAGAGAGAAAGGTAAAATAGAGAACATTTGCAATCAAATGAGTATTTATTATGTCTAAAAGGAAAACATTAATCTTCAAATCCCTTTGAAAGAACATATCTGTATATACAGAGAATCTGATTGTTTCTGTATTTTACTGGTGCTTAGCGCTTATTGTAGCATTAAGGAAGATCAGTTGAATTCTTTGCATGATAGTAGTAAGAACAAGGAATAAAGGGAAAGCACGGCAGTTTTGTGAAGTACTGTGCCTTTTTTTTTTTTTCCCACCACTGAGATTTACACGTTTCTTTCCCCTTTCTCGCGAAATCAGGTTTTGGGACATTTGTCAGTTTGCACTATATTGGTTATTTGGTGAAACCTGTGTGGCTGCAAAGGGTAATTTGTTGGAATGCACTAACGCAGTACTGCGTAACTCCGATGCTCTTTATAAGAGAACAGGTATTTGTCACCTGGGGTTTTACAGGTAGTAAGTAGAAAAGCCTATAGCAGGTTGTTTTACGCAGCTTTTCATTTTTCTTTATAGTATTTTGCTTTTCAAAGAAGACAGTAAGGTACGGAAGCAAATTTAAAATACCAGTCTTGGTAATCGTGAGGGTGGGACAGCCTTTTTTTACCTCCTGTGCTAACAGCACAAAAGTGGGGTTGTCTTTTGTGTCTGGTGCAGTGACTCAGTAGGACCAGGGACCCAGGACATGGGTGATTTAAACCGCCCCACCTTGCCCGTGAGCTCTCATTCTGAGTTATGGGTAGAAGCGATCCTAGCACCAGGGGCTGCTGGGCAATTAGAGCTTGCTAGGAGCAAACTGGAGGATAGGACATGGAAAAAAAAAAATAGAAGGGAGTTTCAAAGTCTCAATATAGGGTTTCCTTCATAATGAAGATTTATGGCAAACAGCTTGCCCGCTCTCCTCTCAGGTCCCAGTCTAAGTGTCCCCAGCCATACGAGGATACAACAACGGAAGGTATATTTTCTGCAGTGGAACAGAGAAGGTAGGAATAATAAATTGGTTGCATATATAAAGTTGGTATTATATCCTTTCACTTACTTTCACTAATTAATGCTGGGCAAAAAGATTTGATTAGGTGCTTCCACCCATTCCCTAAACCCTCATGAGCCCCTTAGCATTCCCACATCTACTCTTAAATCTTGAACATCTTTTCTAACATCTTTTCGGCTTTTCAGTGCTTGATCTCCTCAAAAGATACTAAAACTAGGGTGTATGTCACTTCTGCTTTTACTTCCACAGTGACAGAGCTCCTAAAGCACAGAGTAAGTGGGACTGAGCTCAGAGAAGGAACTTGTGTTTGTGTGATTAAAGGATTACCGGTCATGGGACCTATGCACAAATATTCTCACTGCCCTGTTGTTCTTTCCATCACTGGCTGCTAGCATCACTGTACCTTATTTCCTGTACAGTAAAACTGGGAATCATGCAGATTAAAAACTATTGCTTTCAAGTCTTGATATCCCACTCATTTCCTGCCAGCCTGCTGATATAACTGATGCAGAAGGCACTTTTCATTAAGAGCTACAGTAAGAAAATCTCCTAACACTGGATTTGAATTTTCATGGTAAACACTGGATTGGGTAACCTCCGTTACATGCCACCCAGCAGGGAAAATACACCGTAGTTGTGTCTTAGCAGATGTCTGGTGACAAATATCACTCATCTCTGCGGCAATCTTCTTGTGTTAGCCTTCTTGAGACTACAGAAGAGATTAGGATTTAGAATGAAACACTTTTTCAATCTACTTTGTAGACAGACTTCCACAACCATCCTTCCAGACATTCTTTTATTCAGCTGTCGGTTGCTTTTAAGTAATTTTAAAAAGTAATAATGAGGATTTGTCTCTCCCCTCCCCTTCTTATGGTGACTTTAAGCAAAGCTTGAAAAGCCTTCATTTGAGTAAATAGATCAGGTTTTAAAATGCATAGCAAGAACAGACATTTTAATGGTGATCTTGAAGAAGTTATTTGTACAAAGAATATAAAGATTGTCAGAGAAATCTCTACCAATGACTTCTCGAGGACTTTTCAGTCTAGGTCCCCATTTCTGCTGAAGTTAATTGAAAAGAGATTTCAGGATTTTACTCCCATCTTTTCATTAGACACTACTAAATTTGGCATCCCTAGCTTGAGGGCCTTTCTCCATTATTTATAGATCTGGTAGCCTTGCAGAGGCTGGATGGATTGACTTCCATAAGCATAACTCTTTCATTCCCACCATCTCCTTTTCAAGCTACGTTATAGAATTTTATGTTTCAGAAAGGACACTTAAATGTAAAGTGCCAGATTCTCAGTAGGGGAAAATGAAAGTAATTCTGTATTGTGTTCATGGGCCTTATTAGCAACGCCATGAATTTTGTGTTTATTCTGTGTATAGAAAGCACAAAGAAAAAGCACAGCATTGCAAAACCTAAATGGTCATGTCTTACAGTTTGATATTCACCAATGTGAAAACCAGTTTATGGTACAAATTTGTAGAAAATGAGGTCCTTGTTATTTTCAAAGTTTTTTTGCTTCGGTCTTAACCCATGCAAATTGCAATGGTTCTTTAGAATTTAGCGCATTTTTTCCAGGTTCTTCTCTTTTGAGCTCATGAACTACCACTTCTGAGATATTACTAAGACAAAAAGAATTTGCTTGATTTCAAATATGCTTCTTATTTTATCGGACGCATCTGATTGTGTGTTGCCTGTGTCATTTAGCAAAGTAAACCCTACAACTTTTTACAATGTGTTACAAATAATTAAAATATTACTAGTGAGCTTTAGTAATATAGCCTATTTTTAATGAAAGCAAAAACCTAAAATGATATTGGTGGTGCTCATATAACATCACAGAAATTCCTTTTTTTCCCTCTGTTTTTTTTTTTTTCTTTTTTTCTACTAATCCTCTTTATGGGCTTAAAGAAGAAAAAGATAATATCAAGGTCTTTGGTGACTCTAGGACATTGATTGCCAAACCAAACCATTCTTCCAAATATCAGTAAACTAGGAGCAGCAGACTGCTGTGAGCTATTTTTCAGCCAAAAGGATTAGATTTGTCTCTTAGACGGGTCTGACATATAATATAGATTTCCAATGGGTTGAGTTTCGCCAGTCATAGTTGTGACTTTGTGAGTAGACTTGCAGCTTTCTGAGGGTGGAGTATGTCCCCTGCTGGGGAACCGAAGCATGCATCTCAAGCCCTGGCACAGCAAATCTTCGGTATTACTTGTTTTTAAGAAAGCCTCAGTTGAGCTGTGGAGAGATATCCATGTGGTCAAATTGCCTGGGAAAATTTCTGTTACTGCTACACAGTGCGATGGCTTCTGGATTCAAACAACAAGGCAGCTATGGTTAGTTATTGCTCGCAAAGCAGTAGGAGGAAAAAAAAGGAGAAAAAAAGTAAGCATTACATCCTAGGCAGTTACAAGGTTTTAGCCTTTGTTCCATGGACACACTAGGAAGAGGTATTGTCTCAGAGACTTGCACTGCTGTTTGTATGCAGAAGTACAGAAAAATGACTGTAAAATCATTACGGGAAAGTAACAAGCTGTACTTGTTAATGAAATTCAATTTTGATTTATTTTCATAAAAGTACCAGCATTATTTATGTAAACAATACAAACTGCATCTGCTATTTAGCTTTGTGTGAGATTTTCCATATCACTGAGGTTTAGGGAATATCACTTAGGGAGAAAAGCAATTTTAAGGTTATCATGTGAGTGACAAAGACATTAATCTGACAAGATATGCTCAAGAGACTCAAGATGCAATTGTAGAATTCTTTTTGGCTCTCTCACCCATAATTTCACAGAGCTCAGTGTAATTAACACACTTCATGGGATTTAAGTAACATTTGTTGCCTCTCCATCAGAATGCAAATTTGAAAATGATATGGATCTGTACAGCAACAACTGTTCCCTAAGTAATAACTTGTGCACTGTTTCCCACTGAAAAAAAAAGGGGGAAAAAAAAGTGACAGATAAAGCATTACTTAGGTTTTATTAGGAAGTTAACATATGTTTTATAGCTGCTGCAAATGCAGAAACCAGGTATGTCATAAAATTAACAAAAATTAAATGGTTTATTGTCAGCTTGAAAATTTTAGGCCTCATTTTCTTAAAAGCTATATGAAATAATGAAATCTGCAGACTGTGTGTGTGTATGTGTGTGTGTGTATGAACGGGAGTGCAGTCGTTTAACAAAAATATCAGTAGGTCAGCAGCATCTGTTAATTCAGAACCAGGAAGAAAGCATTAGAGAGGTGGTAATAATATACCTGCATGTGTGCATGTATTTACAGTACAGAAATATATTCAAGCATTCAAATCAAGAATCTTTTCTCTTCTATAGTCAGTCAATGTACAATAAAAGACCAGATTAGAAGCTTGTTACTTCCCTGTCCTACATTCCACCTCAGAACAAAAGAATAACCCAAGTCTACACTATGTAAAGAGACATCAGGTGTTCTTGATTACCTATGTTTTTATCAGAAAAAAAAAAAAAAACCAAAAAAAACCAAAACCAAAACCCAAACCCAAACCAAACCAAAACAAAAAAAACACAAAAAAAATTTCAAGTCACACAAAGCCTATTGCAAAAGAAAAAAGAAATTGTGCACATAATTAATTAGCCACTGCTACATTTCTCTAGAAATAACCCTCTGACATAAGAAAGAATATCTAGATTTTTAGACTTCTTTTACTTAATCATATCTGAGTACAAAGTGAATAAATGCACAAATTCATGATGCATGCAGAACATATAAGTTGAATAAATTAAGTGGGGCATACAGTACACATTATTTTATTAATGCTTCAAGTTTTCCTTGATGTCCTTCAGGCGCATTATCAGCTGCCTTAAGGACAATCAGATTTATCCTCATCTGCTCTTATTTTTTTCCCCTACAGATGAAATAAATAATTACATAAAAGAACCTGTACAATGAAGTTTTTCTTAATGCGTTTGGCATTGGCAGGACACTAATCTGAGAAAACTCTTAAACTGTCAACATCACAAAATGGGAGATACAACTAATTTATCCCATAAGTCTCTTGTTTTTATTCAACCAGAACTGAAATGTTTATTGGGTTCTAGGATGAACTTAAGGTATTACTATTCCTTTATGTTTGTAGTTGAAAACATATTAGAAGAAAACCTGAATTGCTAAGCTGCCTAAAACTGCACATGAAATCAAGTCTTATTATCATACAAGATTTAAAAAAGAAAAAAAAAAATTGTAGATCCAAGAGTGCCATTGGTGCTTCTGGTTTCTAAGCTCTACCATATATTTATGTCTACATAAAACTTGATATACCTCCTAGAAAGAATAAGAAATGGACTTTAAATGTTTTAAGAAAGATTTCTTGTTCATAGGCAGATGGAGGCACTCAGATGAGCAGTGAAGCATCACCGCTGACGTGAACAGGAGAGGCAGACTAAAAGAGACTCAAGATATGGGTTTATCCCAATGGGAGAGATATGACACATATACACTGTAAATAAAAATACCCTGTTCTCAGTCCAGCCTGAGTTTCATGCAATCAGACTAAGAGGGAACACTTTCTAGTGCCTCTTTACTGATGCTCTATTTATGCGTGGGAAGGTTTTTGCTCACAACCTTCTCCTGGGTCCTGTGATTGTCTGCCTCTAACCTCCTCACCGCTCTGCCCTGAATCTTATCTAAAAGTGAAATTATAGTAATTAATTCATCACGCATGCAGTTCAGCTTGTTGGCTACAGCTAGATTCATGCAGCATGTTCCTAGTGCAATACTAAATGCTTCATCTCTGTAGATTTTCAGGCCAAGGGTTGTATTATGTATCTGTTTTGTGTAGTAGTGGTCTGCTATATCATGTGAAATCACCTATTGCTAGGCACTCAGCGTAGATAATTCTGAGAAACGTAATTTAATTGTGAGACACTTATAAGATGATATCTAGGATTTAAAGCATAGCCATATCTTTATAACCTTCTGCAACCCACTCCTGAAGCTCTGAGCGGCTCAATTTTCATTTGCACATTTATATGGCTTTCTGACACCTGCTGCCCAATAACTGGTGCCATAAGCAATTCATTCTTAATCTATGTAACAAGAACAGTGATTTCAGCATCCTTAGTTTAGTTTGCTGTTTTGTCAAAGTAACACTGTGATATCTTTTTTTGAAAAGCCTAAGAAGTGGCAATTAAGTTTCTGTATCTGCTTGCTCTAGAATCAAAATTGGCACAACTGCTACTTTAAAAAGTTACAAGTAAGAAGTTTTGTCAAAATGAATCCCAGATCCCCCAGAAGTATTAATATATTTTTCTTTTTTATACTAGAAAATGTTAAGGCAAGGTACATAGCCTTACTCTGCTTCAAGTTAAAATCAGTGGTTCTTGTACAAAGGGAGAACCAAATTCCAGTATCAGCAGCCCTTTGTCTCAGGTCAGTAGTCATTCTCTAAGCCCTAACACCATTTTCTAGATGCACAAATACGCTGCCAGGCATGAACTTGCTGATTTCAACTCTTTTAGTTTTGCTCATGAACGGAAGTGATATCTAAGCTGTCCAAGACTCGAATTCCACAGAACTTTAAAGGTCAATATTACCACCCCCAACTACGGCCAGAAATTAATAGGAAGTTCATGGGACTGAAACAGTTTCTTTTTTTTTTTTGGCCCTGCCAAGACAGCGTGTTGGCAAATTTTGTATCTACTGAGGTCATTCTTCATGCCAGTCCTAAAAATCCATTAGTGGGAATTCTGCATGTTGTGCAATTTGCACAGGAGCATTTTCAGGTACATTCAAGACTGCTCTAAATACAAGATTTTGAATCCGATAGATGCTTTAATACCCCTTGAAATGCTTTAGAAGATTGTTCTTGGTATTTTCTGTGCTGTGAGCTTTTAAATTCTATGCAAAGCGGTCAATTTCATGGCTATAAATGAAAATACAACACTGTAATACGTATAAATCACTTGGTGATGACTGATGCATCAGTGACAAAGGCACTGCAGCAAGAAAATCTGAGTAACTTGGAATATATTCATCATTTCAATGTTTGGGAATTAGGCACACATGATTCATAGCAAGGTTTGTGTACTGTACAGGTCCCTGGAATGCTATTACCTTACATAAACCCCTTGAAGGGTTGACATAATCCCCTTGCGTATACCTCCTGAAAACATGAAAACGCGTCTCCCAACACATGAAAACTGACTTTGAGCCAACTGAGCCCCATGCCAGAACTTCCCGGTTCCTTTTTCAGGGTTGTCTTATCTCCAGCGAATGAAAGCTGCTTTGGACTTCTGGTCTCTGGAGACCAGCATTAAGTGTTTTAGCATATGAACTTACTGGAAGTCTTTCACTGCTCATGAAATTCTCTCAGAAGCAAACAATAAGCAGCTAAAAGCAATTATCAGCTCATTCAGCTCACTTCCCATATCCCACTGTTGTACCTTGCTTCTGGGGGCATCCTTCTCTTTTTTTTTCTTTTTTTTTTTAAGATCAGAATGTTTTGAAATGAGCTGGATCACAAAGAGTTTAGGCCAAAAAAAAAGAAAAAAATAAAAAAGGATTCTTCATCTCATACAAACACATTATAAACTTCATCCAATTGGATATACTTATTTCTGCCTAGATGACATGCCAGAAGTGATTATATATGGATTTGTATTTATATTTATGTTTATATTTGTGTTTATATTTATATTTACATTTACATTAATATTGCAATCTTTATTAATATTTATATCTGTACTTATATACATTTTCATACTGTATGAAGTCCAAATCAAAAGCTTTGTTGTAGAAAAGTATATGCCTCAAATAAAGAACTTTGAGCAGGTGTGTACATAGCTTAAACCAAGATAACACACTGACTTCTCAGTGCAATATTGATTTACTCTGCCTGAACAGCTGACTCCACATGTTGAAAGAATGACCATTTCTTAACATTCTCGTGTCACAGGAACAGAAAATTGAAGAAGAGTGGCTCTTCTGGATTGGATCAGAGGTCCAAATCCAATGACAAATGCTGTCTACTTAAGGAAATAAAATGTTTAAAAATCTGTAAAAAGAAAGAGTAAGCACTCCTCAGGATACTTTTCCAGCTTTGGGTGGTTTAGGGGAATTCCTAACTAGATCTTGTATCTCAGTGTTTAACAGCCTTTCATAGGTTTCCTTTTATTTCTCTAATTAATTTTTGAACTCAGACTTTTGGCATCCAAACTATCCTGTGACAGTGAGCTGCAAAGTTTAGTCATATGTTAAACAAAAAGAATATGTTTTAAACCTTTTACCTGACAGTTTCATCTAATAGCTCTGAAAATTATTTTCCTATGTAAAAGCACGCCACGTTCTCTTTTTTTTCTCCCAATAATTCTTAGGTGTTTGTGTTTGTTTGGTTGTTTTGGTTTTGATTGTCAGTGAACACTGAACTAACTTTCATAAGTGTATCCAAAGTAGCTGCAAATACCTTTTCTGGGTTAACAATGTCTAGTTTAGAGCCTTTCACTGTTTATAGGCAGCGAGAATTTCCATTTGTCTTTTTCCCTTGTGCATAACTTTGTGTTTTCTCTGCCTTTTTATCACACAATTTGTACTGCCAGGAGCTTTTGCAACACTTCACAAAAAGTGGGGCTTTCATTGTTAAAACTGATCATTTACTCCTGATATTGTTTCCTGTCCTTTAGATATTTATTAATCCCCTGTCCTTCAGGTATTTATAGATCCACAGGTGGAGATTAATTTTTATAATCCATGACAGTTTTACTTTTTAAGGGACTTTTATAGATGACATTGTCAAAAGTTGTTTTTGAAAATCCAGCTGCAGTGTATCAACCAGATACAGATCATCCTTGTCTGTATATTCATTTATTCTTTCTAAAAAGTTAAAAAGCCAGACTTTTCTCTGCAAAATTTATTTTTATTCTGCCCCATTACATTGAATTTATCTATGTCTATGAATCCTATTCTACCAATCTATCTATAAAGAATGTGACATGCAACTTCTTAGTTTTCTTCATCTCCCCCACATCTCCTCAGCCAAATTTCCCTAAGGATTCATTTAAAAAAAAAAAAAAAGGTATAAAAAATTGCTAACCTCTGTTCTTCTCATACAGAAACTGACTTAAGGAATAGTATAAGATCTATGATCAAATGACAAGGTCATATATGAGTCATTTGAGAACCCCTGAGTGTGTATCATCTTGTCTTGGCAATTTGTTACTATTCATTTATCTATTTGGTCTAAAATAACTTCTGTTGACACTTTAATTTAAGATAGTTCCTCCAGTTCATCCTTTGCAAAGAAAACAGCCGCTGTGGGAACCTTCCTAAACTCTTCAGTGTTGAGTATCAATGTGAAGAATTTAATTTTTCTACTATGCTCTTATCGCCTTTGAGTTCTCCTATTAAAACTCCATCATCTATCAGCTCTGCAAACTCTCTGGCAGACATTATACTTCTGATGGGTTGGAAAAAAGGACTTATTATGAGTTTTCATGCTTTTCACAAGCTTGTCCTGTAAACTTTTTTTTTGGTGTGTCTTAGCTTGACTCTACATTGAACATTTCAGAGTTCATGATATTCAGATCTTCTTTATGTGGTTATAAAAGCAACTTTCTTAGAGTAAGATTTTAATTATAAGAGTTCCCTTATTCTGCTGTTTATCAATACCATAGTTTTGCGGATCATCATGAACTTTACAATGTTTTCATTACACATTCAACAATTTTATCTTTTAAGATTCTCTTTCTAATTTCTTGGTGTTTTGGTACCATTACTCATTTTTATAGAGTTCTTCACATTTTTATATATATATATGTGTGTATGTGTATGTGGGGTGGTTTGGTTTTTTTTTTATTCATTCCTATAAGGAAAAGGAACTTAAATGTACTATTGTCAGGATTTCAGAATGTCTCTTCACTACTAAAAATTTCAGTAAGTTCTTATGCTTTGCTCAAAATTATACAAAAAATAGCTGCTTCAAGAATCAATCTTCATAACATCTAAAATTAGTTTTTAGAATATGTCCCAAAATTACTTTTTACCAATCTTTATGGGAATAATTGAGGAGTTCATTATTACTGAGTTTTCTGCCATGGTAATCTCTCTCATCTCCCTTAGCATGTCCCAGTCAATATACTTATCCTATTCAGGTGAATAATAACACAGCCTTCCTACATTATTCTCTCTATTTAGGCAAGAAATATTCAAATCAGAGGGAAAGTTTCTTGTTGCTGTAGCGAATTTGTTTACCTTACTTGACTTTAGCTGCACCTACACCACTAATCAACCTTGGGCTTCAAGTCAGGATATCTAGAGACGACTGTGACCACATTGCTTAAAGTTAGTCCTCTTTAGAGAAAAATACATCTGTTTACAAGGTTTACAACTTATCAGGGTATTCTTGGAGCAAATGTGTTCTCATATGCTTGGATTTAATCTAAATCTAGAGGATACAATTGATTTCACTTGAAAAAACAGCTGAGTAGTTGACACCGTACATGAAGACCACATAAACCTTCCAGTGAACTTCTGAGCTAGGAGGTTGTATATAGCTGTAACTGTAAGTAAGTCAAGTAAGCTGTAACTTAAGGTACGGTAACACCCTTTCACTGGTACAATCTGACCTATCATTCCTATACAATTCATAACCTGATTTTGCAGTATGTCACATAGTATCTTCACTCCTATTGGACTTTTTATATGCTTAGTAATTCTTACATTTGATTAGTACACGACTGGTCATTTTTAAGGTCTCCTGACTATATACGACTTTTTTTAATTTGGGTTCGTCACTATTTCTTATCTATACCTTATCTATAAAAAGGCTCCTAAAAATAGTGTGTGTCCTCACACTATATTTTATTGTAAAGAATTAAGTTAACTTAATTCACTATAGTGTAAGGATTCAAGAACCGATTCGAAACTTACCAACTTTTTCACACAGATCTACCAGAGACCATAACACAATTTGTGGCAAACCATCACAACATGAACCCTTTGTTTCCAGGGGATCTTGCGGCAGGGCTAAAAATGTTCTTCGTTATTTGCAAAATGGCAGTCTTTTCTTTACAACATAGTTTGCCATCCTAGTACTAGAATATATATTTTTTGTATAAAGATGATCTTTGCTATGTGACTAAGCATAGGGTTGTTCCAACGGGAAACTTCAGCTGCTTGTAACAATTGGAGTTTCTCTCAGAGACGTGAATAGCTACTTCACTGACATGCAGAAGCAGCTAAAAGTGTTTCACATAACAGGTAGGTGTTGATTCTGACCTAGAAATCCTTAAATTATTTTGTGCCTTGTTACCTAAGAAACTACCTTTCTCCTGTTGTGCTTTCACCATTAGCAACAGCTTAAGATCTTTGCTTCACATATGCTAAGTTCAGAGGGTGATAAGGCATTAGTGCCCAGTCTTCAGACACACATATTGAAACCTACTTTCTAAGTATTTCACTAACACCTAGATTTCCATTCTGGATATTCAAGGAATACACAGAAAATTAATTTAATTTCCAGCCTTTCTTGAGGCTTATTGGATTCATTGGGAGAGATTTAGGAAGGCTGGATGTAAAGATCATTGTTCAATTCTGATTCAAAAGATCTCTTCTGTAATCTCCCTTTTTTCTTTTTATTTTCCTTCTTCTTTTTGTATAGTATTTAAGATGTTGGAAGTATATAAAAACACATATTCAGACAGAGTTTAAAAATGTACGTAACTGTGGTTCCTTATATTAGCCAGGCAAAATGAGATAAAAGAGACCTGATTTTAGTTATAATGTGGCACTGGATGGAGTTAGGGGAGCATAGAAGAAAAAGATGAATTAGTCTTGGTTTTAAGTTGATTTTTTTTCTTCTTATGCTGGCAACCAGTGCTGTCAAAGTAGTTTCTGTTCAGGAGAAATGCTTTTGCTATACAGCATCTAATGTGAGTGGACATAGTCGCAAGGATGTGGTAACAGCTCACACATATATACACACATTTCATTCAGCTCTATGAATGTTAGAGTGTTTATGGGATCTGCATGTGTCCCCATACGCTTTTCTTCAGTGGGTGTTTTTTGGTTTTTTGTTTTTTTACTTTTCAAAGCTTTGTTCTGTGCTTGTAACCAACAGTGAGTATGCACAAGAGATGAGTCTTTAAAGGAATAAAATCACAAGCACGCAGAAAAAGCAACCATCCTCATATTAGCTTGCTTGCTAAAAAATAAAATTTTCACTTAAATTAATCCAACCAATTCTGCAGTGATGTTCACTAAAGAGACAATATTGGAACCTGAAGAACAATTGGCAGAAAAGCCCAGGACTGCTGCACTCACATCTGACTGCTGCACATCTCCTCATTTACTGACTTTGTAACAAAGACACTTCACTTCTAAGACTGTGAAAATGTTTCTACATGAGTTATCATTAGAAGATTATACTGTCACCTTCCTCTTACTAAAACTGTATGATTGAGGACACAGAGGAACCTTCCTGTACTCTTTTATAAAGCCAGTAAAAGATGGTGCCGAAGACATATTGCTGTAGAGATAAATAACTTAAGATAACAACTAAAGTGAATAAAGCTTGGAGGGTAAACTTTAAATGCAGACCTACTGAAACACACACATTAAAGAGTGAAAGAATGTGTCACACAAAATTCTATTAGGACGTACACTGCCAGCAGTCTATTTTATAAGGCAATTTCAAAACAGAAAAATTCTGGTTTCTGGTTTTCTCCTAAACTAGAAGTTCTTTTCTGGCTTTGTGGGTTTGGTTTTGGGGTTTTTTTTGGGGTGTGGGGTGTGCAGGGGATTTGTTTGCTTGGTTGGTTGTTTTGGTTGGTTGGTTTTAGTGTTTTGTTTCAGTTTTTGTTTTGTTCTGGGGTGATTTGTTTGTTGTTAGGGGTTTTTTTGCCAGTTTTTTTATGACCTAACTCAGGACTAATTCTTCAGTATTAGCAGTTCTGGCTGATAGCTGTTTAGAAATTTTTTTAGGTTTTGTATCTGACAGAGACTTTTCCTTGTTAATATATGTATGCCTGTTGTTACACTCCTCAAATGGCCAGTGCTTTAATAAAATTTGATGGAGAGGAGCATTAGAAGGAATCTAGTGAAGCTTGTAGATTTACTTCAAAAGTAGATTTTGGAACATGTTTGTGTAAATATTTATCTTCAGTGAGCCCCCAGAGCAGCCTGTGGTAAATATAAAGCCTTTTCTTTATTCACCTGACAGAACTCTATGATTCACATAAAGACTATCCCAGCCATGCTAGACAACATCACTGAAAACGAAATAGCAGAAACAGATGTGATTAAACTGCCAATGCTAATTTAACAGCATTTATGAATAACTTAAGAGAATTATATGTACACATGTAGTTATTATCTACATTAATAAATTTGTGCTTCTTTACAGCATTTTAATTTTGATATATTTCCATTCTTTACAATTCCTTTTTCCTTATATCTAATATAGTATTTCCTTTATACCTTTATTCTTTCCTTACTACCTTCTCCTCTTTTTTTTTTCGCCCCTCTTTTTTTCTTCTTTCTTCATTGCAAGGCCTACTTCTCTGTCATTCACAGAGCATTTAATCTTCTCCCATACCTCTTCTCTAGCTCAGAATAGCATCACCATTTAATCACCTGCACACAAGTACATACATTCAATTCTTGCTCCTTTTTCCTCCTTATCCACCAACAATCACTCTAAAAAGACACAGTTAAAAGGACTCTGTGAAAGGTAAGATATCTGCACCCTCCTCATTTGCTTTGCAAAGCAGGGAAAAAATATGACTTGTTGCTTTGTCGTCTTCACAAAATGTTAGCAAAGACCTACTCTGCCTTTAAGAAGACAATATAAGATTTAAACACCTAACTTAGATGTCTCAGGTAGCTGAAGGTGAATGAGCATTATCTGGCCTACATATGCCAACATTTGCACTGTAGCAGAAATACCCACAAATCACTTGTTAATTTAAAAATGATGGACTCTTAACATCAATGGGGCTCTAATTCTCCACCCTGTAAGAGAAAGATGATGATATTACTCACTTAACCCAGCATGTCTGTTCAGACATCTGGTGCTAAGGTGGCAAATCATGCTACCTCCTATCAGTATTTATTTAGGAAAGAAACCTTCTGAAATCACTACTGCTCCTCAGGGGGCAATTACTGTCTGGTGTTTAAAATTCCTGTGTATCTGTGCAGCCCTTTGAATGTGTATGGAACTGAGAAAAGCATAGTGTGGCTGGCCTTCCACAAACTTAGTGTTACTTGTTTTGTGCATCTCTGTACTATATCTGCAGGCGAAGTTTTTTCCTATAATACCCTTCCAGACCATGGAGATCATGGCATTGGTAAAGTTGCATGTATATAATTGAATACCAAAAGCGTAACTGTATGTAACTGGTGTAAATTTATATGTTTGAAGAGCTGGAGAACTGAAGAACTGCCTTGTATGTAATTGATACAGTTATATAATTGAAGCAAGTGATAACTTCATATAATTGAAGCTTTGTACATTCTGTTTTGTCTAATATTTGTTCTGATCTTTCCCTGTTGATTCAGCCCACTACTTTTCTATCAAGTAATAAGAGTAAATGTCCCCATCATCCTAAAATGTCTTTATACAGTTTTAGATAATACTTGTTTTTTTCTCTTATCTTTACTTTTTATTTATTTATTTTTGTTTATTTTTGTTTCTTTGTTTTTGTTAAAGTGTAACCCAAATGCAATATCCTTTTTGGAACTTGATCAGTTTCAAGCAGTAATTGTCTAATTGTTTGCTTATGGTCCAGCATTACTTCGCAATATTCACGGCTGTGTAATGTTATCAGGCAGTTTACTTATATTTAGTTAATCATGGGCCAAGCCTTTCTTTGTGCTGGCACAATTGATCAAATATGTAATTTTTACTTTTTTTCTATGATTTTTCTTACCTAAACTAATTTAAATTTGACATAACTAAAGATTAAAATTGACCATTTCAGATATTTTTGGAGCCCATCCCCAACCCTAGTAGCATTAGTTATATACTACAAACTCATTAGGTCAGAAAAACAAGTGCATCTGTACTGTGCATTCTGCCCCAGAAGACTCTCAGAAGGATAAGAATGGAAGGAATAAATCCCAGTCTGGTGACTTTCTAGGATCTACTTCAATGTGCAGCCCATTGCTTCACAAAAAGCCCTTTGAGTTGCTGATCCAACTCAAATTTTGTATGTGAAATATTCTTGAGTAGTAGGGAAGATTCTCGTGTGGGGAAGTGAACCATCCTGACTGACCCAGCCCAGGGAAAACCAACTTTCCTTCTCATGACATTCCTGACAACTCAAAGAGTGGATAAATCTTGAACGGGTTGTGTTGTCTGTTTTCTGTTTTGTTTTAAAAGCTTTGTTGCACTATTTATATGTATCTAAGGAAACATAGTATGTTCTTATTTTATATCTTCTGGATTTTGATTAGCATGCTTTCTACTTTGTTTTCCGAGCACACAGTGAAAATATTAAGTAGAATAGGACTCATGACCCAGAACAGACCTCTGGAGGTCACACTTGATACTTCTTCCTAACCTGACACTGAACCATTAATAATTGCTCTGTGGGTTGTTTTTTCTGTTGTTGTAACATTTTTTTCTTCACTCCAGCATTGTATTTATTTAGCAGTGATTGCATTTAATCAACATTTCTCTAGTTTCCTTATGAGAATGTCATGTGGAACTGTATCAAATTCTTTATTAAAATCAAGACGTAGTATGTCCACAGCATTTCCTTTATCCACTAAGCTTGTTATCCTATCAGTGAAAGAAATGAGGTTAGTTCAGCATGATTTGTTTTTGATGAGCCCATGTTGCCTACTATTTACAAGTTATTTTCCTCCAGGTGCTTACAAATTATCTGCTTTATTAATTGTTCTAGCAATCTATGAAGTATTGAGTTTAAACTTATCAGTTGGTGAGGTTTTATCAAAACACATAAAGATAACTACCCATCTTGAACATATTGTACATAGGGATTTATAAAAAAGCTCTGCTGTTTAATTCTTTATGAAGGTTTCTTTACTTTCAAAGTTAGGGATGATTTTAGTCTAAAAGGATGTTTCTTACCAATATGTAATAATGTAATAAAATAACATGTCACAGAAAAGAACGTTAAGTTAAATCTTACTGTGATACCTTGACCCCACCACACACTGTCCACATGAGAACCTATCTACATGTCAGCTACTATTTCATTGCCCTACCCTTTCGCTGAAGTTTTCTGTGACACCTGAGCTATGACCCATGGAATTTGCTATCAGACATCAGAGTATTCATCAGGGGAATCACTGAAGTTTAAGGCCCATAGTAGATACCAACTTCAGCCTGAGATGAATTGTGCCCTAGAATGCTCTACATGGATTATGAAGGGACCCAACACGACCTAGTCAGGTATGAAAATTTGCCTTTGTTCTCCTTAGGAATTTCTAGTCTCTGTGCTCAAAAGTTGAAGGAACTTTTATGTCAGGAGATTTCTCCTGTGCAACTCAGACATGAGACAGAGAGTTAGCTTTGCAGCTGTACTTTTCTCCTTCGTTGATTCCTGAATATTGGGAACCCAGATGTGTAATGGATGCACCCCTTGTTGGCAGTCAGATGGAATACTGTAGATTCTATCAGTAATCAAAAATCCATTATTAAAGGGAACTGGGATTATTTCCTTAATTCCACTGTTATCAACTGCTTGATGAGAACTCTAGGTCCTGATTTAAGTTACATTTAATTAGCACTGTTGCAGCGAGGTAAAACATTTCTGAAGTAAATTAAATTACATCTGTTCAAGCAGCCAGTGATTTTGTCTTTGTCTATGTTTTCTTAGTATAATTATTCAAAGCCGGTTTTAACCATCAGAATTACAAGAAGTGCCTCTGTGTTATTGGTAAAATAGTGAGTGAGTGATGTTTTCACTCCTCCCACTAGATATTTAGCAAGATGTAACAAACAAGGCATTCTTTATCCAAAGAATCCCTAGTGAGAACTATAGGAAATAGTTCAGTGTTAAAAGCAGAGATCTTCAATCTGTTGGCCTGCAAAGACTTTAGGAAGACATATGAAAAAAGAAGTATGGTACTGTGCCCATTAGAAAACAAAGGCATTGATTTAGTGTAGTAAAAAGAACCTCAGCACTTTGGAAGAAAGACCTGACAACATGAAGAAAAATCTAAGGCTTGAGGATGAAATATTCACAGAAAACCATATTTATTTTCACTTTTTCAGACAAAAACAAGGCACACTTCTTTCTTTTTTCTTTTTTCTTTTTAGTTCTCGTCTCCCGCTCCACCACCACCCACCACCACCCCACTCCATTACCTGTCCCCTCCCCCCCAAAAAAAAGCAAAGAAAAACAATGGTAAGAAACACCTCCATTAGATTTTAAGACAGCTAAGCTCAGCTAATACAATCAGACTGTCATATTCCTCATATGGTGAGAGAAGTATTCTTCATCTGGTGATGCCCTTGCTAAGAAATTTTATTCATTGTGTCCATATTTATGTTGAGGAATGATTTGTGGATTTACTTTTTTTTTTTTTTCTTAGTTATTGCTGTGCAGTGCTGCATAGCATCAAGGCCTTTTCTGCTTCTCGCATCCCTCCACCAGCAAGTAGGCTGGGGGTGCACAAGAAGCTTGGAGGGGACAAGTCAAGCACAGCTGACCCCAGCTGACCACAGGGATATTCAATACCATATGTCATCATGCTCAGCATATAAAGCTGGGGGAAGAAGAAGGAAGGGTGGGACATTTGCAGTGGCGGCGTTTGCCTTCCTAAGTAACTGTTGTGCACGATGGTGCCCTGTTTTCCTGGGGATGGCTGAACACCTGCCTGCTGATAGGAAATAATAAGTTATTTCCTTTTCTTGTTTTGCTTGTGTGCGTGGCTTTTGCTTTACCTATTAAACTGTCTGTATCTCAACCCATGAGTTTTCTCACTTTTACCCTTTCAGTTCTCTCCCTCATCCCACCTCGCTCAAGTGAGCAAAAGGCTACATGGTGCTTCTGTGCTAGCTGGGGTAAACCCACAACAATTCCCAATCAATCTGCTTCTGACATCCATCAAAGATCAGATAAGAATCCAGACACAAAGGCATCATAAAGCTTCCTTTTCTTTTCAGCAGTTCCTTTACCAAGACAAGCTCCATCCAGGAGCTGAGCTCTGCTTATGGAATAGCGTTTTCTATTTTATTTTTACTCCTGTATCCAGCCTGCATTTGTTAGATTTCCTCTTGTTCCATTAGCAAGCATTAATATTGCCACCTACCTATCGAGATAAATCTTGATCTATATCTTAAGAGACCTGATTCTCCTCTCTTCTACACCACAGTTAGTAACTTCCATTGCCACAAAGAGGGTATAAAATGCTACCAAGTAAAAATTAAGTTACTGTCAGTGTGCATCTATGACAGTTAACACTGAAGATGTCTAAATATGAAATGATTCTTTGGCAAGGATGATTTCTCAAAAAAGAAAGAAAAAATAGTATGGCAAGAAGCAAAATTAAGAAGAAGAAATAAGATGTGGAAAGCAGAAGAAAATATTAATCTAATATGCAAGACCTAAGGATGATGTAAATCTTACTTAGACTCAGCAAAGTTTCCTCATTAGCTACTTGGGATCTACCATTAGAGATGTGATCTTTTTTTCAGTCTGACAAGTAGTCTTACAACCTCAGCCAATTTATAACTTCTTCTCACGTTGATAGATGTCTCGATACTTAAAGTCAGCAATGCATAAAATTTACCTATAGATGTTGATGCATCATAAATCCTTTAATGTATACATTTCTCTCTAACCGTTTTGAGGCTGTAAAAAAGAAGATATATTTGTATATGTCTTAGCAGAGAAAAATTTGCTGGGATGAAGAGTTGTTTACTGCTGGATACAAAAGAAATAAAACACAATCTGGTTTTGGCTCTAGAAACCTTGCAGTACCCTGGAATGGAGAGAAGGGTGCACACATAGGACTGAAAAAAAAATTAATTGTCTTCTATGTTTTTTAATGATTGTGCAGTAAACTATTTAAATTTGAATTACCGTTATAAGAAACCTTAGTCTTAAAAATGGGAAGATTAATCTGACAATATACAGATGTATGTAGTGGGATCATCTCATGAGGCCTGTACAATAAATGGGGAGAACTGACAAGTTTTATATTAATCAACAGAATCATAGAACAGCCCAGGTTGGAAGGGACCTTGAAAGATTATATGGTCCAACTTTTGAGATGCAATTTATTTCATCTTAAACCAGATGCCTAAAACAGGTCAGATTAATCACACCCTAAAAAGGTGTTTTGTTCTCCACAGCAGTACTGGATACCAGCAGAACTCGCACCTACACCCTCTGAGATCAATACAGTTTTGATACGACCAAAAAAAAAAGATTTTAACTACAGGAGCTTGCAGTCTGTTTATATTACCATAAATTTCCATAATTAATACCTTTTCCAACTTAACTGAAAATGCAATCTGTTATTTTTCAATTTTTTTAATGGTTAGAAAAAACTTGTGTCAAGCAACAGTAGGTAGCTGTGCTGGAAGTTCTTCTCAAAACAGGAAGTCCCCATGGCAATTTTTAAAGCATTAAAACTTCATTTTCCCTGTGAAAAGCCTATTTGAGTATTTTTTAATGCTATAATAAGTTTTCCCAACAGAAAATAAAGCTTTTAAGCCTTACTAAAACATTAATGGAGGCTTTCTACTCAGAGATATGGAGTCCAAACTTTAGATGTAAGAGTTTGATTCTCCATGGCCGTGTATATTAAGCCTCACTTACAGTTCCAGTGGAGTACCTTTACACTTTTCAGTCAGGTAGAGCAATTATGTTTCATATATTCTTCAAGGCCACTTCCCACAGCCAAAAA
>VWZZ01002140.1:25140-43791 GCA_013399095.1 Psophia crepitans | reverse complement strand
AAAAGAAAAAGTGTTTTTTATGTAGCTCAGACCCAAGGCTTTTGCTTTAATCACTTATTATTGTGCAAGTCAGTATATATAAAAAATCACCAAGGACAAATGTACAGTTTCTTTGAATTTCTTTGAAAACCTGTAGATGATGTAGTGTAGAAAACAATGAGGTCCTAAGTCAGTAAATTTGATTCTCACTTCACTTATATCTCTGGTCTCAGCAGAAATACTCTTTCCTTGCATAATTGTAATTGAGAGGAAATTCACACCTTTTAATGTCAGCTAGAAAAGAACCAGATCTGTGTAGATGTTGACTAGTACAGATGCACAGACAGCCCCCTAATTATTCCAGAGTAGCTAAAGAATTGCACCAGGAAGATGAAAAAGATTATTTCATTAATCATCTTCTCACTGCAGCCCTACACTAAAATCTGTGTAGGAAGGAGTAATGTTTTCAAGTGTCTATCAGAGTTTTCTACTTGTTGTTCTTTATTTACGGTGATCCTGGAAATGCTTCTAAGGGATCTAAGATAAATGGTTGAGAAGATCAATTTCACATATCCTCTACAGGAATTAAAATATATTTGTAAAGTGATCTCTGTCACCCAGAAACCACAAAAACTTGAAAACTCATTTAATTATGACATTTAATCATATTCAGCAGGGTTATAACCACTGGTACCTCTGTGTGCATGCCTACAGTTTATATGAATCCAAGTCCTAATCAGTCAGAATGTCTAATGATGCATCCTCAGGCTCTTTTTGACACTTGCATACTGTGTCTACTAATAAAGCAAAATTATGTGCAGGGGGTATGCTGTGCAGCACATGCTATGTCCATAGGAGATATGGCTCCAGCTGCAGTACCCCAAAGATTCCTCATGCTGTAACATTGACATTGCAAAGGGTGCACAGTACTTGACTTAGGAACTCAAGTGTTCACAGTGGTGCGGTACGACACCAGCAACAAGTGGGATTCAATGCACAAACCTAAAACTGGACTAACACAATGCTGGAAAAGCCTTGAGCTTGTTGGATGTGGATGCCCTTTGTGTTCTGAATTATTCATGCAGCTAGTACAACTGTAACCAGATAGGTTTCCTAGATAGAAGTCAGAACATATAAGCTTAGTGTCTAGTTAAATCATTATTTGTCTGATGCACCACCTAGGTTTCGAAACTCTGAGTAACAGACTAACATTGACTTCAAAATTACATTTATCACATTGCACAACCAGAATGACAGGCTAGCCTCATTAAAGGGGAAAAGAAAACCAGCAAGTCTGTAATCTGCCAGTAGGTCAAGTAGCTTGTTTTTTTGAACACTTCTCATCTAAGTAATTTATCTTTCTGACCCAAAGATGTGAAGATCTTTATGAAGACTGAGAAAAGCCGCTAGGGAGTAAGCAACTGATCAGTAAAATGAAATAAATCCCCTTAAAAAGGAGATTTTTGTGTTGCTTTTCATATTACCATACTAGGCAAACTACTTTAGAGCTCATTTTTCTCTCACTGTACTGAACAGAGGAATTCACATTGACTTTGGAAAGCATAACTTTGTCTCAGCTCCTTTTTTTTTAAGAATAAAAGAATTAATTTATTTGCATATCTGTTGTTTTCCAGTGGGATAAGACTTTATTATTGAAAGTTTTGAAATTAGCTTCTTTCCATGAGAGTGGTGATGAATATACATATCTGTATGCCTCACAGCTAGCTCTGTGAAGACGTATTTGATTCTTCAGTCCTCTACACCAGAAGGTAGGAATAAGAAAATTTATTGAAATAAACATCATTGTGCCAACACAAAACTGACATCGTAGATAATTGTAATATCTCAGACTTAATGGATAGACTCTTACTCTTCTAAGGAACTGAAAATGTTTCTATTATGATTTGTGAGGCTTTTTCACCTTGCTTTGTACTGGTACAAATGGCAAAAGAAAGTGGAATGAAGGTGTGGTCTACTGAGCAGCTCTCATGTTCATCCATTTCTTGCTGTTTACAACTTCTCACAGTTTGCACACAGTGCACATGCCAGAGATTGCTCATCACTATTCCTCACACAACAGAAAGTTCAGTGATTCTTACTGGTGAGTGGACAGTGCGTACCACTTCCTGATGGACAGCTAGTGAGCATTGCGTCTTAAAATTACTACACAGTAAAACTGTTCAACTTCAGATAGTCTGGGGGACAAAACTTTCCACACCTTTGGAGGTTGCCTGAGAAGGTCAACCTCCTACTTAAAGCAACTTCGACACCAAAGTTAGGTCAGGTTACTCTGAATCTCGTCCAGTTGAGTATTGAAAGGAGGAAGGTACCACAGCCTTTGTGGGCAGCCTATTCCAGTGTTTAATCACCTTCACTGTGACAATTACTTCCACTATATTCAATCAGAATCTCCCTTGCAGCCACTTCTGACTGTTAGCTTTCTTGCCGTGTACCTTCAAAAAAAATACTTTAACTTTTGCTGCTCTATAGTCATCCTTTAGGTTGTTGAAGAGAGTAAGTCAAATGTCACAGTTGAAATTTGTCTTTTCCTAATTCCATCACTGCCTGCATGGGCAATGCTTCCATATTCCCCTGATGTATCCTGTCACAGAATCACAGAGTGGTAGGGGTTGGAAGGGATCTCTGGAGATCGCCTAGTTCACCACTGCTGCTAAAGCAGGATCACCTAGAGAAGGTTGCACAAGATTGTGTCCAGGCAGATTTTCAATATCTCCAGAGAAGAAGAATCCATAACTCCTCTGGGCAACCTGTAAACCCACTTTCATCTTTCCTAAGCTTCCTTTCTTGTGTCTCAACCCAGGCTTGAGTTCCCTGTTCAAAAAAGCTGGCCTTTTGTTGTACCTACTTAATTTCATATACATTGAGATGAACCATTCTTGTGCTTTGAGGAGATTATCTATTCCAAAGGCCCTTCCAGTTTTGAAGATGAGTATTTGAATTTCAAAGGAAGAGCTATTCAAAAAGAACAGGTCATAAAATTTGAGACAGTTGACAGTATCACTACTTCTTCACTTTGAGGGTTACAAGCTATTCTAATTTAAAAGCTAAGGCAGAAAAAAAAACCAAAAACAACAACAAAACCAAACAAACACAAGGTATTCATGAAACACAGAAGACAAAACTGAGTGTAACTTAGTTTGTGACCTAAATCAGAACAGAATTCTTAGGCTGTTTCAGAGATCTTTCTGGTTTGGAATAATTCCACATAGGAATGCCTAAATACTGTTCTATTTGTAGGTCTTAAGCCATTTGAAATATCCCTGCACTGAATTAATCTTTCTGACCCAGATCTTCAAGTGCTTCCTCTAACCAATCTTTCTTTTTGTTAGACCTTATCTCTGATTCTCTCTCACACCTGCCACCATTGATATCAACCTCAATACCTCACCTGACAATGTAAGCAGAATGCCTGTAGACCTCTTCCAGTGGAGTGTGAGTTTAACATCTCTTTCAAGGTTTAGAAATCACTTATTTTCTGCAGCACTTAGCTAAGTAAAGCAGTGTCCTGATTTCAGCTGAGATAGAGTTAATTTTCTTTCTAGTAGCTGGTATAGTGCTGTGTTTGGGATTTAGTATGAGAATAACGTTATCACACTGTTACTGTTAGTTGTTGCTATGTAGAGGTAGCGTCTACATTAAGTCAAGGACTTTTCAGCTTCCCACGCCCTGCCAGATGCACAAGAAGCTGGGAGAGCACAGACAGGGCAGCTGACCCAGACTGGCCAAAGGGATATTCCCTGCCATATAAGTCATGCTCCGGATATAACTGGGAAGCTAACTGGGTGGCAGATTTACTGCTTGGAAACAGACTGGGAAATGGGTTGGGGTTTTTTTCTGCATGCGGTGAGCAATTGCATTTGTGTATCACTTGTATTATTATAATTGTTATTATTGTAGTTTTGTTATTATTGTTGTTGTCCTTATTGTTATTACTAGTATTATTCTTTTCCTTTGTTATCCTATTAAACTGTCTTTATCTCAACCCACAAAGTTGGTTTTTTCCATTCTCCTCTCCATGTCCTTTGTGGGGGAAGGGTAAGCCAGCAGCTGTGTGGTACTTAGTTACTGGCTGGATTTAAATGATGACAGTCCTAATTCCACCTCAAAGACACGGGTACAAAAGTTGCAAGGAAAAACAATTTCAAGTAGGGGTTCTTCCAGGAAAACTGCTGTTCTAGTGTCCTGGGGACAGTTCCCCAGACAGAGGAGAGCTAATCTTATTTATGATTTTATGGAAAGAGTTTCTGATCTGTATTTACAAGAAATGAGTAACAAGGATGAGATTCAAAACCATGTGCAACACATGAACACGTGAACCCATTATGTTAGTAACAAATACTATGACCAGGACTAAAAAAACCAACCCAACCCACACGAAGGTACTCCTTTGCCAAGTAAGGCAGGGACTGTAACAGATGGAATACAATGCGGAGGAAATTCTGTATAACCTCTTATATATGTTAAGAAAACATGAAGATTTCAAAATGGACTACAGGAGAAGCACTGCCACAGTTAATATGAAAACTTAGATTGCATTCTAGGCTCTTTCAGTACCCAACAGCAGAAACAGGGGTACATTTTCCTGTAGCTAACAATTTAAAGAATGCATTGTTGGAATAAGGAATAAGGATTGTTCAGCAATCACCAATTACAGAGAGTAAGAAAACAGTAAAACCATTGAAGGAGGAGAGAAATGAAGGACATTGTAAAATAGACCTCTTCATTAGAAAATCACGTCAAAAGTATTAAGATTTAAAGTGTTGCCTCCATTATATATTGTTCAGTGCATTAAAAATAACTGGAAATTCTGAACTACTCAAGACTTTTCTTATATTTGACTGCTAATTATCAGCCTTGTCTTATTCCATCTCATTTATAGTTGCTTTTTTTTTTTTCATCTTAAAATAACTCAGTGGGAATATCTTACACAAAATGTCCTTGCAGGTTTCCTCTTTTTATTTTTCTAGAGATTTTTAATTTGATATTTTATTTTTTGTTTGTTCCCTAGGTTGATGACACATCATCAATTATTGATAGATGTACTTTTTAATCATAAAATACATTCACTTCTCAATCCTTTAGGAAAATTTAAGTGATAATACAGGACAACATATCTCTATTCCAAGGGTTTCTAAGACACAATGTCTTGTGATAAATTAGTTTAGTTGTACATCCTAATAATAGATCACCTCTTTTTCACAAAACAATAGTGGATCCAAAGTGAATGAAGAAAACTTCCCATTTAAAAGTCACAGCTTTATTTAAAGTATTTAAATAAATTTAAAGCTATTATATAGTGCACCTTGTCTTCCAGAGCAATTTCTTCGAGAACTTGTAACCACAGAAGCCAAATTGCCTTCAGACAGCCACATGCTTTTGCTGCTGAATTAAGTTTGAAAAATCGTGCATTTTTGAGGGCTGTCTTGGCCCTAATAAATGAATTTTTATCATTTCTTTTGATAATGTGTCAACATGAACCCAAAATAGCATATTTTTGAGGGTTATGAACAAATAACATTGAAGACTTCCAGGTTACCTGTTGTTATTTTTGGAAAGTCTTCAGAGCTATTCCGAAACCTGCTCATTGAAAAGAGAAATACTGATGACCAGACAAAAGATTAGTGAAATGACGTTAAGAATAAACTGTATTAATGACCATACCTATTTCTGCAATATGATGGGAAAAGAAATCCTATATATTTGTGTGCTCACATCAGTTATTTTCCTTTTCCTCTCCTTTTTTTCTAATCTACTATTCTGTAAAAAAGTGTCATGAGAGAAAACTCAAATTACATTAAAATCTTCACTGAGACCAAGTTTCTCCTGAATATGATGGACAAGTATCTGCTCACATGAACAACAGAATCTACAGAATATATTGTTTGATAACTCAAAACTTTTAGCATATGAGGATAAGAGAAGCTGTCAGTTAAAACCAGAGAAGACATTTAACAAAAGAAAGATAACAATAGGATTTTAATTGGTTTGATTAAAAAAAAAAAAGAAAGACAAAGAACACCACCAAAAAAACCAGGTATGTTTTGCTTCTAACTGTACTTAAGCTTCTGTATTTTTCAAGTGTATTGATCAATCCTTAATATTTCAGTTATCATCTTTGATACATGAATTTCAGCTCAGTGTCGGTTTTCTCCACTGGTTGCTGTTGGTACACGGTGTTCCTTATGAACCTCAACAATTTGCTCCATCTTTTCTCAAGGTAAGACAATTTTAAGGCAAGACCTGTTCTACTGTAATACATGCAGGAATCAAACGTACATTAAATTAGCTGATGATACTAAATTAGGAGGAGCTGAGGACTTCCCTGAGAGTATAAAAGCCTTACAGAGAGATCTGGATAGACTAGAGAGCTGGGCAACCACCAACCATATGAAATTTAACAAGTAAGAACAAGTGCTGGAATCTGTACCTGGGATGGGGTAACCCTGGTTATACTTACAAATCAGGGGAAAAGAGACTGGAGAGCAGCCCTGCAGGAAGACATTTGAGGACTTGGATTGATGGCAAGTTGAATATGAGCCAACAGTGTGCCCTGGCAGCCAAAAGGGCCAACCGTGTCCTGGGGTGCATCAAGCACAGCATAGCTAGCCGTTTAAAGGAGGTGATTGTCCCACTCTGCACTGCATTGGTGCAGCCCCACCTTGAGTACTGTGTGAAGGTTTGTACAGCTCAGTATAAGAAGGACATCAAACTACTAGAGTGTGTCCAGAGGAGGGTGATCAAGATGGTGAAAGGTCTTGAGGGCAAGACTTATGAGGAGCTGCTGAAGTCACTTGGTTTGTTCAGCTTGGAGAAGAGAAAGCTGGAGGGTGACCAGCGGGAGGAGTGGGAGGTGCTGATCTCCTCTCTCTCTGGCAACCGGTGACAGTTCACAAGGAAGTGGAATGAAGCTGCATCAGGGGAAGTTCAGATTGGACATTAGGAAAAGGCTTTTCACTGAGAGGGTGGTCGGTCACTGGAACAGGCTCCCCAGGGAACCAGTCATGGCACTAACCTGTCAGAGTTCAGGGACCATCTGGAAGATGCTCTTAATCATACGACTCATTTTTAGGTAGTACTGAGAGGAGCAAGGAGTTGGACTCAATGATACCTATGGGTCCTTTCCAACTTGAGATATCCTATGATTCTACGATATTAATTTCTGCCATGACGTTGTATGATTAGCTGATGGATCGATCATTTGGTGGTTTGATGTAGTTCTGATCACCTCTACAGGTGGTTTTGCAATAGCTCAGCTTGATGATTTATGCTTTATCACTCATGTCTTCTGTTAATTATGTCATGATATTTCTGTACCTTAACTGCTATAAATTTGCTATAAATTTGATGCAATAATATTTCTTCTTTCTTATCTATTGCCTAAATTTCCTTATATTGCCCTCACAATAGTTTTATTGTACATCATTAATGCTTATTCACATTCTTCCAATCTAATAATGTTGCTCAGCAGCACGGCTGGTGTTATAATGAAATTGGCTCCATAATTTAGTTACAATCAAACTGACTATTCTCTGAAGCATATTTGCAATATGGTTGCTGAAAGTGTTCTGCAAACAGTTAAGTGGTTTTGGATCTGCTCAGGACATGCTGCAGATGCCCTCTTCACTGCAAGTTTCTCGGTCCCCAAAGGTACTTCTACTTTTCAAATTAGTTTCTTCAAAGGTTTATGTGAAAATATAGCCTTTTTTTTTTTCGCCCTACCTGCTTGTCTACCTTTAATAAGTTTGAGAAAACCTAACAGAAGATAATATATTCTCAAAGGTAAGATTTTTTTCTATGAATACCTTAAAAATGGGCTCTAAAACAGAGCAGAGGTGCCTGCTGAGGAACAGGGTACAGCACTATTTTCATACCAAACTGCTTTGATCTATTCAATTCACATATTGGCTTCTATGGACCAGATTGCACATATTAGCAACTAGAAAAATGGAAAGAAGCTAGAGAAACTGCTTTAGACACTGCTTCTGGAATATTTGGGGGAAAACTTAGAACTGAAGAAAGGAGGGTACTTTGAGACATGGGAAATATATTAAATTATTGTATTGTTGACTTGAGTTACAGAGGGATAAAGGAAAAACAGTCCCTGAGTGGGATTTGGGTTATTGCATAGGGAATGTGTGGGGCACACAGATTTGGAAATCAGATTTCGTTGATACAATGCCTCACTGAATGAATTCCATGGTGACTGTGCCTGCCTTGGGTACTTGTAGTATTTGAACACACAGTAGCTTTATTTCTGACTGTTCTAAAGAAAAGGAAAAAAATACCTGTATTCCTGTCTGTAATTTCTTTTCTTTTTTTTTTTTCTTTCTATTTTTAGTTCATGCTTAATTTACAGTAAACTCTGGATAAAGTTTTCTGCTTTATTGTGTTTTCTACCTTTCTGTTCCTCAATTTCATGTTATCAGTCTGTGTGTTTGTCTGCATTAGTCTTCTTGTTTTGTTCTTTTACCTCTTTGGTTTAGATGCCCTTGCTGTCTGTATACTTTATTTAGTATTAGATTGGTGTGAGAAACAGGTATTTTCTGTCACAGTGCCATCAGGTGTCCCACCATTAATTCTTTCTTCAGAATATAGCTAAATTCTAGAATTCTAAATCAGAAATTTGAGTACCTAGTTCTTGTTTGCTTCTTCATTTGAATTAAAAAAAAATACAACACCCAAACAATCAAAAACAACAAACCCCACAAAACCCACAAACCCCAAAACAAAAAACAAGCAACAAACAAAACAACACCTGAATCACAGGGAGAGAAAAAGTCTTTAAATGCCTTTATCAGCTGCTTGAATGTTTCAGAGCTTTAGGTTCACTCAATTCTTCTCTTCTCTGTTCTCTTCCCATTGACAGTTCTATGAAGAGGTTGCATTCTTACATTCATTGCTTCCAGGCATAGGTATGGTTTCCTGCCTGTGGAGTCAACATTGTCATTGGTATGGGTCCCTTGGTCTGATTTTATCTGCTGGGTTTTTTTGAATCTTCTGAGTCAGGGAGGATCTCACCAGTTTCACCATGTTTCATCTACCAACTGCTGTGCTACAAAATGAAAAGCATCCATGCTTGTAAAAATAAACAGTTTCCTTAATAAGGGATAGTGTGTGTTGTATTCTGCTGTGACTGTCTAGCCAATTCCATGAGCCATTTTAGAGTTCCCATGAGCTGGAGACTTGGATATTTGAGAAGGGTCAATGTATAAAAAGTTCCAGCCCTTATGAAAGATAACTATCCTAATAAATTGATGCAGACAGTTCTCTGTTCTCAAGTTCTGACTTTTTTTCCCCCTTTCTAAAAATTATTTTCTGTGCTTGCTGAGAAATCAGTTTATGAATGCTTCTAGAGAAATGTATTTTTTCCCCACATGCTTCTGACCATCTCAGAGTATTTTTTTTCTTTTTTTTCTCTTGTAAGGGTTTTTTTTTTTTTCACTGTCTTCCATTTTTTTTCCATGCCCTAAGCTTGAGATTAGAAGTTTTTAAGTTAATCAGACTGGAACATGTACCTCCACTGTGGATGACCCTATCTCAGAATGTGTTCCAGTTCATATATGCTAAAGTATAAACAGAAAAAACATATCACCACAGATGGGGAAGTTGAAGAAAAAATTGTTCAGGAAAATGGCTGTGTGCTCTTGAACTAAAATGATAATGTTACTGCTTAGTTCATACAACTGATGTATGGATTTTATGGATAAATTTGAATTCTCTTTGCTCAGTTCCGCTTAGTATAGAAAGTTCTTTGCAGAAAAAAAACAAAACCAAAAACCAAAACAGAACAACACAAAACATTTTAAAAATGCCATGTTCTTTTTCATTTTGAAGAAGTCAAGGTTATAAGAGTTGTGTTTGTGAAGACACACAGTCTATTTTCCCTTCAGTAAAGAAGTTTAAGGGGTATGAAATAAAAAAAAAATACAGAAATATAGAAAATCACAAACTTTCATTATTGAGAGATCTTCTTTTTTATTTTATGCAACAAACACCAGACAGTTTTCAAAATGATATATTTTCAAATCCCCACTTTTCTGTTTCAAACTGATATAAGAATTCTACAAAGTAGAATGTCTTTTAAATTTCACCTGCAGTGTGAGCAGCTTCAACTTTTCTATTCTGCAGTAAGAAAATGGGATAATTATCTTTCTTTACCTTGTAATTCTTTGCCATAATTAAGAACAAGAACTATTAACCCATCTTTGGTGGGGTTAGCTATTCCTCAAAATGAAAGGTAAGAAAAATGAAATTAACATATGGGTATTAGGTATACAATGAGTAATACATATTTTTGTGTCTCCCTTTGCAGCTTCGTGGTAAAAGGTTTCTAAGGATTAGTGGTGGATTAGCCATGCTGAAAGTTAGAACGTTTTTCAGCTGAAAAATCCAAATAGCCATACAAAGAATGGATTATCCCCCCAGTCTAGACAGGGGAATCTGGTTGATGATGGTTTCCTTAGAGGTCTAAGCATGTTCTATGAGGAAAATAACCATTGTGATGCAGTATATTAAAAAAAAATAGTAATCAATAGGAGCATTTAACCCTGAAGATGTTTCCACACTTTAACCTAGAAATACCAAAGAAAATATCAGTAATTCAGTGTCAGGGAAGTCAACAGTGTAAAAAAAATAATTACAGAAACTTCTCTCTTTTTTCTTTTTTTTTTTTTTATAAACCAGTGAGCAGTAGTCTCTATTTTCTAACCCTGTGAGATAAAGTTGATAAAATCTGAGCATATTATGCTTCTTTGTGTAGTAGCAAGTAACTAAACAGAAGTGCTCACCCCCTATTCTTTAAAAACTAAATTGAGTGGAGCCTGTTCCAGGATGTCACTGAACTTAACAAAATTCCTACTGACTTCCATGGGGATAGGACAGAACCCTTTCTCCATTCTTGTGTATAGTCCAGAAAGATGTCAAGTTCTACGGGATCAACAACTGTCATACTCCTAAGCCAAGTTCAGCTGTAAAGCTAGTAAAAAAAAAAATATCTCATTATGACTTGCCACATTCATATCACTGGTGAGTATGAGTGCTATACCAATGCCCAGTGGTCTGACTCTTCTCATTTGAAGGGATATGTTCTTTAGAACTTCATATCTACAGGTTTAAGCCTTGCACATAGAACAGATTGCCTTGTAGCACTGTAAAAAACAGTCCTCTGCATCCTAGCCATAGTTCAGTGTTGTAACAGCCCATCAGTCCACTGTATCTGACAGACCAGGATGGAAGCTCTAGTAGGGGCACCATAAAAATTGGCCAAGGAGTTCATCACTGACATAAGTATAAAAAGCATATGATTTGTGTACCCCTTTAAGTAGTAGTGTAGGACTTTTTTAGGCTGCCACAAATGATACAGCTTAGCAATCCAAATGGGACAGAAGATTATAAAGAATCTTTAGTCATAGAGCTGTATTTTAGTTTAAATAGATCTCAGTGCTGAGCACAGTGAAAAACCTTATGCAAAACTAACCCTGATGATAGTCATTGATCTTTGAAAAGCAGTTTATGCAAGTTTCCAAAACTTCCAAAAATCTGCATTATTCCCAGCCACTTTTCCTGTAATGCCCTGGGGGACTAGAAAGAACCACATTTTGGCTATTTTTTTTACTGGAAACCTGTCTGGTCTAAGGAGAAAGAAAAGAAAACATATTAAATAGCTCTGTAAAAAATGCTTACCCCCACCCCGAATTTACAATCATTTTTTGTGACAACAGTGTTTATGTATTTGAAAAAAGCCAATGTATCTAACAATTAAATAAAAAATACTAGTTTTATTCAAGAAATAGTATGAAGGATCCATTGTCTTTCTTTTGGGTAATGAGATTTAGTGAGATACCAGTTTAAAAAAAACCAAACCAAAACAAAACAACAATCAACATTGATGAGTGATTCTAGCTGTCTCCACTTTAGGAACTCAATCCACAGGTGTTAACAGGTAAAACAGATGACTAGCTATCTAGTTTGGGTATGTGGCCAGACTCTTGACATGGATTTAAGATGCAGCAAGATCACATTCTGCACTTCTGTTTCCAGGAAAAAGAAACCATGTGGACAGAAAAAGAGAAGGCAGTCACACAAGCCTCTGAATCAGGACTGCAGGATGCACGTTGTAGTATCTCTGTAGCGTAGTCAGGACATAATCCCTCATATGCAATGGAATATTAAATCAAGTTTAAAAGATAAGTATTTTTGGTGTGTCTGATTAATAATTTTGACTTACAACTTACTCCAAAAATGGGCAAAAGCCAACATCTTTCTCTTTTCAGTAGGAGAAAGAGAATATAACCCAAACTTCCAAAGTTAGTCACAGATCTAAAAAATGGGCTGAAAGAAGAAAAATGATATCATCTTGTTTAGGTACATACACGTAACAGAAAAATGAGTATTTATGGTGAACTTAGGAAGTTTAATTTCAGCCATAGTTTAAATAAGAAAAATCTTCCCTGCAAAATTAATCCCAAACTAAAAAAAGAAAATTCTCAAGCAAAAAAGATTTTTTATAATAAACCTCAAACTCACCAGTAAGTTCTGTCCATTTAGACTGAAAACACTCCAATTACTATACACATTACTTATTATTATATAATAATCTTTCCTTCTGTAAAGTTTTCTACTGCAAAAAATTTCCTTGATTTTTGTACATGTTCTCTAGACTTTGTTTATTATTTCACCCAGACACTGGTACTGTCTTAGAAATCAAGAGAAAGAAAAAAAAACAAACTAAAAGAAAAAAACAAAAGAAAAAAGAAATCAAACAAATTTAAAGTAGAAATATAAAAATGCAAAGCCAGCAAACACACAAAATTGTAGCTTTCTAACTTTAAAGACGTGAAAAAGAAAAGGCTGAAAGAATTATAATAAGGCTGAAAGTTAAAAAGAGCAAAGATGTGGGAGTGGAATCTCACAATGAAACAAAAGAAAGAAAAAGAAAGGCCAAACAAGAAAAGTAAATTATCATAATGAAAACTAAAAGCCTCCCTTCATCTGTCTTAAAAATAGATACTAATGTTTTGCAGATTAACTTTGGTTTTGTAATTGTGGACTTATGGTGAAATGAATGTTGGTGAACTAAACTGCTCAGGGAGTGTAGCTAAATCTACGGCATAGCAGAAACAGCTGTTGCCCATTATGCTTTGCTTTTTGATGATAAGTGGTAAGAAAGGTTGGGAAAAGGTGACCATTCAGCACTTTTTATTATGAGGTAATGGCTCCAATGATGTTAGCAAAATAATTAAAAATACCATCAGTCTTATTCTCTGTGAAGACACTTAATGTTGCTTCCATCTCTCCCTGCCGTCCTAAAATGTATTCACATACACAGTAATATTGGAGGTTAGGGTAAAAATGGAGCAAACCAGAATTAAAGAAGATTTTGTGCATTACATAAAAAGCCTTAGTCCAAAATGGGTAATTCAATGTTCTTACACTACGTATTTAAATTGAACCTCTTTCTTTTGTTCTTGTAAATGGAATAGTAGACTTTGCTGTCTGTAATGTCTTCAACTGGAAAACTTTTTCCATATGTTATTCTTGAAAGATGTGAATTTTCATATGAACATCTTCAACTTTATTTGTCTTTTTAGTCATCCCTTATGCAAGGATAACCTGATATGCCACCCTAATAACAAATACCCTAATGTTTTTTATGGTGGTTACCTTTGGCTAGCAGCCTAACTCCCGCATGTCCCACTCAGCTGCTCATTTATTCTCCCACCCTTCCATGCAGCAACAGGAGAAAAAAAAAACAGGAATGACAAAGTTCATGGGTCGAGATAAAGACAAGGGAATTGCTTATCAGTTACAGTCATGGGCAAAAAAGTGTTGACTTGGGGAAAATAAATTTAATTTATTGCTAAGTAGAATAAATATTTTTGTACAGTGGGAAACAAAAGGACACACACCAAAATACCACGATTTCTCCCCCTTTCCCAGGGTCAGTTGTAGCCCTTCACTTCTGACTCCTCTACCTCTTCCTCCCCTGAGCAGTGCAGCAGCATGGGGAGTGAGAGTTGCAGCCAGTACATAACAGTTCCTCCCTGCCACTCGTTCCTCCACACTCTTTTCCTCTCTTCCAGCGTGGGTCCTTCAGGCAAATCTGCTCTGGTGTGGGGCTTCCACAGGCTGCAGGGATTATCTGTTCTTCCATGGAACTCCTCTCACCTTGGCATTCCCTCTGCTGTTTCATACTGTACTCCCAACGCCACTCCTTCTCTGTCCATACAGCATTTTCTGCCCTTTCTTAAATACGCCTTCCCCACAGCTCCATCTTGGATGATGGATTCATCAAGGAACTCTAAAGGCAAGTCCTTCAGAGCCAGCTCCAACAGACCATGTCCAGTATGGCCTCTTCTCACACATGCCACTCCTGCTGTCTCCCCACTGCAATGTCTTGACACTTACATCAAATAAAAGCTTGTACTATGTCCCACCCACATACATAGTTTGGGATAGCAGAAACCTTAGAAGGGAGAGCCTGCATGCAAAGAGCTGATTACTGAAGGTTTTCAGTACCACTGCCATTAATCAAATGACATGAAGAATGGCATGGAGCTCTATTCAGAAGTAACAGATATACGGGGTTCAACAAAGGGTCTGTTATTTGCATTAAATTAACTGAAATTTTTCAAGAGATCTTCCCACCAAAATAACCCATACACACACACAGAGATGGCTGAGTTGTTTCATTCAGTTTTATAACTTAGGTAATAATGTTTATTCTTCTCACTTGAAATCAGCCATTTCCAAGCACTGCAAGAATTTATACTGACATTCAAGAAATGCCTAGAAACGTCAAAGCTTATTTCTAGGGCTAGTTGTTCAGGCACGTCCCCATGCTTGATATTTTGCATATAGCACACAGAGGTGCTGAACTCATGAGATGAGTGGGAGAATCAGACCTTTCCAAACCTACAGGATGTTCTGGAAAACAAGTGAGTCATCTTGTAGCAATACTTCCTTTTAGGTTCCTTTCTGTAGATGGCACATTAGCAAAGAGACATTATGACCAGAGAGAAAATTTCCTGCTTCTTGACTTCAGAAGAAGATAAATGTCTTATGGACTTCCTTTATACTTCAGAAAATAATGCAGTTTTTGCACCTTAGAGCAGATTGATTTTCTAATCAAAAAGAATTTCATTGGAACATACCATATGATTCATGGTGTAAGATAGAAGACAGAAGAATTTCCATCCCTGGACCAGAAGGCTTCACAAATCCTAAATGCAGGAGATTTTAAAACTGAGCTTTTGGTGATGATAAAAAGTTTTTTTGCTTTTATTCAAGATTTTGGACTATTGCAACACTTTACAGATTTTAATGAATAGTAAAAATGTTACTTGGGCAGATGGAAGAGAGAAAAACAAGGCATATGTTCATTCAGTCATCAATCCTTAAGTATCCTTTAAAACTGAAATTGTGGCTTGCTTTAGCTCCTTTCTCTAATGGGTGGTTAGTATACATGTCCCTCCTCTCTACTGAATAGATCCTAAATCTGGGGGAAAAAAACCCAAACAAAAACAAACAAACAAACCAAAACAAAGCCAAAAACAAACAACAACAAAAAACAACAACCCCCTCCTTCCAAATCCCCCCCAAAAAACCCAAACAAGCAAAAAAATCCTCCAAAACCCAAACACTCCAACAGATTCACTGAATAAATAAATAAAAATTTGTACAAAATAGAAAATTACATAAACTATTGTCAAAACTGTTGGGTGGAAATGCAGCTCTGTATACATTGGCTCAAATAAAGTTTTAAGCATACTGAGCAGATAGTGTGCCAGCTCCCTGGACTCGAATGTGGATGACCCAATAAACCTAGAAACAATATTTACCTCTCGTAATTGATCACATTTTGTCACTGGCACATGTAGATTAATTTGCCAGAAGATGTTTAGATGATCAGTGCGAAAGGGAGGCAAATAATTGGAGTATACTGGATCGTCCTTTTCAGGTCCTCAAAGGTTTCTACGGATATTGAGCATTCAGGAAATATAGGTGGTTATTTCAGACTTGCTGGATTGCATTCTCTCCTTATCATGATGCCAGAATCATAAGCCTCAGGTATCAGTGAAGTGATTCCTGAAATCAATAGATTATATTCTAGCCAGCACTGCAATGCAAACTGACAAATGTTAACTCACTTGTCACATTAAAATGTATGCATGATAAATCAATAAATATAAATGTGCTTAGTGAGAAATAGTTGTTCTAGAATCATTTTACAACTTATAACAGTATTAGATTGCTTATTCCCCACGGGGAAGGAATTCTATTATCTTGCTGTAGCCTGAAAGAAGATAGGTAGAGTTTCCAAGTAAACAATTTGGATGGGAAATGGCTATTTTTCATATATTAAATTTATAGCTTAAAAATGTTTGAAGCAATCAAGAAACTAGTCTTCTAAATAAAAAAGTAATAATAAAAAACTAGACTTTCAGAATGTAGCTAGACCAAAATACTTTATACTTTAACAACCAAGTAACTACTATTTGAAAGGTCACTATAAAAGCATTAGCATTTAATCAAAAGTAAGAACATAGTTATATTTCTAGTCAAACTAAAACTAACTATGGAAATCAGATGTTCTTCCCCAAAACATAGTTATGGGTAAAAGGGAAAACACCATTTATGTATAACCAAGAATTTACTGTTAGTATAGTTGAGGTCTTAACCTTGCAATCAAAATACAAGTGGTAATTAATAGTCTAATTACAATGCTAACAATTCTAGACCAAATTATCTGGTCGCTTCCTCAAGAACGGTCCAGTAACAATGTTACACGTCACATTCTTGCTGTCTGCCCACCGCCTCTGGAACCCTTTGCAGTGTTTGTCTGGATCAACAGTGTTAGGTTTTCCCTACGAATTGTAAGGGAGCGTTATGAGAGGTCACCACCACAGCATCCAGGATGCGTTAACACTGAAAGCTAAGAACCCTTCTTTCTCAGTCTTGGGGACTCCTTAGAGTTGTTTTTATATGTTTTCTTAATGCTGGTATTTTTTTCATTGGCTCACAGAGGAAGTTTGAAAATTGTACACTAAGTTAGAAAGAGAAATACTACTATTTGTTGTACTCAAAAAGTATATGGGTACTTTCATACATAATAAAACAGAATAAATAAATAGCCTGTAAGAATTTGAAAAAAAATATGTAAATATAATTGATTTTTTTTTTCCTGTCTGTCAACTAATGGCCTCAGTTAATGATAAAAGACTAAAATAAAGAGTCATTACTTCTTGTACAGTGACTGCCTGGGTTTGTCAGATATCTACAGTATGTGGAATTTAAACAGTTAAGCAAAAATATGTTATCCAATAGTAAAATTGTCACTTGACCATTAAGCAACTCCTATAACAGCTAAAACCATCTTAGGCTGAGACAAACTCAGATAACTGCTGAGATCATGTAGTGACAGGTTGAATACAACTCCTGTGGCCTTTTAGTAGTAATTGCGCAAGTCATATTGCCTGGGTCTCAGGTATATCCACACAAAGAAAAGAGAATTTTTTCTTTAAATAATTGTTATGCAGCTAAGAAAATTTATTTAATTGTGAAAGTTTCTGTAGTTTCCATCCATCCATAAATCTTTTATCTCACCAGTTGTTCACAAAAATCGAACATTCAGCTGCCTCTGTAATTCTTTGAGTACGGGATAAGGCTCAATCTCATTCAAAACTATGTATTCTCTTCCATTCCCACTTTTAAGTTCAGAAATGCAAGAAGCAAATAAAGTTTTGAATGTTCAGTCAAAATATGCAAGGAAATAAAGAATTACCAATTACTGTTTTAACAATATGGTATCCATAAGTCCATGGCTGATGTAGATTGAAAGGGAAATTTGATTGAGCCGTAGACACTGCAGATGCTCGGTAAGCAAAAGCAAAATATTACTCAAACAATTTGAAGGAAACAATACATAATGATTTATTAGTGCAGTGTCCATATTCCAAGATGACAGCTACAAAAAATCCTAGAACACAAAAAAACCCATATTAAAATTATAGGGAATATTTCCACATAGAGATCACAGAATCTCAGAATGGTTGAGGCTATCAGGGATCTCGAAGGTCATCTAGTCCAACCTACTGCTCAAGCAGGACCACCTAGAGCCTATTATCCCAGGACCATGTCCAGACAGCTTTTGAATATCTCCAAGGATGGAGACTAAACAACTTCCCTAGAGGACCTGCGCCAGTGCAGTAAAAGTGTTTCCTGATGTTCAGATGGACCCTTCTGTGCTTCAATTTATGCCTAACGGCCTCTGGTCCTATCAGTGGGCACCACTGGAAAGAGCCTATTTGCACCATCCTTTCGCTTGCTCATATACATTAATAAGTTCCTCATAAGACTTCTCCTCTCTAGGCTGAACAGCTCCATCTCTGTAAGCCTTTCCTCCCATGACAGATGGGTCGATGTTGGGGCCCATCCTCTTCAACATCTTTGCTGATGATTCGGATGAGGGAATTGAGTGCGCCCTCAGAAAGTTTGCAGACGACACCAAGCTGGGAGGAAGGGTCGATCTGCTGGAGGGTACGATGGCTCTGCAGAGGGACCTGGACAGATTGGATCGCTGGGCAGAGGCCAACGGGATGAGGTTTAATGTGGCAAAGTGCCGGGTCCTGCACTTTGGCCACAACAACCCCA
>VWZZ01002140.1:0-24909 GCA_013399095.1 Psophia crepitans | reverse complement strand
CAGGGAGGTGGTGGAGTCACCGTCCCTGCGGGTGTTTAAGGAAAGGTTAGACGTGGTACTGAAGGACATGGTTTAGTGGTTAATAGGTGGGGGGACGACAGTTGGACTGGATGATCCTTGAGGTCTCTTCCAACCTTAATGATTCTATTCTGTTCTGTTCTGTTCTATTCTATTCTATTCTATTCTATTCTATTCTATTCTATTCTATTCTATTCTATTCTATTCTATTCTATTCTATTCTACTTTGTCTGTCCTGTCTCTGTAACCCATAAAGTCTCAGCTGGCTCCTCCTCCATGCCCGGGCAGAGCTCCATGCATTCCAGCTACTCTCTCACATAAAGAAAAACTTCCTTTTACATCCTTTCCTGTTTTTCCTAAAGAACCTTTATCCCATCACTGCAATACCTCAGTCATGGGAGCCATCCCATCACATCTCTATGATCCCAGCAAGATCATAGTTCTGCATGTGCACACAAGTCTACCTCAAGATGTTTATTCCCATTACCTCATTCCTGAGTGTACAGGCACTTCAAAGAGACACTCAAGCATGTTCAGTTCTTAGAGAGGCTTTGTAGGATTTCTCCATAATGATGCCTTGTAGGAATTTCTCATTCTCAGTTTAAAGTCCTCCTTAGGAAGTCAGCCACCCTATTGGCAAAAATAGCTGTGCCCTGCTTAGTGAGGATGATCTGCAAACAGTGTCCCATGGTCATAGAATCCAAAACCTGACCACCAATAGCAGTTCTGCAGTCAAGTATTGACTGAACTCAATACTGAAGTCAATATGAACTGGCTGGAGTTCTGAGGATCCCAACAACAGCAAAATACTTTCATATGCAGTCTGTCTCTTACCGGTACCATTGCCACATACTTCAATAGGCAACAAATGGAACAATCCCTACCCAATGTTTCCCTTTTTATATATGTTTCTGATTCTAACAGGCTGTTTAATTATTATGTCTTATTATGTATGAAAGTACCCATTTCTTTTAGTATGGGAGTAGTACTTATTCTTAGAATTTAATGAAGGGATGAAGCATAGATATCTGAAGGGCTAAGTAAAGTGAAAATACCCTGAATTTTTTCTAAACATGCATTAATTTCATAGAATCATATAATCACAGGATGGTTAGGGTTGGAAAGGAACCTCAAAGATCGTCTAGTTCCAAAGCCCCTGCCATGGGCAGGGACACCCTCCACTAGACCAGGTTGCCCAAAGCCTCATGAAAAAGCAAAGCAAATTTGTTTTATGTACTCTTGCTTTGGTCTGGCACTTTTAGTATGAATGGAATAGCTTGTCTTTATCATGTATCATTTCAAATAAAATTGACTTCTTATTTTTTTTGTTCTCCATTATCTAGAGACCTACATATCAATGTAGTACACCAAATACCAAAAAAAACCAGCTGTGATTTTGAATTCCAAGTGAAATCATTGTGTAAAGTTATTGTTGTGTAAAAATATGGTATGAGGAGGATAGACTGCAGACTTAGTTGGGTACAGTGCTTCTCAGGAGAAGTATCACACTGCATATTGATTTGGAAACCATGCAAGAACAACTCTATAAACAACCATTTTAAAAATGAATATGCTACTATCGCAATTTTAGCTGGAGTAGAGACATGAAGTACTTTTAACGCTTAGATGAAGCTTGTAAGATAGCAGACAGTCTCATTTCCATAGCAGCCAAATTTTATGAAGCCCTAAGCCAATTATTTAATTAGCTAATTTGCTCAGTCACAAATAATTTGCACGTAGCTCTAAATGTCAGATTTGAAAACACTGGGGAGAGTTAGTCCTAGTGGAAAGTATATTATTGAGACTAGAATTCCCTTACAAGTTTTTTCCAGGAAATCTCAACAGGTTTGAGGGATGAAGATCAGTTTCTATTGGTGATTGTGCTGAGGGGTGGGGAAGAACAAAAAGAAAACAGTGGTATGAATCTTAACAGATAATAAGTTATGAGCTTTGTTGCCTAAATAATTCTTATAGAGATACCATGTGTCTCTAATATCTCATTTTAACTCTGAACAATTTCTGGGTGTAAGCATTTTCCTAAGACAAATAGACTCGTCCACCTTCTCACTGATATTAGGAAAGGGAATTTTAGCCCTTTGGAAGAAAATAATGTTTATATTTTCCTTTAGCCCATATTCTTTATATCAGTTTATTCTGTTGTGATCTCCAGATCTATTTTGTTTTTCAGAATTCACAAGTCCTCTAGTCATTAAATCTTTCTGCTTGCATAGTATCATTTTTAAATACCTCTACCTCCCTATAGCTTCATCTCTGCTCTTTCTGTGGTGCTTCCCACTTTTCAGGACAGGAAGAAAACAGAAGCAAAAGAATTTTGAAATTCTTGCCCTGTTTTTTACCCCCTTATCAATGTACTGTAACAGCAAGAGAACTTGCAAATCAATCTGCCAATTTCTTCAACAACTCTTTTGCTTACCTGCTGAGTGAGAACAGTTTTTCTCAAGAATTGTTCTTCTAATACTTCTCTTCATCCCCAAAATAAAGCAATTTGCAAGACATTCCTGAGTCTTGGCAATACTGGGATCGTGGGGAGGTGAGCACAGAGAAGCTCTGGAAGAATTCCAAAGAGTTAGCATTATGGTTTTCTCCCCATTAATTACCATTCAAAAAAAAAAAAAAATCCAAAACACCTTTGCAGAAGCTCCTGTCCCCCACTTAGCACAATCTTTCTTTAGCATGTGCCTAGTTAGAGCTCTTTTTTTCCTTAGAATTCCTACGACACTTTTTTCTTCACTTTTTCTTTTTTTTCCCCCTCCCCTTAGCAGCTCTGATGCTCCTCTCTCTCTCCGCAAATACTTTTAGTCTTCTCTATCAAGATTATACTTGCTGAATTTTCAGAAGAAAAACATATCCTACTAATAAGTAAGAAGATAAAGGTGAATCAAAGTTGTCGACATTTCTTAAATCTCAGATTTCTAATCCACAAGCGTATTTTTTGGATGGTCTGAAAACCTGATTTCTGAATACTGAATGATTGCACAAAGATAACCAGAATGTTTTGTTTGTGATGTGTTTTTGTTTCCTCTGTGTGACCTGTCAGCTTAACAGGTACAGTCAATAAAGTATGATTTGAAGTCTTCAGCCGTGAAGGATTTCATTTATTAGGGAATATTGTGTTAAAAGTTACACATAAGCAAAATATGTGGACTTCAATTTTGCATTTGAAAATGGTCAATACAAACACAGCACTGTGGAGAAAGCAAGAAATGTTTTTCTACTGCTATTTTCTATATGATCAAAACAATGCAAATAATCCAGCTACATGGACACATAAACATAAAACAGACTACCTCAGCTAGTATGTGTCATGTAATGATTTGTCTTGTAATTTCCTCTCTCTCACACACAAACACACACATTCATACATACATACCACATAAATATTATTTTTCACCTGCTATCTCAGAAATATTTGGATTCTGCTTCACAAATACAGAAAACAGGCTGCAAAGCTACTGCTATTAGTTCTATTCTCTGTCTTACTATGTTTATCTCTTGTAGAAACAAAAAGAGAATTAAAACATCTTTGTTATATTGTCAAAAAGCTAATTAAAGAAAGTTAAAAATAATATCAACAAATAAGAGTTTATCATAAAAAAACACTCAAGGCCAAACAAGCAGATGCCCAGCAATCCCTAATCTCTCTAGTTTCACGCATAATTCAACCCTTATATAAATGCTAAAGGTAATATTGGCTCTGAGAACATAGATGTTTATCCTTGGGCCATCAGCAATAAAGCTGGCTTCATGTAGCATGATAAGTAAGTGCAGATACATATTAAAGGTATTATTGGTTTACTACCTTATTTCCTTCATGTTGTAGGCAAAAGCTTCCATCTGTTGTTGTATAATATTAAGCTCCCCTGTTTAATCTCCTTATTGTTTAATTTTCTCTTTTTTTTTTCTTTTTCAAAGACTGGTTTTCATTTTCTAATCATTTACTGTAACACTATTTTTTCCACGTTGCCTACATTGTTTTCTCGCAGTCCCTTCATTTATGTATGTCTGAACCCATCTGAAATATGGCCGGAAAAGAATGAGTCATAAATATAACAAACCACAATATTTTCTCTAAATACTTCATAGGTGTTCCGTAGTTGAAGGAGGACAAGATGCTGGTCCCGGGGAGACATCAGAAATGTGTATAGTAATATTTCACATGAAATAAAGAATTGTCCTGATATATTATATTATCTTGATACCATGCAAATGGTCTGTGTTTAGATTTACCAGTTGAAAAGTAAAAGAAAACATTTTCTTTTTATGTAAGGGTTTGGACAATAAAAATTATTATGGCAACAATACTGCTGTCAGATGCATTCCAAAGTAAAAAGTTTGATTTAAAATGACAGGTACACTTGAATGGTCTTCCAATCCCTATTTGGTTAAGCAGTCCATACAACATGATTCTCATAGCAAGTTATGGGACACAGTGAAAACTGCCTTTTATCCTACTATGACAGAAGTGTCTGGTGACTCAAGTACTTTTCTCATAATGGTTCTGGAAGATGGCTGAATTATAATTGTGACACTTGCAAGAGTACACTCTTATTGGTGTTGGGGTTTTTTTGTTGTTTGTTTGGTTGTGGTTGTTTTTTTTTTTCTTTTAACTGTGATATTGAACTGTTTTGATAGCTCTAATTAGTACTGGTGGCAAATTGCACTGTGATGTTTTGGAGTTTCTCTCCGTATTTCAGTTTTGCAGGAATTTTTGATTCTTTGTTCAGCCTTTCCTTGATTTAACTTTAAGCTTATTTTTTCAATAGAAAAAAAAATAAAAGAACAACTATGAATATTTTTTAATGTTCTATAGTCTTAATTAAGGAGAATCATAAAGTAGGTGGACAAGTACATAAACACACTATTGCCTTCATTAAGGAGATTCATAAAATAGGGAGAGAAATACATACTCAAGCTCTGTTTTCCATTATTCGCCAGTGTAAACATAGAGGATTTCCACTAAAATGAGACACGCGGAATTTGTTATAGTTGACCAGAATTTGGTGTAAAACTCATGTTTATCATATATATTTCTAAGCTGCAATAATAGGATAGCACTTGAGGTTCAAAGAATGTAAATTCTCTACACAGATTACATTTTTCATAACACATTCTGATTTAGGATAAGATAATCAGGAAGTAAAGACACAACTGGTACTAGGTCCCTTCAAGGATTATTCTTGAGTAATCTGTGTAGTAAGGATGTTTGTTTAAGCAGATGAAGCCTCATCATTTCAGTTGTCATAAATAAAATTGCATATCAGAACTTACAAAAGTCAAGCGCTGAATCAGAGGAATATTGTTATTTTAGTGTTTGTGATGTGTTGAAACAAATGTTCCTTTCAGAATACCATGGAGAAGTTGTTTATATGCCTCAGCAGAACATATATCACTAAATTGGGAATTTTCTGAAATGCACATGGCAGAACTTCATAACTTCTTGCTGAGTTATAAAATCACAAACAACAGTCTTGGAGGTCTGTTAAATCGAATGACTTTTGGGGAGCGAAAGTGGAGGGGGACTGCCCATGCAAAATCAGAGTTTCAGTTTGGATTCTCATCCCACGTGACTAGCACAACAGCAATCCATCTGCGTGCATACAGTGAGGTCAGCTAAAAGCCAAAGGGCAGAGCATGAGGCTGGCCTCACAGTTAACACGCCAATGCAATAGCTCTCTGCACTGCATAAACCAATCACTCTCAGCAGAGCTGTTTTCCTGAAATCTGGTAAATATTCACAGGAGAGATATCGGTGAATTGCCTAGGAAATCTGTTTGAATCCCATATTCATACAGACGTTTTGAAAGGTGTAATCAAAAGGAAATTGTCCTACTGCAGCAGGTAGCGAATATCAAAATAAAGGGGTAATAATGTCTCAGAAGCATAAAGAAGCTGTCAGTCCTGTCTGATGCGGAAAGGATGGGAAGTTTAGAGATGTGTAAGCACATTAAGGTCAGCCTTTTACTCTGCCTGCAACTGATTTGGACAAGTTTACTTTACAGTAAAAGTAGAATGCCTTGTGTTACGGATATTCTCATCTTACTCATGGTAGTTTCCCCGAGGCTATAATAAGCACAACTTTTTTGTTTGTTTGCTTGTCATCTTCTCAGGAGTGAAGACAACCCTTTAGAATACAGGATGATGAGGAACTGTGTATGAAAACAACAATTTGACAGCCTCATATTTTGTAAGGTGTTTTAATTAACTTCATAGAATGGGATTCATCTCACATACATCCAGACATCTAAAAAGTAATTATCTATGTCTGTGCTAGTCATCTCGCTTCCCTTTCTCAGAAGAGAAATAAGTGCCTGCATTCCCTTCTAAAGCATGTACCTAAAATCACCCTCGGCGATGTCAGTATCCCTCCACTGACTGTGAATAAGGGCCCTCCGATTACCAGCTTAGATTTATATGACCTAATGATGCCTAAAATTAAATGAAATTAATGGCATCTGTTCTTTTGCAACAGTTTGTTTTCCACAAAACCAAGGCAACCCTGAAATTTCAGTATAGTAACACCCTCTTTGACTGTTTTGTCTTCTGCTAAATAGTACCACTTTGCCATTATACATACTGTACAATAGATTAGTGTGTTACTAGTCTGCAGCAAAGGATGTTATGAACTCTTTGAATTCTTTGGAGTTCTTAGTGAATACACAGGTGGTCGTGACAAGATTTTTTCCAGATACTAACAGAAGTAGAAAAGTGTGCTTTCTTAGTTCTGGTACCAGTTCTTCTGCATAATTGTGTACAATTCACTGCACAGTAACATCCAGAGGACAATATTAAAACTATGTGTCATTATGATGACGTAATGGACACAGGACCTTGTCTCTGCTGAATCATGGTTGTATTGATGTCAATGAGATTATTGCCGTTGACTTCTACAAGACTACAACTTGGAGTATTGTTCTATGAAACGAAGTCAGATCTGAGCAGGATGTTCTGAATCAAACTTGGCACCAATCAATACCTTAGATGCAAAATCAAGGCTTACCTCGGCTGCATAAGCTGTAACAGGAGGAACTTTTCAGTCACAATGAGAGTAATAAATACTCATGTTGATGTTCCTTTTGATTTGAGTGAAATTAATGGGGTTCAGCATACAAGATATTGCATCACTGGGCTTTAGTGTGGCCTACATATGCTCCAGATGGAAAAGTCTGGTGCGGATTTATTACAGACTCATACGTTGCGTGGGAGCACCCTATTTCTGACAAGGTTTTACAAGACAGATAGAATTAGCCCTCTAATTCTATTCAGAACAGAGACGTCTTTTGAACAGAGCTGGTCAGACACAGTACAAATGAAGAAGATACCAAATCTAGGTCCCATTGATGTCAACATTAGTTCTACTCCAACTGATTCAGTGGGACCAGGATTTTACTCAAAGTCAAAAGGTGAGCAACCGTGGGAAAGCAAGCAAGAAATGACAAAATAAGAGGTAGTATGTAGCTGAAATCCATCAACAAAGGGTTTTCAGTTTCATAGTTCATTTTCTACATATTAATGCTTAGTGTGGCTTTAGGTATCTAACGATAAGACACTTGAGTTTGGATGTAAGCGTATTAAGTAGTCAAAAGGAAATCCTAGAAATTTATATACATAAGAGAGATAAAACTGTATGCTGACTTTTCCCATCCACGTATAACTATTGAGAATCTCATTAATAATAATTCTGTCTGGTTTTAGGTTCAGAACAAACTATTTTGCATAGGTAGGTATGTGTAACCTACTTCAGAAAGTTATTAAACTAAGTTATTTTCAAGATAATGAAATCATATGAACATAGATGTTTTTAAACTCCTACTTAATAGACAAAGAATGTACTTAATGATCAGTACCTAGAGGCACAGCTATTAAAATGTATCAGAAGTTACGAAATGAAGACAAAGCTAACAGATGCATGAAGAAGATTCTAAAACTGAATCATAAAAACATGAAGAGCAAAAGAAAGATTCCCAATTATCAACCAATAATGCTTGCCAACTCGATAATAAAATTGTTTAATAAATCCAGTAAAGCTTTAAGAGATGGAAGCTAGAATGAAAAAATAAATTTTTATCTCATCGGGTTAGTTTTATCAGCTGTATATTGGCTGTAAGTATTCTGAAATATATGATGGCACATAATCCTTCATTCCACAAACATGCGTAACAGCATGGCTGCCCTTGGCTAGGATTCAGGACCCCAAAAAAAAAAAAAGAAATTAAGGATAATTGTTACAGATCTTAACATGGCACTGAAATGAAGATTCAATTCCGTTATTTGCCATTATTTTCTGCACAGACATCCCTGCAGAAGTGATAGACAGTAGCCTAACCTGTTATCTGGTTCTTGGTTTTTATACTCAGAAGATACAGAAAGAGAAGACCATGAGAAGCTGACACTAGCAGTAGCAGCAGCAGCCACATGCTGAAAAGGAGTCTGAGGCTTGCAAGGTGCTCAGGGGCTGACTGAGGGGATTTCTGGGCCCCCAGCACCCTTGGGCTGTGTGTGTGTGTCTGGAGACACCACCCAGGCCTCACAAAAAGGTGCAGGCAGTTGGTTGGGCAGTTCAAACCACAGGACGGTGCATATAACCAGCCCCAAGGGAGCGCTGCAAACAGGGTGTGCAAACAGGGAGCACTGCAAACAGGGTGTACAAACAGGGAGCAGCACGGGCTGGGAGCAGTGTCAGCAGTTTGTGCAACAGTATGTTGGAAGGGCGTATGGGAAGGGCTCTGTACTCTGCCAGTTGTTGGGCTGCTGTGTGCTCTGCTCACCTGCAGGCTTAGGCTGCAGCCCTGATGGTCACCCCACCTAGCTGCTGGCTGTAAAATCCTACCCAGAAGCTTGATATCTCCAGGGAATTAGAAGGGCTTATTAGGCAGCGTTTTGGTGTTCTGGAAACATGGTGGTAGACATCAGGTGAGGACTGTGTTCTGCAGCAGACAGGAATCAGCTACCTAGCCAGGCTGGCCTAGGATGGGTGGAGGTGATCTGCTGTCCAGGTGGAGGGCTGCAAAGACTGCACCCTGCCCTCCTGCATGGAGGAGGGTGGATGCTCCACATGCACAAGATTCTGATGGAGTCATTCAGGCAGAGGGTGGAGGATCTACAGGAGGAAGTTAGCAGGCTATGCTGTATTAGGGAGGGTGAAAAAGAAATAGAGTACTATTTGAGACTTTGCAAGAAGTAATACTAGGACCAGTGACCTCCAGGGACTACCTGACAAAGAGCTCCAACAGTGAACAGAGAGCACCTTGGAGAAGGAGGCACCATGATCTCTAGTGACCTGTGGGAAAGAGTACCACTTCACTCCTCTTCCTTGTATATACTAACCAGATCAGATATGAAGCCTGGCAGTGGATTAAATCAATGAGCAAGATCACTGGAAAAAACCACACCAAGAGCACATACTAAAAGCTGCACAAGGGAGCAGCAAGTGCTAGTAGTGACTCTCTGCTGAGAGGCACTGAGGCATCCATCTGCCAGCCTAATATACAACCAAGGGAAGTTTTCTGCTTTCCAGGAACCAAGATCCAGGATGTCACAGAGAAACTGCTGCAATTGATTAAAAGCACAGATTACTAACCCCTACTTCTTTTCCATGTGGTCATCAATAACTTGGTAGAGCAAAACCTGGGTAAGATCAAGTATGACTTCAGAATCCTGGAGGCGCAAGTGAAAGGGACAGGTACTCAAGTGATCCTCTTCTCTATGTTGACTTCTGCAAGCAGAAGTCAATGCATCCCACAGAGCAATACCTGACTTCATGGCTGGTACGATGGCCAGGGCTTTGGTTTCTAGGATCACAGAATGTTCTTCAATGAATACAGCTTATTAGGGAGAGGTGGAATCAATCTACCTAGAAAAGACTGGATAATCTTTGTTAGCGGAGTCGCTGACTTAGTGAATTGTGTTTAATTGATTGAACTTACAAGTGTGATACCTGCATATCAATAATAAATGTATTGGATGAGCACACTTGCCAGACTAGTGAGGAATACTCCCCAGCTCTTTCCAAAGACAAGAACCCTAAGTCCAGCCACCTCAAGTGCATGTATACCAGTACATGTAGTCTGGGGCAACAAACAGGGGGAACTGGAGCTCCATGTGTAACCTGAGATTTAACATGTCATAGGAATAACAGAAACTTCATGGGAAAGCTCATGTGACTGGAAGACTTCAATGGATGTCTACAAACTGTTTCAGAAAGACAGGAAGGGAAGAAGAGGAAGCGGAGTTGCACTTTGAGAGAAAACTGAGAGTATGTGGGTGAGCTACAGAGACCATGAATGTTCTTACCAAGTGCCTTTGAATCAAGACTGGAAGGATAGCCACCAAGAAGAATCTTAATTATCTGTTACCAACCTCTCAATTACCATAATGAGGTCGAGAAAAATCTTACTTTGGCTGCTCAAGGAAGTTTCAGGCCAATAGACCCTGATCCTCATGTGTGACTTCAATTACCCAGACATTTGTTGGGAAAACAACTCAACAGTGCATGAGTTGTCCATCAGGTTCCTGGAATAATTCCTGCTACAGATTCCGGACATGCCAACTAGAAACAGGACATTGCTAGATTTACTGCTTACAAACTGAGAAGACTTACTTGACAACTTAACTACCAATGATAGCTATTGTGGAGTTTTACATCTTGCTGAGCACACTGAAGACCAGTGCTAGAACAAAGACCTTAGATTTTAGAAGAGCTAACTTCAATGCACTCAGAGCCCAGCTGTAGCAGATTCCATGGAAAGCATCCATGGAGGGCAAAGGAGCTTGTGGCTTCTGGGAGTTATTCAAGAACAGGCTCCTGGAAGCACAAGAACAGAACGGGAAAGGAAGAACAAGAAACCACCCTGAATTAATAATGAGCTTTGAGTGTGCTTAAAAGCAATAAATAAACATACTGGCTATACAAAGGCAGCTAAATAGCCATCAAGACTACAAGAACCTTGATAGGGCATGCAGGGATGCAGTCAGGATAGCTAAGGCTCAGCTAGAACTGAAATTGACCAGACATGCCAAGAACAACAAGAAAGGGTTGTGGAATAGAGAGCTGTGCCTGTGGGCTGTAGAGGATTTGCTTTCTGTAAGGTTTCTTCTGCACATTGCATTTGCTTTTTCATCAAGAGTGATATTCCATTGTATAGTTTTAATTTGAAATGGAGTCTTAGTTGTTGCTGTCATAAAAGTACAAAAACCTGTAAAGCAGCCTATTTAGGGCAGAGTTCTGTAATTACCATGGTAGCTATGTCTGGAGTACCTATTTCCATCCTACTAGGTTTAAAATCTTATCAGGTTTAAAATGGGCCTGAACATTTGCAGTTCTTGTAGATTAACCCCAATAGGGAGTTCATCTCCACACTGACTCACTCACTCACTCTCACCCCAGTGGGATGCAAGAGAGACCTGAAAGGGCAAAAGTGAGAAACTTGTGGGTTGAGATAACTTGTGGGTGTTTAATAGGTAAAGGTAAAGCTGCATGTGCAAGTAAAGCAAGACAAGGAATTCATTCACTATTTCTCATCAGCTGGCAGGTGTTCAGCCTTGTCTAGGAAAGCAGGGCTCCATCGTGTGCAACCTTTACTTGGGAAGACAAATGCCATCACTCTGAACATCCCTCCCCTCCTTCTTCTTCCCCCAGCACCTTCACGCTGAGTGTGATGTCATATGGTGTGGAATATCCCTTTGGTCAGTTGGGGTAAGCTATTGCTTTACTTTGTCTGCCCACATGGTTTTTGCTTTACCTATTAAACACTCTTTATCTCAACCCATGAGTTTTCTCACTTCTATGCTTCTGATTCTCTCCCCCATTACACCAGAGGAGAGTGAGTGAGCAGCTGTTCAGTGATTAGTTGCCGGCTGGGGTGAAGTGATGATATTCCTCAAGCTTTTGTTGCTGAGCACATCATACCGTCTGTGATACTCATTTAGTGAACTGGAGTCAACTGTCCCAGCTGTGTCCCCCTGCTAACCTCTTGTGTACTCCCAGCCTTCTTCTTGACAGATCAGAATGAGAAACCAAAAAATCCTTCATGCTGTGTAAGCACTGCTCAGCAATAGCTAAAACAGAGTGTTATCAACACTATTTTCATCACACATCCAAAACATAACACTATACAAGCTAATATGAAGAAAATTAACTTTATTACAAACAAACCCAGCAGAACAGTGAATGACTGTAATGCTTGTGATATAAAAAAGCCATGAGTTCCAAATTCCAACTAAGTTTTCTTGCTAAAAATAAACAAGAGCTTTCTTAGAGCTATTTTTACAAAGCAGACAGAATCAAGTCAGAGCATAGAACTAATTGTTTATTCTACTGAGCAGGTCCTAAATAAATACTAGTTACACTGAACAGAAAAACTTGGACTATTGTGCTTTTTGTTCGCAAAACAAGTTTAACTATTCAAACTGCACAAGCCAAAGTTAATAATTAAATCATAGAATCATAGAACCATTAAGGTTGGAAAAGACCTCAAGGATCATCTAGTCCAACCATCTCCCTACCATGCATTAGCCACTAAACCATGTCCCTAAGTACCACATCCAATCTTTCTTTAAACGCACTCAGGGACGGTGACTCCACGACCTCCCTGGGCAACCCGTTCCAATGCCCGACCACCCTTTCAGTGAAGAAATTTCTCCTCATCTCCAACCTAAACCTGCCTTGGCGCAATTTGCAGCCATTCCCCTTGTCCTGTCGCTAAAAATCATTGCTGAAGCCCCAGGTTGAACTGGGGACCTTTAGATCTTCAGTCTGATGCTTTCCCAGCTGAGCTATGTAAAATTGAACATAAATAAATCCTATATTGAAACTTGAGAAAAACAAAATAGGATGCGGGAAGCCAAGGAACTTGTTGCTTTTCTTTGCTTGAAGAACAAATCCACAGTCACCTGTCTGGGTGTGAGATAAATCTCATTTGACTTGTTTGGACTTGCATGATAAAGCTTGCCCAGGTGGTTGTAGGGTGTCTGCCTATAGCTGTATTGTTTCTTAATATTTGATTTATTACCCTTTCAAGTGAGTTTGACTTTGAAGATGCTATCATGGAAAACATAAAGTGTACATTTTTCAAAAACAGAAAGATTCTATGATATGCCTCCAAGTTTTTACCAAGGTTAAAGCACTAAAATCTACTGAAAAGGTAATGAACTGTGTTCATACCTGGTGCAATTCCTTTGTTTCTTTTCTTTCACTGGTTTTGTATATTGGACAGTTTTGGCCCAAGACTTTCAGATATATTTTAAAATTACAGTTTTCTAAAGACACTTCATATTTTAGAAAGTAACTGGCACTTCAACAGCAGTCTCGGCAAAGAAAAAAATGCTGAAAGAGCAGAGATTCATTCTCATTTCAGGAAGTAGCCACCTGAGGTCAAGACTAAGGAACATTGGCAAGAAGTCTGCAGATGTACTGCTTGTTCTGTACCTATTCTGCAGATATAAAATACTACTGTTTCCAGAATTGTCATGACCGTAGATTGCATAACCAATAAATTCATATTTTCCTGTAAGCTTCAGACTTTCATATGTCTGAAATACACTCTAGGATGTTGTGGTAAAAATATTTTATCAGCATGCTGTATTATTAACGGACAGTTAAACTGTAACAGAATTACAGCCTTCTGTAATCTTTGCTGACAAAACCATGCTTACATACATCATCATGTCTTCTGCACATGCCCACTGAAAATAATTCTGAAATATATCTTAGGGAATTAAGAAAGTTAGTTGTAAGCAGGAATTGTTGTTTACTCTCCTCTGTAAAACTCTACATTCATTTATCTCAAGACAAAGTATATGAGGTTTAAGGGAGCCATCATATTTAAAAGATTTCTATGGAACATAATTTCAAAACTATTGTCAAAAGCAAAAACCACTGAATACTACCTGAAAAGCAGAAATGTCCATATCCCACTGACATGAAGCTTTTTTTTAAAGCATTAATGGAAAACATAAAACTTTAAATTCATCATTCATCTCTAGTTTAAACTGAAACTGTATTGAGTCAGTAAGAAGAAACAAACAAAGTATTTTGGGGAGGGAGTTTAAAATACCACAAATAATGTCAGCTTTTGGAAACTACGGAGATGTTGGAATATCACAGCTAACCCTAAGGAAAACAGTCCAGAAGACACGAGGTAAAACGGTTGAACAGTTTGCACCTAAAAGCCTTGGAAGCATTTGGTAATCATTATGAACTGCATGGTTCACCTATGTTTTGTTCCTGTGATACCTTGTTATGATATATACATCTACATATGATGCAGAGTGGGACCAGCTGTAGCTCTTAAGAGCTGAGGGCCCCTTCGAGAGACAGAAGGAAGCACAAGCCTTGCACAAAGTGCCTAGAGGCATTATGCTTTTCAAAGCAATTTCTTTAACATTCAGCAGAATTACTGCTATGGAGTTTCAGGTCAACATATTACCATAAGATGCCGGATCAGGGAAAATCGTTTATACACAAGTCTATCTACCACCTTCCTGCACTTTTGCTACTACAGAATGACTAATGTAAAGCAAAGACAAAAAATGAATTGAGATAAAAGAAAAACAAATCTATGCGTAATATTCAAGAATGAACCATCGTGTATTGCACATAAAATACTATCTTCATTCTCACGTGCAATAAGTTTTGACTTTCAGGCTTCAGAGCAATTAATTTGGGGCTTACTTTAACAAATACTGTCATTCGTAATGTTAACACAACTAAGAAAATCCTGTTTGTCATTCCCCATGCCCTTGGCAAATATTAAAACAAACACACAAATTCATTTTCATGACAGTCGCAGCAAAACTAACAGGAAAGTCACTATTTCTCTTGCCAACCCCTCCCAAAGCCAAGCAAATAAACAACTCATATTTTAGCTGTTTATTTTTTTAACCTCAATTTCTCACATCCTTTAAAAAGTTTATTGACTTTAATCATCCCACTGTTATTTACTATTGTATAATGTATGGCCCACTCCACATACAATACAAAACATTAATACAAATTTCTAACATTTCTAAAACGGGCAAAGATTCATTGACCTGAAAATATTTGTACAAATGTATATGATGATGTTGATAAAGACAGTGTGGAAGATATCAGGTCCTATAATCCAAATACTTTCCACATTTTTCTGGTGGAGTTTCTAAAAGTTTGTTGCATTGAAGCTGTCAGGTTGCACGTGCAGTTCTGAGCACTGCCGTAGCAGGATTAGAAATCTCTGAGGTTTGAGAAAGCTCGCTCCTTCCTTCCTTCCTTCCTTCCTTCCTTCCTTCCTTCCTTCCTTCCTTCCTTCCTTCCTTCCTTCCTTCCTTCCTTCCTTCCTTCCTTCNTTGCACTGAATGAGTTACAGAAGGGATATTTCTTTACAAACACTGTAGTATTAACTGAGTTAAATATACAGACAAAACAGCATGTTGAGAAGTATACTGATATGACTAAAAATAGAAAAATCCATTTGATTATTGTGGTGCTGTCCTGGTTTCGGGAGGAACAGAGTTAATTTTCTTCCTAGCAGCTGGTATAGTGCTGTGTTTTGGATTTAGGATGAAAATAATGTTGATAACACACTGATGTTTTTAGTTATTGCCAAGCGGTCAAGGATTTCTCAGCTTCTCATCCTGCCCTGCCAACAAGAAGGCCAGAGTTTCCTTAAGAAGGTGCAAAGGGGGACAGCCAGGACAGCTGACCCAAACTGACCAAAGGGATATCTCATACCATATGATGTCATGATCACATAACTTGGGGGTTAGCAGGGAGGTGAGGCAGCACAGCAACTAGCTGAGCATCGGCTTTGGGTGATGAGAAATTCTGCTGATAACTTGCTTTGTTGTTATTGTGTTTGTTCTTGTTATTGTGGTGGTTGTTGTTGTTATTATTATTATTACTGCTGTTACTACTGCTACTACTACTACTATCTTCCTTTTCTGTCCTGTTAAACTGTCTTTACGCTAACTCATTGGTTTTACTTTTTTTTCCCTTTTCAATTCTTTACTCCATCCTGGGGGGTGAAGGGAGTGGGGGTGAGGAGTGAGCAGACAACAGTGTGGTTATTTTAGCTGCTGGCTGAGTTAAACCATGACAGTTGTGAAGCTGTCACAACATAAAAGATTTATTTTAGACCTAAAATCCAGACCAGTACAGAAAAACCCTTGGAATATTTGGACAGTATTAAATATCTAACTGTAATTGAGCCGTTGTTAATATTTGATGACACTAGCTGTAACAGTAAAACTGTCCTTTTGACTTACAGAACACTGTGATACCACCATTATAATGACAACTGGAAAAAAAGAAAGGAAATCAAGCATTTCTACAGCAGAGTTCATCTTGAGTTCACTAGGAGAGGCCACATCCTCTGAAGATATGGGGCTAAAACCAACAGTCTCTTGGGAATCACAGACGCTTTGACTAGATATGGAAAAGTTTAGAACACTTTAGTATTGCATTCATTGATGACTGGTCCCTACCCATGTTGTTTCTGATGCTTGTAATGAAATTACTGAAAGATTACACTTTTACCTGTGTTTTATCTGACCTAAGCAGGTCTCAGATGCTGTTTTTTGAAAGCAATTTTCACTGTTTCCAAGAGAAGTGGGCAAGGCTGGTTTTATCTGAGTATTTTATTTTGGTATATAAGGTATTGTGGGACAACTGTAAATTTTTTCCTCTGGGTTTTACACAAGTAGAGCAAACATATAATGTGTCTGTTCATATGAAAGAAGGAAACTGGTGCATACTATTTCCTATATAGATATCAATATTATGATGATCAAAGGATTAAAAGAAATTGTAATGAGATATAAGTCAGAATATATCTCTCTATAAAACATACCAAAATATTGCAAACATAAGCTTTTGAAATTTGAAGTCTGTGTATATGTTTACTTTGACGGTAAAGTGAAGACATTCATCTAACTCTTTCAATTAATCTTCTTTTTATTGGTTATCTTTAAGCCTAGCAACTTTCAAACTCAGCTTTAATAAGCATTTACAGTTGACTAGAATTGGCTTATAATCTATTAGTTTCAGACTTCATCAGGGTTTAAGTAGTTCTACCTTTATTTCGTCATGTGTTACATAAAGATGAAGCAGCAAATAAAACTTTGTGATGACAAATTTCTTACTTTTTTTCTTTATGTATGAATCACTTTACATACAGATGACAAATGCCATCTTTGTTTTGACTTGAACATGATTTAGACACTAGTTAAAGCAACACATTGTTTATCAAGGGTTGCACAAGGTCTTCTAAGGGTTCCACACTAAAGCATTCCCTTCATCTAGGGTGAAATGCTGTGAAATCTTGTCAAAGTAGCCAAAAGTCTGAAGTGTCTTGGTTTAGTACTCTGGTGGTTTGACTTTGGTTGGATGGCAGGTGCCCACCAAGCCACTCTATCACTCCTCTCCTCAGCAGGATATGGGGGGAAGCGAGGGTGGGGTGAGGTGGGGGGTGGGTGTGAAAATGAGATGGAAAATAACTTGTGGGTCAAGATAAAGACAGTTAATAAAGCAAAAGGCCATGCATGGAAGCAAAGGAAAACAAAAGGTTTATTCTTGACTTGCCATCAGCAGGTGATGCCCAGCCACTTCCTGGGAAGCAACCCTTCTAGTGCATCTAGTAGTTTCTCTAGAAGAAAAATGTCCTAAATAATAAATGCCTCCCCCTCCCTCACCCTCCTCCTCCTTTCTCTTAGCTTTTATTGCTGAGCAGATATCATATGGTATGGAATATCCCTTTGGTCAGTTGGGGTCAGCTGTCCTGGCTGGGTCCCCTCCCAAGATCTTGCCCACCCCCAACCTGCTGCTGAGGGGGTAGAAATGCTGCAGAGACAGCCTGGGTGCGGTGCCAGCACTGCTCAGCAGCAGCCAAACCCCTGGTGTGTTACCAACCCCTTTCTAGCTACCAATGCACAGCACAGCGCTGTGAGGGCTGCTGTGGGGAAAATCAACGCCATCTCAGCCAGACCCAATACAAATACCTATCAGATACTTCAAGAAAAAGCAAATAAAATCAAATCTCTTTCTTTTCATAATCATAATACAATAGAAAGAATCTTATAGCCTTTAGGCAAAAGTCTATTCCATCTTGATTAATAGCATAAAAGGTTTTTCTTTCCTGCTTTAAACTCTCCTTTCCCCTCTCTACCACCACAAGATTAAAATGGCAATAATTGAATGTTTATTTGTTACATGAATTATGAGTTTTCCACTTTCTTCTTAGCCAACTTATTTTTTATGGATATATACATAGAATCTATAGGTAAAAGGTTTACAATAATTTCTTCTTTAACATGCTGTATATCACAAACTGTTTTACCTAATCTGTTCATTCCCATATGTCGTGGTTTTACCCCAGCTGGCAGCTGAGCATCACACAGACACTCAGTCCCCCTTAAACAAAAGATAGTTTCAAAGTAAATAATTTTTTTCTGCTCCCAGGAATAATTTTTATGAGCTCTCAAGCTTTGAATGGTTCTTTCAAGAAGAACCTCAACAAAACTTTACTCATTACCTTTAAGAGTACACATACCAAACAACACTGAAGGAGACACATTGCTGTCTTCCTGCCATTGAGAGTTTATTTGAGTTGCCTTTGTGATAAAATTCCTTAGTTCTTTTCAAAGTAACAATTTCCCCTGTTCAGTGGGAATGCATTCCTATTTGTTTCAGGAGCAGACTGCTCCAGCGCGGGTCCCTCACTGGGTCACAACTCCTGCCAGCAAACCTGCTCCAGCCTGGGCTCCTATCTCCATGGGACCATAGGTACTGCCAGGATCTTGCTCCAGCATGGACTTCCCATGGGGCCACAGCCTCCTTTGGACATCTACCTGCTCTGCCATGGGGTCTGCCATGGGCTGCAGGTGGATATCTGCTCCATGATCAACCTCCATGGACTACAAGGGGGCAGCCTGCATCACCCCATGGTCTTCTCCACAGACTGCAGGGGAATCTCTGCTCCAATGCCTGGAGCTCCTCTCCCTCTGCTTCTTCACTGACCTAGGTGTCTGCAGAGTTGTTCCTCTCACATGTTCTCATTCCTCTCTCTAGCTGCAAATGCTCCTGTTGTTGCACAGGTTTCTTCCCCCCAAAACCCCCTTTGCCTTCCCCCCCACTCCCGCTTCTTAACTCCGTTATCCCAGAGGTGCTACCACTGTTGCTGATGGGCTCAACCTGGGCCAGTGGCAGGTCCATCTTGGAACCAGCTGGCATTTGCTCTATCAGACATGGGGGAAGCTTCCAGCAGCTCTCACAGAAGTCATCTTTTTAGCCCTTGTACTACCAAAAACCTTGAAAACCCAATACAGTGTCATTCACACTTTTTAGAATTACCTATGTATTTATTTCAAGTTAAAAGAGAAAAAAAAATCTACCACACATAAGCTTCTAAACCTTGTGACATCACCCTTTAACGATGATTTCCCACTGATAATCACTTTTAGCTTAGTTCTTATTCTGTTGAGCTTGAACTTTCTTTTTTTTAAGGGCTTTGAGGAGCAAAATGCATTCTGTTCAATACATTCCTAACACACACCATTCTGAATAAAGAAAAATTGTAGTCAAACCACATGCCCCACTACCTTCGTTCGGACATATGCTGGGGTCTGAAAGAATTCTCCACCTTTCTGTACAGAAATGGTCAGATTTGTTCCTGGTGTGTTTCACTTTCTTCCACACTCACGTAAAATAGAGACCTTATGCCAATTGATCTGGGGTGCTAAAAGGGATGCCTAGCCAAGGTCACTGAGCTCAATTTAAGAGTACTGGAACAGATATAAGACCCTGGGGAGACGATGAATTAAATGATCAGATCATACTTTCTGACCTCAAACTCCATGACATTTTTCATGCACCTGGTTTTGACTAGCGTTTGGGAAAAAGAAGGCAATTCATCTTTCTGGTTAAAACAGGAAGTGTGACAACTCCCCCTTTTTTTATTTGTAGTCATCTAAATTTTCCATTTGTTTCCTCATCTTGCTATATTCTCATGTCTGCACTGTTCCTGCTTGTTTTTGGCAGCCAATTTGGGACTGCATTTCTTGAGAGTATAAAAAACTAACATTGTTATGTGGCTCTTCTGACAGGCGAAGCACTCATGCAAAGGAAGATGAATGGGGTGTCAGTTTTCCCTATCATGGGATCTCCATTTAGTGACCCAGATGAGAACTGAGAGAACTTGTCACAAAGGAGAGACAGACCAGATATGGCTTTAAATGGGACTCCAAATCTCATATAGTTTTGAAGCTGTTGCTAGAACACTGAATTTGTCATAAAAAGACTTGTCAGTTCAGAGTTCATTAAGGTAAAAGATGAGAGTGTTTTATCTGGACACTCTTGAGCCCTCCTATAGTAGGAGCATAGACTAGTTACAGACCTTGAAAGGAAAAAAAATGTGCTTTTGCAGTATTTTCTTCCAGCTTTCCTTTGGGTTGAATCTCTGTGGAATAGCTCCTCCTGGCATATAAGTATTTCTTTTCCTTGTTTGTCTTTTTCGGCTTCTTTGTTAAACTTGGAGGTGTGTTTGCGATGTCAATTCAAAGTCCCTTGAGACTTGGCTGAGACTTGAGGTGAGGTGTTAAACTTCACAAGGCTGAATTGGAACGCTTAAGGTGAGAGACAGGGTTTTAATCACTTGCACTGTGGCTGCCACACTAGAAACTTTGTGACCTCAGCTGAGTTTTCTTTTACTCAGAGTCCAAAATCAATAGAAGGATTCTTGACTGGAGAAATGACTTGTGTTTAACTTTGGCCCCAAAGTTGGGAAGCATCAAAAAGTGTATTTCTCAGATGTGCAGTTTACAAACTGTGACTCTGAAACTCTGAATTTTACTGTTTTGAATTCCATGTTTTGTAAATAATTCAGAACTGCAGCACCATCCTTGACAGAACATTTAATCCTCTTGCTTCACAGTCATATTTTCTTCACATCACAAAAATTTGACCTTGTACTAAGTTTACTGGTGCACCTTGACACTTTTTGCAGACAGTAAGAAATTTCATCATTGTTGTTGTTGCTATTATTACTGTTACTATTACTATTACTATTATTATTATTTGAAAGACACCGGGTTTTGGTGGATGACCAAAAATTGTCAAAAAATGACCAAAATTGACCAAAAACTGTCTTCCAAAAATTTTATTTTAGCACACTTATTATAATGTTAAAACTAGTTATATAAATTTATAGAAAATTTAAATAATTAAATATACAATTGTATAAATATTGGAAAACAAAGTATTTCATATTTCCAAGGCAACATTTTATTTTTTTTAAACAGAGTCCTGGTTATCAGTCATTGAATCCTTCACAGTATCACGTAAAACATACATTGATATCAAAGCTATGTTGAGAATGACCTGGATATGCTGAATACATTGATTTATCATGTATGCATTGTAATATTTTTTTTCTTGTAGAGTATGTATACCTCACTGCAGCCCAGTAAAATATTCAATATGGTGTACGAATAAACCTCTTGGATTATGCTGCACACAATTCTGTTGCAATGACCCCAGGTGTATGCGACAGTGACATTTGGAGTCTTTCATTCAGCAACTGTGTGTGTGAGTATCAATAACTTTGAAGAAGAAGGAAAAGAACGATAACTAAAAATAACACCACACAGTTCCTGACAAGGATTCTAGTCCTGCAATTGTATATCATCTTTGATTTAAAAGAGCTTATGAACGACTGTCAGATCCTCCAGGTCTGTTCATCTCTTTCTGTTAACAAGTGAAGTATGTTGTAGATATATATCAATAAAGAAAAAAGAAAACCACCTTCTTCGGCATTTTCATGGTCCAATAATGTGAATTAAAAAGATATACATGACTCACTATAAAGAAAATATGTGGAACTCACTGCTTTAGAAGCCAGACTCAGTGGAAGAAAAGGAAGAAGTTGATACAGATACAATATTGTGCAGATCTGCTGTCAGAAAATAATTTCCCACAGAAAATTAATCCATGTCTAGTAATAATTCTTCAAATAGCTATCACTAAGGAACAATGAATGCAACAGCTGATGATCTGAGTTTGATCCAGTATAACAAGATTAAAGGGCAAGTGAAAAGTATTCCACTTATGTACAAACCATCAGCTGCACAAATATAAGATGGGAAACAACTGGCCAAATAGGGATGATCTGGGAATTACAGCGGATTGCTAACTGAGCATGAGTCAACTGTGTCATGTTCTTACAAAGAAAGCAAATATCAGACTGCTATGTACAAGCAGAGCATCCTCTGGAAAACACATCCAGTAATCCTTCCGCTTACTCAGCACTGCTCAAGCCTTAGCCAAAATGCTGCAGCCAGCAATGTGCCCAGCAAGTTAGAAGTAGCACAACTGGAGAGGCAATTGTAAGAACTGAACTGTAGCTCAGATACACAGAAAACAATTTATAACAGTAAGGACAACGAGGCATTAGGATAGATGTCCTAAGGATCTTGTAAACACCCTGTCTTTGGAAGCATTTAAGATCAGACTGAGGAAGTATCAATCAGGAATGACATACTGATAGCTGATCCTACTTTGGACTGAGGAACAGGCTGAGTGACCTCTCAAAGGTCTCTTCTAGCAACATTTTCTAAGACTAATCACTACCTTAGCGTCCCCTTTTCCTAGACAGGTAGAGAAAATGGCTACAAAAAATTTCATCAGATTTGTAGTTAGACACAAAAATTGTTTCTTTCTTCAAAGAACTTTAATAAGACTCTTGAATGTAAAAACTTTTATTTAATTCTGAACGAAAATAAGCTTTGTTCTTTTTTTGATCTGAAAAGAAATATGCTTTCCAAAATAAGGTTCATCATAAGGCAAACTGAATTTTGCTCAAGTTGATTTAGTTTATTTTAGGTTTTGTTTGTACGTTTGTTTTTATTTAATGTAAATTATTTTATCTCTGAAGAACAGAAATCTACTCATAAGCCTCTGCCATGCCTTTTAGTGATCACCGAAAAAAGTTCAGTTCCACAAAGTTTGCAGACATTTCCTTTGACTAGTCACAAAAACTATGCAGGTAAATCTAAAGGAAGATTTAGTGTGACTGATGGAAGTGTTTATCTACTTTGTACAATTTAGCAATCAATGGAAGCAGAACAAAGATCGAGCTGGGCTTTCTGACCAGCTTTCCCTTATAATTTGTCAGCCAGGCTTTGTTTCTGTAGTAGCTGGAACTGTAAGGTAATAGCTTTTTATTTTTGTTTTCAGAAAATCCAATGGGAATTGTTTATTTAAAATATGATATATAAATAATTTGTTTTGTGTAGACATCATCCCTGACTCCTTAACTATTTTTTTGCTAATGTGAAGTTTCTACAAGTGATTTTATTTTCCAAATCATGTCCTTCATTGAATCTTTGTTGAAGTTAAATCTATGGAGAGGAGAAAATATGATATTTATTTTTTTTTGAGTACTGAAAAAAATACTAGAAAAGTCCATTTTAAATTATCAGTTCCAACATGAAAATCAATGGAGGAAGAACCTCAAGATATTATTTCCCTACAGCCCCTTTGCAGGCCTACTGAATAGCTTAAAAAGGTGTAAACATTAGTCAGAGAGAATCAAGACTTTAAATCAAAACTGGATGTCTTTCTAAAAGATATATTATCCCTCAAGCAGAAGATATGAACTTGATGCATGAATTATTGGTTCAGATTTTATGGCCTGTTACACAGGTGGTTGGAATAGATAATCATAATGGTTCTTCCCATCCATACAGTGTATGAATCTGAATTCAGCATGAGCACATTGAGAGGCAAAGGATAACTCAGTGAAAGCAAATAATCTAAAAACAATAACTACAATAATGAAAAAAAACCAAAATTACCAAGAAATATCCCTCAATTTTTTACTCTCTTTAAGAAGAGTTTCCTTCTGTTTTCCATTAACTCCTTATGAAGCAAAACAATAATAATAAAAATGTAGAGATCTATGACTTTCAGAAATGGCCTGAGAGTTCCTGCTTTCTTTCCCACCACTGTGGCAATTGGCATGTTGGCCAGCTCAGTAGAATTTCTGAGATAAAATAAATGCAAGCTGGAAATGGGAAATGATGTTTTCTAGCTGAAGGATATGGACTCAGTAATAAAAAAAAAAAAAAAACAAAAAAAACCAAAAAAAACCACCAAGTAAAAAATTGCTGGTGGTATATGAATCAAGAAAGAATTTAGTAGTGTTTCCACCACGGCACTTGTTCTACTGTGCTAATGGTCATGGTAAAAATTTGCTGTAGTCATTAAAGTCGCAGATATAAGTAGAGAGCACACAGAGAGCAGAAACACAGAGTAAGAAATGGCCATTAAAGTCACAATTAGAAATATAACCTTACCTTTTAACAACAGAAGTGTTAACAACACAGCAGACTGCCCTCTCAACTCAACACATTGCTGCTTAAAGAGTACTTTTAAAATAGGACTCAGCTGGCGTGCTTGGAAATGTCATCCTTTAGCAACACGAAAACACAGCATACAGAACTGGAAAAGCATTTAGTGGCTGTCTCTATATTACTGGATCTGGGAGTGCTTTTAAGTTAATGGTTGCAGGTAGGCTGCAGCTCTTTTCCTCCCTTTCAGAAGTGTCCCTTCTGTCCCAGTTTTCATGTAAAGAAAACTTGCAGGCCAGGCAAGGGGTATAGTTTGCTTTGAAAAGACCTCAGAGCCCTTACTGAAGCACGTCCCAGCAACCCATGGATCATTTAGTTCTAACCGTTGCTACTGTAAGAAACTGCATCACAGAATTTCATCCCAAACTGAGGAAGCTACAACTTAAAAATACGTTCTCACTCACCCATGTTCTCATTACTCACATTTGCAATAGTGAAACATTCAGATATTAAGAATCATTATTTGTGGGTCCCGTTCAAAATCAGACAGGTGACCTG
>VWZZ01002139.1:165742-186786 GCA_013399095.1 Psophia crepitans | reverse complement strand
CATCAGGGGAGGTTTAGATTCAGCATTAGGAAAAACTTCTTACCAGAAAGAGCAGTGAGCTGTTGGAACGGACTGCCCAGTGAGCTGTTGGAACGGACTGCCCAGAGAGGTGGTTGAATCGCTGTCCCTGGAGACGTTCAAAAAACATGTAGATGTGGGACTCCNTAGATGTGGCACTCCAGGACATGATCTAGCAGGCATGGTGGTGTTAGGTTGACAGTTGGACTTGATGATCTCAGAGGTCCTTTCCAGCCTTAGGGATTCTATGATTCTATGATTCTATAAATCAGCATATATCTCTGAAGTGTTGACTGGGCACACAAGCGATGCATTTTTCCCAAAGCAGGTACCTGAACATGAAGCCTCATCTGCAGAGAACTGTTGAATAACAGTGTGGCCTGAAGCTGCCTTCAGTACCTTGGAAGTGTCCAAAATACAAACCCCTGCTGTCAGTTCCTGTCCCTTCTGGTGAACCCTGACAAAGAAGCTTCCACCTATTTTGGGAAGAGAGATCTAAACAGCTGAACTCCTTCCTGGCAAAGGAAGAACAAGGTTTAGCAGCTCCAGCGAAGGCTTATGATGACAAGGGGGGCTCAGTTTGGGACTTTCTGTTACCTATTTTCATTTCAGATGGCTGGAAGCTTTAGATCTCAAGGAAGCATTGGTCTCTGCTTCCACAGGAACATAAATTTGTGAGTTTTCTTTAACTATCTTGTGTGGTAAAAATGTAATGGAGAGGAGGTATTAAGAGGAATTGGATGACAAGAAAAACCAAAGAGAACTAAGGCCAGAAGGAGTTCAATCTCCTTTGGCTAAATCAACAGCTTAAGCAACACTGTCTAACACTCCTTTGGAGGCACAACGCTGCCAAAGGTGCTACGGATACCTATGCAACTAGTTCCCACAATAGTGAAAGAGGGATATTTCACAATATGTGCTCAGCAACTTGAACAAATGTGCTGCTATGGAGGAGGTGGTCCATCACTCAGCCTGCTTGTGTATCCCTGCGAGCAGCTGGTACCCTGCCTGGTACTGGCAGAAGCAGCTGCCTGGCTCTGGGACAGACTTCCCCCACAACACACACACAAACCCATGCACATTCATGCCTGCTGTCAGCTATTTCTTCATTGCCCTCCTAAACACACCCTTAATCCTTCAGACTACTTGCAGACCCTCATCTAAAACCTTAAACTAGAAGACAGGAGATTTAGGTTAGATGTTGGGAAGAAATTTTTCCCTGTGAGGGTGGTGAGGCACTGGCACAGGTTGCCCAGAGAAGCTGTGGCTGCCCCCTCCCTGGAAGAGTTCAAGGACAGGTTGGATGGGGCTTTGGGCAACCTGGTCTAGTGGAGGGTGTCCCTGCCCATGGCAGGGGGGGTGGAACTAGGTGATCTTTGAGGTCTCTTCCAACCCACACCATTCTGTGATTCTGTGACTCTATCTGCTATTGCCCTCATCTACCACTGCTCTCGAGACTAAGACCCCAAGCACGTACTCCAAGACCGTAGCTGTCCCATGATCAAATGTCCCATCTGCTCCGTAAACACCAGCCCATAGGCTGATCTGTAGAAACCATCCACAAGGACGTACTGATAGTATGGCACACACCAGCCCCTTCACCTAGGTAGTGCTACAGACCTGTGTGAAGAGGTTGGTGTACCAGTGGTTGGGAGAAAAGCACATTTTCAGTGCTTATTTCTATGTTCTCATAGTATCTAATGAAGTGGATGTAAAGATCATAATGCAATAACCCTTCTGAAAAAGGTATTATATATTCACCCAGTATTTTTTTTAACAGAATGAGATGCATTCTGCCTCAGATAACAAGTAGGAGGCTTTCAGAGAGGCTTTGTAGGAGGCTTGTAAGAGCTGTCTGTCACTTGCTGAAAGGAGTTCTCAGATATCAGTAAGGTTTTAGGGTAAACCACCCTGTACAAAAAGAGAAGAGAGTATTTTTTAAAACTTTACATAAAAAGGAACTGCCATCACAGGGATAGACTGAAGCAACCTTATTATTTGTCCTCTCCAAGCAAAATTTGCCATGATTTTTAAATGGCAGTCAAAAGGAAAGGAGCATCTGCCAAGGAGAAAGGCACAGCAGAGCGCAGGTGGGATCTCTTTCCACAGCCCAAACAAAACAGGCAGAGACATGGTTAGAGATGTCACTTTGTCAAAAGCAATTTTCTGTAGTAAACCTCAATCCAAAGACCGGGACAAGTGGGGGTGTACAAGCTCCATATCCCAGGAAAACCTGTACCATATCCCAGGAAACAACATAATGCGACAATCACCAATGCAAAAATCAGCAGGTGACAGAGCTACGATGTCTTAGATGTCATAGGTACACCTGGGTTTCAGGGTCTGATTGCTCTCAGGAAGGGCAAGTGAGTGCATTTGTCAGCACACCATGGGGCTGTATCTAGGCAGGGTTATATCCCTGTTAGCAATTCCCCATATGGTGATGACCAAGTTTCCTGGTAGGCCAGAAGTTTCACAGAATCACAGAATGGCAGGGGTTGGAAGGGACCTCTGGAGACCATCTAGTCCACCCCCCCTGCTAAAGCAGGGTCACCCAGAGCAGGTTGCACAGGATTGTGTCCAGGCGGGCTTGGAATATCTCCAGAGAAGGAGACTCCACAGCCTCTCTGGGCAGCCTGTCCCAGGGCTCCGTCACCCTCAGAGTACACAAGTTTTTCCTCATATTGAGATGGAACTTCCTGTGTTCCAGCTTGTGCCTGTTGCCCCTTGTCCTGTCGCTGGGCACCACTGAGAAGAGTCTGTCCCCTTCCTCCAGTCACCCACCCTTTAGGTATTTATGACAATTGATCAGATCCCCTCTGAGTCTTCTCTTCCCCAGGCTAAACAGCCCCAGCTCTCTCAGCCTTTCCTCATATGGGAGATGCTCCAGTCCCCTCATCATCCTGGTAGCCCTCCACTGGACTCTCTCCAGTAGTTCCCTGTCTGTCTTGAGCTGGGGAGCCCAGAACCGGACACAGGACTCCAGATGTGGCCTCACCAGGGCAGAGGAGAAGAGGAGAGAGAACCTCCGTCGACCTGCTGGCCACACTCTCCTCAACACAGCCCAGGATACCACTGGCTGCCTTGGCCACCAGGGCACACTGCTGGCTCATGGAGAGCTTGTCATCCACCAGGACTCCCAGGACCTTCTCCACAGAGCTGCTTCCCAGCAGGTCAGCCCCTAGCCCATACTGGTGCGTGGGGTTATTCCTCCCCAGGTGCAGGACCCTGCACTTGCCCTTCTTGAATTTCATTTGGTTCCTCTGCACCCAACTCTCCAGCCTGTCCAGATCTCGCTGAATGGCAGCGCAGCCTTCTGCTGTGTCGGCTGCTCCTCCCTGGTTTGTACCATCAGCAGACTTGCTGGGGATACGCTCTGTACCCTCATCCAGGTCATTGATGACTGTGTTAAAGAAGATGGGACCCAGTAGTTACCCCTGGGGCACCCCGCTAGCTACAGGCCTCCAACTAGACCCTGCACTGCTTATCACAGCCCTCTGGGCCCTGCCATTCAGCCAGTTCTCAACCCACCTCCCTGCCCACTCATCCAGCCCATACTTCCTGAGCTTGCCTATGAGGATGTTAGGGGAGATGGTGTCTGAAGCCTTTCTGAAGTCATGATGGAAAACATCTACTGCTCTCCCCTCATCCACCCAGCCAGTCATGCCATCATAGAAGGCTGTCACATTGGTTAAGTGTGATTTCCCCTTGGTGAATCCATGTTGACTACTCCAAACAACCACCTTCTCCTCCACATGCTTATTGATGACCCCCAGAATGACCAGTTCCATCACCCTTCCAGGGATGGAGGTGAGGCTGACTGGCCTGTAGTTTCCTGGGTCAGTAGTTTCCAGGCTGACTGGCCTGTAGTTTCCTTTAAGAACAGGTTAGACAAATACCTGACAGGAATGACACAAGTACAGATAGTCGTGCCTCAGGCAGAGTGATAGACTAGATCACCGCCCAAAGCCTAGCCTGGTCTTATTTTCTGTGGTTTCTGTGTTAATAATCAGCTAAATAATGAAGTGGTAGAATTTGGAAAGTTCATAATATCCACAGCTCTGTGGAGAATGCAAGGGAAATAGATGGAGGTTTCACAAAATAATATTTCCTAGAGAAATACTAAGGAAACAAGGGTGGTTTTGCACTATTAGAGAAAAAGGCAAATAGAAAGAAAAGGACAATGTTCTGCCATTGCACTGCCTTTCAGAGACTTGTTTGCCCCACAGGTAAATGGAGAGGATGGTCAGCTCTAGGTGGGAGGAGCTGGTTCATAGTCAGGCTGGAGAGTAACCCACTGCAGAATGGGCAATATGCAGCTATTGGATGAACACCAGGAGTTTTGCAAAGAGGTAACCACAGACCCACATCTCAGGGCTAGATCCATGCATGCACATTGCAAAAGTTGTGGGAGGAACTGGAAGGTGTAAAAATATCCCTGGATTGTCAGTCATCAGAAAGTGCCTGGAAATGGCCCTTTCTCAGTTTCCTGAGCTGTAACGATGGTTTGCAAAGAGAGATTGAGCCTACCAAGCTGGATATGTACCAATCCAAGTGGTGTCAGAGCCAGAGCCAGAAGGCTGTGAGCAAGGCTTCACATGGGGACAAGCTGGGTGGGATGGGTGGCTCCGGAGCCAGCCAGGCACCTTCAGGGATGCTCAGAGCATGGCTGGGTACTGCTGGGGGCTCTTCGGGACATCCCATAGCTGTTTAACACCTTTACACCTGTAAGTGGTTTGAGGAACATCTGTAATGTACTGTAATTTCTATCCCCCAAAGGATAGAGAAAACACATTTTTGTGAATTAGTGTGTTTTCTCCAAAGACAGGTAACTACAGAACATCTTAGAAAGTTTCTAGCTGCATCAAGTAGTCGCTTAAGATTCATCAATGTGTTTTGTCCTGTTGTGTAAAAATACAATTGTGTTTTTATGGGGAAATATGGCTTTTGTGGAAGCAAGAGAGGAATGAAGCAATTCCAGTTGGTGGAGACACAAGTCTCTTTGCCACATTTGAAAAGTTGTGGGGGGGAAAGCCATTTCATAACACCAGCAAATGCTACTAGGTTTGGACATAATTTTTGAGTCAGGGAAGTTAAATTCCAGCAGTATCTTTTGTGGGGAAAAAAAGTCTCTTTCTGATAGATCATATGGTGCTGGTGAAAATAGGCTGAAGACAGGTGTTTTCCCCTGGGTAGCAACCCAGCAGCACTGAGTCAGAGTGACATTTTTTGCAGACTCTCAGTCAAAATCCATGGAAATTGCTCTGTAAATTGCAAAGCTCTGAGCTTGTGAGGAAGCATCTGGGAGATGGACACAATCTATGCCTGAAGACCAGCTTCCTTGCAGTGCCAGCAAATCAGCCTTTTATGTTAGCAGTGTCTGCTTTCTAAGGTAACTAAAGACCACCATATGAACAAGTTTGTGAAATAGGGTATCGAATTAATTGGGAGCCCAGCACCCTGCACAGATGTTAGTTCTTGATCTACACTCCTGATTCTGAGGGCGTTTCCATCTGCTCCTCTCTGATGTTTGTACAGGTGGAGGTGGAGCAGCACAGGGCTGGAGGGGATCTGCTGGGTCACTGAATCCAGTCCCCATCGACTGTGACAGCGGCTTCAATCAAAGGGCCGTTTCCCATGCCCTCCACACACAAATGTCCTGCCACAAGCTTGAGACCTGTAGGAAAAGACCAACCTGTAATGCAGCAGGGGAAAAATTAGGAGAAATTGAGAACATTTCCAGTTCCCACGGTCATAGTATATCTGATGGATGCTTCAAGGTAGATCATGGCCTGAATTGTGAATGAGGGACACAGTCTGCTCCTCCCTGCCAAACCGTCCAGCAGGATAATACCTTTCTGACCCCAGATCAGAAACTACCATAATTCTCCGTATGTGACTCGGACACAATATGCCTGCCTTAGCAAGCAACAAACTCAATAAACATGGAATTTTAGAGCAAAAACATTCGTGTGGAGGACCTGTCATCGACATGAACCAATTTCAAGGGGGGGAAAACTGCTAGTCTGATCCCCAGGACCACACAGGAACACATTAGGTGTGCAGCTGAGGCCCATCTGGTTTAATCTCCTTCAGGGAGCCCCGTTTGCACACCTGGCAGCTTTATCGTCATGCAACCCACACTGCAGTGAGTGGGGACCACCAGGGCCACCACTTCCAAACTACATTCCTGTGCTGGGTTAAAATGCTGATGTAGATGCATCTGAGAGCATTATGCTATCAAGAGCACCTGTCTGTGCCCTCTCTCCCACCCCCTCAGAGAAAAACGTGTGTGCTGGAAACAGCTGGTGACAAATTATGCATTTAGATGATAGAAAGGGGTTCCTCTTTGTGCATTACAGGTGATCAGTGGATACCCAGAAGGGACTAATATTAAGTGAAAGGGTTGTGCAAAGAAGCAGCAGAATAGCACCAGTTCCTCTTGCAGGTATCGGCGTATCACAGATTGCTTCTGTCTTCAGTAATTCTCCCTTTCTTTTGGCAGCTCTTGCTGTGAGAAGTGGGTAGGAGGAACGTGGAGCTCTTTGATGAAGAACAAACCTGGGAGCTCAGAGTAGTTCAAAAAAGTTCTCACCACTCATAAGAACCAAGCCTTGACAAGCCCCTCTTCCTTCAGACTTAGAGGATTCACTCAGATGCTGAACTTCAGGGAAACAAGCTTGTGCAGGTCTCCTTCATTTTCTTTTCAGAGAAAATAAATAGGCCGTGCACCTTTCAGAGATGTGCTTAGTGTCTGTCCCTTACTGAGAGCGCAGCCTCACGAAGGGAACACGCTTTAGGGTGAGGTAACCCACACCAGCCATCATGGAGTGGAGCCTGGAAGCTGCGATGCCCTCCCCGCCCCTGGCTTTTAGAATGAAAAAAGGAGAAGAGAAATTCCTGTCACACTTTATATGATACAAACAATAGAAAATAATTAACTGTTCCATTGGGTCTTAAGCAGGAGTCAGTGCTTAGTTTATTCCTTGGATAGAAAAATACATCCGGCAGCGGGATTCCACAGCGCCTGGAAGCGCAGCCGCACAGTATGCTGCTGATGAGAGAGGGACTGTGTTTGCATGAGAGACCCGTGCTTGTCAGGAGGCTTCAGTCTGACAGACGTTCAAGGAACTAACATCTAAGAAGGAAAAAAGACACCCTTTTTTCCCCAAAAAACTCAAAAGGAAGACATACATACAGGTTTTAGTGCTGTTCTTACATCAAGTACTAGAAACCTTGCTTTATCCCCTCATTAAATAGGCACCCTTTTATCACCACAGCTGATGGAAATGATCCTAATGATAAATGGCTTTTTACACAAAAAGTGATTAAGGGAGAATTAGTGACATTAAGAATATTCCACAATTTAAATTATAGTAAGTCTTCTTTCCTTTAAAGTTATTTCTTTCAGTAATATATTCTGACTTCAGTATCTCCTGAACTAGAATTAATGACATTATATATTTTTTTACTATTCAAATTATGGGTATTTTCATTTAGTAAAGGAGATTAAATTAACATCCTTACAAGGAGATTATTTAATTTAACAAAAAATCATTCCATAGTTGGATGAGGTAATTAAAAAGCTTAATTATTTAAAGTTACTGATAAAGTTAAAAAAAAATCTTGATTAAAGGTATGCCTTTTATGAGAATCTGCAAATTTCTGTACTTTTCTGTTCAAAAGCCTGCCACTCTTCTTTTCATGCATACTTGTTATTCTAAAAATCCTAGAGTCCCTCAAGAGAAGAATCACAACATCATCTGAAGAACATAGAATTTGTACCTCTAGTTTCCTATTTTATCATTCACAGGCTCACACAGACCAAATTAATAAATACATCACAATGACCTCTTTTTAAAAAACTAATGGCTTCAGAAGACTTGGAACTACTAGATTTATGGGAGACAATGAAGATATATTTAAGAGAACTAATTACACTTTATTATCCATAATGAATGCCTTTCCAATTAATATTGTAAGAGCAGAAATTGCAAGGTAAAAAAAAAATTAAAAATCTAATCACAGGAGGAACTGGCTTCTGAGTGGCAGCCCTGGTGTACAGCTACTCCTGTGCAGGCAGAGCAGCTCTCTGGAGAGAGGGCCAGATCCAGCAAATCCTTGCTGAGGCTACCCTTAGCAAATTATATCGCTATCTATCTCTCCATATCTGATATATAATGCTAGCTTTACAGGAAATGTAATGAAACTTGTAAAGGACTTCATCTGCCTTTTAATAACACCGTGCTCGGGAGAAAATCATTGTGAAAGGCAGAATCATTATTATGACTGGTTTAACATAGGCAGGAGCTGAAAGGCAGTAATCAAGGTAATACTGCTATTTATTAAAGCAAAAAAAATGTTAACCTGGAGAAAATGTATTTTCAGGGCCTAATAGAGATTTTTTTCATCCTGTGCAGAATCAACTAAAATTAAGCTACCCATGATTTACAGAAATAGGTCGTTAGGGAGTGTTTTAGTCAAACATCACAAAAACAACTTGAGAGCTATTAAAGAACATGGCTTGAGTGTTTTCACAGCCACCTCTTACACTAAAATTACAATAAAACCCCCCAGTAATGAACCCATTTCCTTCTCAAAAAAGATACTGAGAAGGGACCAGAGGCAAGTACCAAGCCTGTGGTACGAACCCAAATCCTGCACTCCAGGATGGCCCAGAAACCTGGTGTGTCCCTGGCAGTCCATGTGTAGCACAGATGAACAGGCTAGTTTGCACCTTATTACTGCAGGATGTAACACAATACTGCTGCCTTCTCCCAGCATATTTCTTTATTTTATTTGGTTAATAAGATGTATGGCCTGAATTATGAGTTTGAGAGCTAGATCAAGATTTAGCTTTTGGTAGAGCAATTTAAAGCCATCTCCGCATTGATGGAGCCAGTTTTCACAAAAACGTCATCCACGACATTGGAAAAACTTGCCAGACTGTAGTAGTGTGGTGTGTTCTGGTAAAAGAAAACAGCTGAAAGGCTCCTGGAAATGTCCTACACAGTGAGGGAAGAAGCTGCATCCGAACACCAGCCACAATTCACCTTACTGTATCACCTTTTGTGCAGCGAAGTATCTCGGTGACAGCAGGGTACATGCAGCTCCTGTTGTGGTTGAGAGGGTGGCTGGTTTTGATCCTAGCACACAGGACACCTTCTCAGGTGACAACGTTTGGAAGGATGGCACAGCATCTATTATGTGTATCCACGACGTCTAGCCACACCGCTCCCTCCCAGATCAGTTCCTAACTCGAAAACCACCTAGCTCAGCGTTTTGGTCAGCTGGTTCAACCAAAAAGTCTTCCCGTATTCCTGCCCCATGTGTCTGCCCATTCTGCAGGTGCTGTGCATGACCCGTGAGGGCAGAAAGCTACTAGAGGTCTTCTGGTGTAGGTGCCACAGAATTTGTGACTGGTTAACATAACACAGTGCATGACATATCCAGCACTGCAGTCCTATTTCTTTGTATTAATACAAGTCTTATGCCACATGAACATATTATTCTCTTGGTTTTAATTTCTAAACCCACTACATTTTCAGGTCTGCATCTTAACAAAATGTGTAGTTGAAGTGCACAAAATGCATATTTTATACCTCCAGAATCCTCAGCCTCTGTAAAATATCATCAGACCAATTAAAAACAAACCAATCAACACCAAAAGTCAGAGTACTGAAGTCCAGTATCTAACACATTAGCTTCTTTTGACTTGTCTTGGTTAAAAGACCAAGAATATCAAAATAGATTATAGAACTATAATTACTGCTTTACTTGTGCTACAACAGCAGAATGAACCATTTTACAAATAGTTATTTAATTTGATTTCTACTTTGAAGATTGATTACGCAACGTTCATCAATGAATTATTTATTTGAAGTTCTTTATCAGTCATTTTAGCACCAGAGGCAAAGCCAGTTCTCCTGTGAGCAAAATTCAGAGTAAGATTCACTGATGTATTTATGGAATGAGATATTTACTTCTTTTCTGGAACATGACAAAATGTGCCTCCTGTGGTGTGGAAAAGCAGCAGCCACTCCAAGTGGCTAATTTCATCAAATGCATCGGACATACATTTAAGCCATACCGATTGGCATAGTATATACGGTTATAGTCACAGTAGCTGCACCTGTAGCATGCTTACAGATATCACAAACTATTCATAAAGTTAATGAAGTGAAAACATTTTTTTTTAAAAAAAAAATTGTTTATGATTATAATGACACACGCTGTGCATTTTTGGCCAGTATTCACTGTGTTTCCTATAACCTTGTCGTGCATTTTCTGGTTTTCTTTGCTAGCTGCTCTTTCCCGCTCTGGCCTAGACATAACTGTGCTTTGCTCAGCTACAGAGATAGCTTGTGTTCTCATAAGGTTTACAGGATCTTTTCCCTCAAACACAGAGGTGACAAATGTTCAGATGTTTTGCATTTTAACAGCGAAAAAAGGAAGAGGAGGGCTGAGGCAAAAGTTGTCTACTGAAAATAAGAGGTGCCCAAAGGAGTGAAAAGATAGGATTTTTTTTTTTTTTTTAATTGAGAAATCCTTTTTCCCCAACATTGTCACTTTGGCTTTTTATCAAGTCTAAAAGTTACATAAAGTGACAGATTTTTAGCATTATTGTTTGTCTTGACATCTCCAGAAGAAAGGAAATACTCTGAGAGGCAGCAGGAGGACTCTCTAGTTTCACCCAAGCATGGCTGCAAATTAAATGATGCTTTAACCAGATCCAGCTTTAAAGGTTTTATTACACAGTTCTGTCACTATTCATGAGAGAGGAGAGAAAGGGAGCAGACTCAGTTGCAGCCAGACGGCTCCTGAGCACATTATGGGAATTCACGGGGCGGTCGGACATTGATTTGACTGGGGTAGGTACAAAACAGGCTCTCTGGAACAACTGCTCCAGGACACAACAGTGTATGTCAAGTCCCAGTACCCTACTGCATTAAAAAACTGTGCTCCTTGTGCTTTACTGGATATAGGTCTGTTGTATTTGATACCAGAAGTAAATGGATTTTAGTGGAGACACCTGAAAGTAAATAGCATGCGCTCTGCTGGGAAATGCCATGTCCCTGGCGGTGGCAATGTCCCTTAAGGAGGATTTCACATGGAGGGAAGGAGGGAGATGTTGTGCCTTCGAAGAATTTCACTGCATAAGAGAGCAGTAAGTAACATGCCTTTTCTCCATACCCTATTGAGACAATTTCTTCCTATCAGGAAAAATGACATTTTATAAATACACTTAGACTTTTTTTCTTTTAAATACAATTGCAAAGAGAAATCCAGCATAGTTGGAGACTCAAGGAAAGTGTCCTGGGCTGCATCAAAAGCAGTGTGGCCAGCACGTTGAGGGAGGTGATTCTGCCCCTCTACTCTGCTCTTGTGAGACCCCACCTGGAGTGCTGCGTCCAGATCTGGAGTCCCCAGTATAGGAAAGACGTGGAGCTGCTGGAGCGAGTCCAGAGAAGGGTCACAAAGCTGATCAGAGGGCTGGAGCACCTTTCCTAAGAGGACAGGCTGAGGGAGTTGGGCTTGTTCAGCTTGGAGAAGAGAAGGGTCTGGGGAGACCTAATTGTGGCCTTCCAGTACCTGAAGGGGCCTACAGGAAAGCCAGAGAGGGGCTGTTTATCAGGGAGTGCAGTGACAGGACAAGGGGTAATGGATTCAAATTGAAAAAGGGGAGAATTAGGTTAGATGTTAGGAAGAATTTGTTCCCTGTGAGGGTGACAAGACACTGCAATGGGTTGCCCAAAGAAGCTGTGGCTGTCCCCTCCCTGGCAGTGTTCAAGGCCAGGTTGGATGGAGCTTTGGGCAACCTGGTCTAGTGGAGGGTGTCCCTGCCCATGGCAGGGGGGTTGGAACTAGATGATCTTTAAGGTCCCTTCCAACCCAAACCATTCTATGAATCTATGAAAGATGGGATCTCCTGGCTGACGTCCCAGTAGGGGAAACGTCGTGAACTTAGTGTGCGTTCCCTCACTTGCTGTTATTGAAAGGCATTATTAGCTTCTAGAGAGATAGTGGTTTGGCTGCGTCTCTTTACAGTACAGTAACTCTGGTCAATTGGATTCTTGAAGCTGGCTTTCTAAACAGTGTATCATTACTTCCTCTTGATTTTTTGTTGTTGTCCGTACTCATTAACAAAATATATGAATAAGTACCCTGGGATGAAGAGAGAGGGAGCTGCAACAACTACCGTTTGCAGAATGCTATCAGATTCAAACACACTACTACCTTTTTCAGAGTCAGTAGAGACATGCCTTTGGATAGAGGCCAAAACTGAAGGTATACCACAGACCTTCCCAAAACCTTTAATATGTGCCAAGTGCAGTAGGTATGTCTAAAGTTAATACAAAGAGGTGCACCTGGACTAAGCCATGACGAGAGAGTTGCCATCACTGTGGAAATCGGATCCATCTTCTCATGAGCCCACCTCACTGAGCCAGCCATTGCACAGGGAGGACAACCATCAACATCTTGCTGGAATGAGGTGCATAAGGCACAGTCAAGTCCAGCCAAGGACAGGCAATTGGATACTGTAGAGCAGTGCTAGGGCTTGAATACTGAAACAAAGGATGTGGTGGTGCCAGTCTCATGGCTACCATATTTAAAACAGAACACTTACTGAGCCCATCCTGCACAAAACGTAGTGACTGTTTGGTCTCTGATGGGAAAATATTAGCATAAGCAAAGGGCTGTAGGCCAAGGAAGACTGATAACACTTCTCCCTAGTCTCCCCACCTTCCTAATTAAAAGGGGAAATGAAAAAAAGGATTTAGAATATATTGAAAGAAAAGGCACAAGGGAGTAGATTCAATTTTTGAGTCATCACAGAAATTCTCTAAAATTCAATTACAGTGATGTAGATCTGACACAGGATGTATTATTATAGTACCCCAGAGAAGGTCAATAAAGTATATTGTAAGGTCTCCGCAAGATTTCATCAGGACTATAATACAGATAAGTCTCATTATTTCACATGTTTTGCAGCTGCTCTAACTTAATTTTCAGGGGTGCCATCATATAATTATCAAAGATGATTACATTTTATGCCCCCAGATCTTGCAGGTTATGTCTACAGGGAAAGAGTTCAAACCTATTATATAACAGCAAAGATATAATTAGACTCTGGAGAGTGAAAAAATAAATCACACAAAGCAAAAAAGGGCAACATATCTACCCACAGACCAGCACATTTATGGCTAAAGTTAGTGTCATGTGATGAAAAGACCAATGTAAAGTACTGCAAATTTACAGGTATTTCACAGAACCTTGACTTAACTTGATTTAACCACTTACTAGTAAAATATCTCCATCCCTTTAGATACAAAATCTGTCTGCACTGACTAAAGTTTTCATCTTCTCTACAAATACAGACAGGCCATGGTGACTTACTATTGCATGTGTGGGCCAGAATTTCCCTCCAGCCCACAGTGGAATTGCAACTGTACAAGATTTATGTATATTTAAATTCACATTAAGTTCACAAAGAAAAAAAAAAAGAGAGTGATGGTGGGGTTATTTTCTCTAACCACAGATGCATGCTGCCATCTGACATGCCCTAGATATCTAGGGCATATGAATGGGGCTGGCAGATAAGACACAAGACTTGTGAGAGGTCTGCTTCCTTGTGAAATAGCAGCTGAGGGCAGGGGAGGGGGCGGAGGAGGGGGGAGCATGGTGGGATCTAAAATGGCTCTAGATGTCATTATGTTTTAGCACATTAATTTTTTTCCTAGAGGTGTTATTTAGCTGTGGAATTTGACCCAGTGCCTGCAGAAGGACCCAGGTGTTTTGGTCACTGAGATAGGTCCCGTGACAATTTTAATCATCAGCCTATGTGGGTCAGGGATTTAACCCAGGACTGTCGAATTATCAGTCTATAGCTTTTGTGTAATAAGGGAATAAATTCAGTATTGCTGATTGTGGTAACCTTGTCTTGAGAAGATGTGGTGCAAATAGGAGGAACAAGGATGAACATGCAGAGACTGAAAAGATCTACTCATCAGTGAATGGACAGAAACAGAGATGGTGCTAGCTGTCACTTCTGTTTGAAGGGGTCAGGTGATGTCAATGAAAAGCATGGACTGAAAACTGAGGAAATTACCTCGTATTTGGAAATTCCGTGTCGTAATACTGACTTCCTTAAGTTGTGTCTGAAGCACCAGATGTTAAACCACTTCCCAGGCAGGAGAAGTCTCCTCACCACTTAAGATGGCTATGCCTGTCTGTCAAAATCTTACCACACAGAAGCTGTTTTACTGCTGGTCTGCATGGTCTGCCATCCCCCTTCTGGGTACCTGGCACAGCCCAGAGGTATAGGAGCATCTTCACAGCTACACGTCCTGACCCAGGCCCTTGGCAACCCAAACAGCCGGTCTGAATCAGGCTTGCTTTCACCACAATGCATTTTCTTGGACAATCCTCCATCGGTTCGTGAGTTTCCTCAGAGCAGCTGTGTCTGCTGCACTTGTGGTGCAAGGCAAGGGGAGGATGTTTAGAGCTGCTGGAGGGAATTCAGGGAGCCTTACGGAAAAAGCAGCTTTTATAATGACATGTAGATTTCTTTGTGGATTTAATGCACGTGCAGCTGGTACTGCTTGGATGAGGCATCCCTGAGAAAAGGACTAATTAATCATTGCTAGTTATATCCAGGCTGTTTACATTTCAGTCTGTCGTACTAGAGTATAACTGATAAAGTAGAGATGTTAAGGGTAGTTTAAACCCTTCACACTACAAGGTAGGACTTCTGGGGTTTTTATGTCTCAGAACACGACTTTTGCCTCTGATACTACATGGATAAAAACTACATGGATAAAAACTACACAGCAAAACCCATGAACTCTTTAGTGATGTTGGACCAGCATTACAGTTCCCAGTGTCACCTCAGTTCTTCTTCTTTTGGCGCTGGCTGTGGTCATTATCTGAAAGACTTATTTTGCCTTGCCACTCTGCAGAGCCCTCTGCACTGCTTCCTAAACCCATGCGCCTCCCTAGTCGCCCGTCACCCCTCACTACAGTGAGTACCTGCATCTGATGCCTTCCCCCCATGTCCCCACCACTAAAATCTCATCCAGTCTCCATCTTTCTTCCCAGCTCCCATTCCCGGTCTCACTACCCAGCTCCCAGTCCCAGTTCCTCTATCTCTCCTTGGTCTCCAATGATTCCTCAGCGGACTTCTCTCCTAATCTACTTTGCATGCCCAACCCTGGCTCACTCTGAATCCAAATCATCCTTTTTCTAAGCTTCCCGAGCACTGGCAAGATTGTTGAAATTGCTGAGTGTGGTCTTCCAGTGCCAGAGCATTCTTACTACTTACCTAGAGAACAAAGTTTGAAGAGTAGCGCCCTGGAGGGGATGGAAATGCCTACTTTAGTCTAAAGCAAGAGGGTAGAAAAATGTGCAGGAAGACCCAAGACCAAAGAATGTTTCTGAGATTTTTAGAAAATGAACAGGATGGGAGTGATTTGGAAGTGTCTTTAAAAGAGGAGTAATATTCTTAGTATTCCTAGAATGGCTTTCCATCAAGAATCTCAAAATTTGCCCGTCATTAACTAAGCTTAACAGCGCTGCTGCAAGGAACATATAGGCTCCATCAGACTCCAGATCACACGCTGCAGAGGTAGGTGCAGAACCCAGAGTTCTTATATCATGGGATACTCTGAAGGACTAGCTCTGAAAAAATATGGTACAACATTTAACATATTTTTATTCACGTGAAAGAAGCATAGAAAATTGCCTTAAGTGTTTACCTGGGTTTCGTTTTGCATGCTCCCTTAGTGTGAAAATAACGTGTGGATATGTTTAAATTAAATGATGTATTTGTGCATGCAAATCAGGTTTCTTACACGTAGGCAGAAGTCTGCTCAGATGTTGTATGTGCAATTTAAGCAGCTTTGAACATTTTTCCCTGTATTTGCCCGAAGGAAAGAAATCCAGTACATTCTTCCATGCCCAACCTTAGCAGTGCATTGAGCATGTTGGGTCACTGACTTTGCTAAGTATTTAAATTAACTTTTCTTAACAATTACTGTAATTAAGTCTCTCCTAAATTACAAATTAAGATCATCTGAATTCATTATAGAAGCAAAAGTGGTATGAGCGGGCGGGGAGGGAACAAAAAGTTTACCAAGACTTCAATTATTCATAATTTTACAGACAAGTTTGTATTTTTTGCAGATGAGGCTGCACTGTTGCTGTGGGTGTTTAGGGTGTGGTGTCTCTAACAGTGCATCTTGGCCACTGTCTGTCTTCCCGCTGCTCTCCCTGCTCTTTGCATAGCCTCTTTGGCTGCCTGTAAGGTCCTCGTTAGGTACGCCAAAGTGATGGTGTGATTTTGCTGTGGCTTAAGCCTCTTGTATCTGTACTATTTGTTGATGTCCTCTACTTGGCTTTCTGAGCACTTGGCTGACTGGTGAGCAGCTGGCTTTCTCCAGATGTGAGTCATGACATGGACAGGCATATAAAGCATTACCATTAAGGGGGAATTTGGGCTTACATACAAGCTTGATCCTTTATTAAATATGGCACTGTAGGTACAGCTGTTAGGAAAGCAACTTAATTTTTGTTCAGCATGTACCACAAATAAAGTCCAGATATTCTGTGAACTTCTGGACTAGGCCTGCATAATATTTGGCCTGCAAACAATTCATTTGTCCTCTTGGTCTTTGTGGTTAACAGAGTAAAACATGTGGGTACTATTGCAACAGGAAGGTGACGGACACAGGAACATTGCAAAGGGAGTGAGGGAAAGAGAGAAAGGGATGTATTGCAGCCAGAGAATTAAATTTCAGATCATTAACGGTAGAAAGCTGCTTTCTACCTTTGAAGGATACAAAAACAAGGGAGGAAGTTCAGACCTTACATAAGCTGTAGAAAGAAGATGTCCAAAGGAGACGCATGGAAGAGGTTAGCCAGTATTTACAGTGAGAGGCCAGTATGAAGGTAAATTTGCCAGCATGGATGCTGAAATGAGTGACACAAAGGAGATCTATCAGTCCAGCCTACGTTACCATGCTCCAGGCATGACCTCATGATCCTCATTTTCTCTTCTCAGGTTTAACATTTTGTGATTGTGTTTTCAAAGTCAATTCAAGATACAAGCAGAGGGCCAGACTGGTTCACATATCTTTCCCTTCAGGCACCAGATCTTAAGACATCTGTGCAAACTGCCAGCACAGAGATATTTTCTGCTGTTGTTGAACATCAGTTGCTTCAACAGTAGCTCATTGACTTCATGGATACTATTTACATGCTCACAAATATTACTCAGGAGTCTTGCCTAGAGCAATCAAGACTTTGGGCCAGAGAAAGCATACAAAAATGCATTGGTTTAAAACAAAATCTGTGGCTGCTGCCAACAGCTCAATCCAGTTTTCTCTGTCTCTACCTTTTAGTTTAAAAGAAAAATAAAGATGAAATCCTTCAACCAGAAAGGAGTGAAAATTCTTGGAAGAGGTCATGGTGTAAACCCCCAGTTTAATTCATGCCCTATGTACCAAGGGAATACTTTGAATACTGTATTGTTGGCTGTTCTGGAAAGGGAAACAAATACACATGCCTCTCACAAACCTACATATACCGTCTATCCTGAGGACATTTTCCCAGGAATTAGCATTTTAAAGTAATTTTGGAAAAAAACTTTGGATTCCTTTTGGGAGAGGATCCCAGTCAGCTCGGTTGATATGTTGTAGAACTGAAGGCAAGGTAGCGAAGGCGGATTCTGGTCCAAGAGAGGTAATGAACTGCTTCAGGACAAACAGAACTGGGATCCTACCTCTGAGCAAGCACACGACCTTGCATTTCACCTTTAAAAAGGATGCAAGTTGGGTATGTGGAGAACAGACTGTCAGTGGGTAGTAAATGGTGCAGATGGTGGAGTCACCTGAGCCTTCTGACTTCCTGCTAACCTTAAATCATCTGCACTCATACGGAAGTATTATCATAAGGCTGGGTTTGGTCTTTTTAACCAGCTGACAGTTAGAATTTATTATGTATTTTGAAGGTTAGTAATATACCACAGTCATACACTGCAGGTGATACAAGACTGTATTAAAATATTAATCAAATCTGCAAACTATCTGCATTCATGGAGACAAGTAATCTGCCAAGAAAGAAGTTATAAAAAAAAATGGAAATTCATTTCGATATCTTTGAAAAATGTACTACAAGCCATAATATACTATAGTTGGAAAAGCATCCTGCATACTTCCTCTTAATACAAGCTTCCTAGATTAAAGATGTATTATGTATATTAAGAGTAATGAATGTGTAATTGATTTTAAGGGATGTGAATTTAGACTCTCCTGTCACTCTGGAGAAAGATCATGGACACCAGCTGTGTAGTGAACAGAATGTTATAGTCTACTAGGCCCAGAAATTTGTTTTGGCCGGACTTACGATTTTTTATCACCATACAAGTGAAAACTGGGACATTATTGTGATCAGTTATACCCCTAATTTTATGATCCAGATTTCAATTAGATTTTGGGTTTGAACCAATGGCTGAAATCACCACCAATTTAGAAACCTAATTTTAAAGATGTGTATCAGGTCAGAGCCTTTCATATCCTATTTATACTTTTTTATTAAATTAAAGTGATGGTAATGTATCAAAAAACTTCATGACCATCCGAATGATAACAAATGCTTAAAATACTGTTCCAGTTACCTCTTGCCAAAAGCAAGACATTTACCAGCTTAGGGCATGCTTGAAATATCTACAAATAACTCTCACGAGTTAATTCATTTCCTGAGTGGCTAAATGGCCTTAGTATCCTATAGCTATTTTAAAAGGACAAGAACTCCCCCACGTAGCTCCCTGTAAGTGTAACAGTGAAATACATGCTTCAGTATGCTGGTGACCACTGCTCTTGCCAGGTGGCAGGTCTTGCTGTGGGCAGTTTAAGTTTCAGCTAATTTTTAAGTGATGCAGCCTGACACATCAGAAGTGCAGGCTGCCAGATAGGATGGCTCATCGTTCAGGCACTTCCAATGCCTGCTGCTTCTTGGCTTTCTGTTCAGATCCTGTAAGTTCTAATGGTGTAAAAAATGCATTATTTGTGCTACTTAAAACCACCAGATAAGTGCTCCTCTGGCAATCAAGTGTGAAGCTTTTGGATTCCCACATGTCCTGCAGGGTTTTGGTTACCTGCTTGGACAGGAAATCTTATGGGTCTTGTTGTGGTTAATCAGGAGTAAAGTGGTTTTGAGTAGTTTGGGTCTTACATCCTTACCGATCTATCTTCATGTGCAAACTGAGTATAGGAAGTCACCAGACGAGTATGAGAGTGCTGGAGAACACCTCTGCCTGACTGGCAGGGACCACACAAGATCAGGCAGAATTAGGCAACTGGGACAGAATTTAAAGAGTTACTCAAATTATTTCGCAAATGCAAACTACAATATCTCGTTAAATTATATGCTAATGTACTGTGCTTTTTACTAGACTTTGCCTCATCTGCCATAGTGCCTGAACAAGTGAAACTTCTAATCACAGGACTTGTCAAAGGTGGAGGCAAAAGGATGCAGGAGGAGAAGGAGCATTTTCACACTCGGGCTGCTGAATGCCGTCCTGGAAATGCTGCCTCCGACACAACCTTGTCTCAGGGGCTCCCTGCCTTATTATCCTGCTGCCCACGAGATGCGCAATACTGGCCTGACAGAGTGATAAGCTCTTGTGCCGGCAGCCACTGAAGTCACTGCAAGCTGTTCTGGAATATATCAAGTGCTGTGTGCTGTGATGTAGCCTGAAAAGTCAGTCCTGAGGCATCTGAAATCAAGCATCTGAAGTTATTGGGCATATTTGATCATAACTTCTCCACCACCTCCCTCCCTATTCTATTAAATCAGGCTAACACCACCTGTTTTAAAGAGAAGGTGAAATACAATCAATATTCCTTGTAAAGCTCTGGAATACTGTCTCACAAGACACATCCATAATATCTTGGCAAAATCCATAAGAAAGTGAATACATGTGTAGCAGGGCTTGCTGTTGTGCCATTAATAATGTTCATGCTCACACATTGCACAAGGAAGGAAAAAAAGGACAGCTAAAAGAACTACCTGCTCAGTGTGCATTGGCTGAGGTGGGCACAGGTCCAGCGTCTGGGGACTGAGGCTGCAGAGACAAACTTCACTGTGGGCATTTCCAAATTCTGGCTTTGCAATGCTAATGCTGCTCTTGTACTGTGTCCCCTCTGCCCTACACAGGCGTGCATGTCAGTACCTAGGTGTTCAGCCAGGGATATACATACAGACCCAAGAGGTTTGCAAACTTTAATTTCAGGTACAAAAAAAAAAAAAAAAAAAAAAAAAAACAACCNAAAAAAAAAAAAAAGAACAACCATCCTTTGAAATTATACTGAACTTTGGTCATTCCCAGTTTTTTCTCTCCCTCTGCAAGTTTTCCCTCCTCCTGTTTTTCTTGCTAAATCTCATCACTTTCTTCTCCTTTCATGCTAATGCTCCCATTCTTTTAGCCTGTCATTGTCCCCTTCTCTTCTTTGTTCCCTCCAATTAACTGTTGCCTCATGCTTGCCTCTCCCCCTTCCCATCTTTCCTCTCCTCCCTCCACTCACGTTCATGTCTCTTCCTAGCTTTTGTATTCTTCCTGTGCCACAGAGACGGGTCACTAAAAGCATAAGACAAAAATTTCTCTTGCTTTTGGATGGACACTATAGTGCCAGTAACATTTAAAAGAAATAATTACAGGGAGAAAAGTTTGCCCAGTTTCCCCGGTGTGGGAGCACATGCACTGCAGGAAGAATGTTTGGAGAACTGAATAACTCACTTTTCATTGTGACAATGCAAACAACGTTGAGACTTATACCTCTCTCAGATCAGTGTGGAGAGCAGAAAAATGCAAACTACAAATTTTCTTTTCTCCAAAATTCAAATCCTTAAACCAAAGTCTGGATTATGCTCCAGTATTCTCCTGGAGAAGCTGGCGGCCCATGGCTTGGACAGGTACACTCTTCGCTGGGTTCAAAACTGGCTGGATGGCCGAGCCCCGAGAGCGGTGG
>VWZZ01002139.1:115179-165593 GCA_013399095.1 Psophia crepitans | reverse complement strand
GCATCCTGGCCTGTATCAGGAAGAGTGTGGCCAGCAGGAACAGGGAGGTGATTGTCCCCCTGTACTCAGCCCTGGTGAGGCCGCACCTTGAGTGCTGTGTCCAGTTTTGGGCCCCTCACCACAAGAAAGACATCGAGGCCCTGGAGCGTGTCCAGAGAAGGGCAACGAAACTGGTGAAGGGGCTGGAGCACAGGTCTTATGAGGAGCGGCTGAAGGAACTGGGCTTGTTTAGTCTGGAGAAGAGGAGGCTGAGGGGAGACCTTATTGCTCTCTACAACTACCTGAAAGGAAGTTGTGGCGAGCTGGAGGTTGGCCTCTTCTCACAGATAACTAGTGACAGGACAAGGGGACACGGCTGCAAGTTGCACCAGGGGAGGTTCAGGTTGGAGATGAGGAGAAATTTCTTCTCGGAAGACATTGGAACAGGTTGCCCAGGGAGGTGGTGGAGTCACCGTCCCTGGGGGTGTTTAAGGAAAGGTTGGATGTTGTGGTCCTTAGAGACATGGTTTAGTGGGTAATAGGTGGTGGGGAGACGGTTGGACTAGGTGATCCTGGAGGTCTCTTCCAACCTTAATGATTATATGACTCTATGATGATTCTATGCTAAGGTTTGCTAATGAAAGACTTTGCTAAATATTAGCATAGAAAAAATAGTTCCCTTTCCTCTGTCACTAAGGAACTTGTAGTCTGACTTTTCAGAACTGTTATTGTCTCTGACAATTTGGTACCAAAGACAGTCACACTGATAAAGTTGGACTGTTTTGAAAAGAGAGAGACAATACAAGGTCAGCTCACATTTTCTTCTTGATTTTGGACAGAACAGCACGAGTATAAGTATGCATGACTTATATTGAATATATACACATCCTAAGGGCTCCCCTAAAGGTTAGGGTGATAAACTGTCTGACACTGGCATCTTCTGTGTTGAGTGATTTCAGCAGAGAAATACAGAAATTAAGTAAGATAGGCAAGATGGAGGAAATCTCTCATAGTACTGCAAAGTTTTGGAACAACAAATAACAAATCCAGAAGCATCACAGATTAACGTTCTTTAATACCCATAGTTCTCTCTCTTCCCCAAATAATAAAACCTCACAAAACTTTGACAAAGTTTTAGAAATATGAGAATGGTAAGAAAAAGAAACCAACTGTCTGACAAATGTCTTGTCTAGAGAATATGCATCAAAGAACAGAAGTAAATGAAACTATATGGAAATACTTTGGTAAAGCAAATAATTCTACAGTGGTAAGTACAGAAATGGCAATGCATAGAAAGGGACATCATGCATGTATGCAGAAGTGCAAAATTGCAATGCAAAACGATACATGTGAACAAAGATACTGAGGAGAACGAAGCTACAAATCCAGATTGAAATATAGTGTAACACAGTAAATATCCACTGATCTCTTGTTTAAAATTTTGCATGCTCAAAAGAGCTCGAACTATGGACTGTCCTCGCATCCAATCTTTATTTCAACAGCAAAAATCCAATAGACATTTGTAATGAGGAAGAGGCCTCTTAAGAGTACCTCTAATGAACACAAGATCCTACAACAGCATATTTCAGCTGTCCTGTACTCTGTTTATTCCTGGCCCTTCCTCTTTCCTAGCTTCCTCCCTTCTCCTGGCTTTTTAGACATTTGAGAATGGATTGTCCTTGGATTCATCCTTCTATGCTCTCCAAAGCCCACCTGAGTTTTTGAAACTCTCAAAAAAGTCTCTTGTAGCACAAAAAGTGTTCTCTCTCAGCAACAAGGGAAAGGGTGGTTTCTTTTGGTCTTGGTTTAAGTACTTCTACAGTAGTTGATATGAGGTCTTCCTTCTAGGAAAGGAGTCACGATTAATACATTTGTTAATTACATACATTCTAGAAGGCACAGAAATATACTGCTAATTATTTCAAATATTTATGACAAACACAAGAGCATGGTTACTGTTGGTGTTCAAGCTAAGCTAATTGCTTCATAATTTTCATATGCTTGCTGCCTTCCTTGTAGAAAGACATAATTCTGAAAATCAGAAAAATATTCAATAAGCTAGCCTGGAATAATCTGCCTAGAGATTTGGAATAAGGTTTCCGTATGCTACATAGGATTTTGTGCCTATTGGTAATCAGCTTCAGTTCCCAGATACCTGTGAGGCCAGGGTCTTGTAATGAGTCAGCTGGAGAATTGAATCAGGAAAATTTGAAGCATCTCTGAGAGATACCATTTGGAACTACCCAAACCTTTCTGGCTGAAGGAAACCTTTTTCAGACTAGTCTCTACACAAACCAGCATCTATGTGTATTTTCTCAGACCTAATTAAAAGAGAATGCAGCAGCTGCAAAGGACCACTGTGCTTCATGGACAGAAGAGAGAACTGGTGAAGGATAGAACCTATTTATGAAATACACCGAGGAAGAAGGTGTTGGGGAGAAGCACTGAGGGTGGTAGTAGGTGTTGTGACAAACCTGACTGAGGGGACTGAGTGAATTATGAAGGAAAGGAAGAGGATTCAGAGCCCTGGATGAGCACACTCATGTGTAGTTATCAGTTTAACGTCAGTGAGTCCAGCCTTTGAGGCAGGTGGGATACTAATGGAAGATGGAAGCAGGTGTGTGCTAGCAATTCTTTGTTTTGGGAAATAACTGTAAGCTCTGGGAAGGGGGCCCTCTATCAAGCACACTCCCCAAAGTGCTGCCTTTTCATTCCTATGATGTTCTGTTCAATTATGATACTTTTCCTTGCAGTACTTACAGTATTTTTCTCTCTGAGCCATTAGTTTTGCAATGAGGTGAACATCACCATTTCTTGGAGACAAAAGAGGCCTTTAGATGGCCCAGCCTGGGGTATAAAGCAGATTACTTTCTACCACAAAAGGAGAAAGGATCTTCAAGAACCTAAGTGCCTCGTAATCCTCTCTCCTCCTCCTCCTTGTGTCACCATCTCTGGTTGCCAGTGTCCTGCACCACAGTGGGCTGGGGAAATTCCAGCCTCTGCAGAAAAGGGAGACACAAAATAAAAACTGAGAGTCCCATCAGCCTTATTCAGTTGATGACAGCAGCAAGAATGCACACAAGGCAAACCAACCGTCTGGTTTAGACATGTACTGCAGGTGCTTTTCATGCCACCCTACTGCTACCTCTCCCATGATTTGAGGGAAGACAGAGCCCCTTTGGATGAATTTAGGAATTATTACAGTGACACACTCTGCCCTTGTTCTGCCTCTGAAGTGACTGAATGTAAGGTGGAAGGATGCTTACGTGACAATGGATACCTGTGTGCCCCACAGCTCTCCAATCTGATAGAAAAGGTAAACAGCAAGAAGCCTCACAAGTCCAGATGGCTGAGTCCATGGGTTATCATGACCCAACCTTCCTTTCCTTCCTTGTGATGCGTATACTTATTTTGGCACTGATGTTTGCAGGTCTCTTCATTCCAGCTGGGTGCTCAGTGTGGGAATTTCAAATGTATCAGAAAGGGAAAGTGGACACACGTGGATGTCATAGGGGCTGAAAGGTGGAATTAATCCTTTCAGCCTGATACCTGATGCCACGCATCAATGTGACAATTTAAAAGATGCTCTCATTTTGGAGGGCCTTTGACAAAGGTAGCTCTTCTTTTTCTTTCACACTTACTTTTCCACTGTGACTGAGTCAGCAAAAGATGAGATATTTTTTTTCACACATTTCTTCACCACTGCAAAGGGTACACAACTCAGCATCCCTGCCAAGCATCTCTTCTGGGTCAGCTGTTGACCTTGGTAGGATGTGGACTTCCAGACCAAGGAAGGACCCCACTCAGAGGTGGGACTTTGGGCAACCATACTATATTACAATTTTTACCCTAGACATGACCTGAGTGCCCCCAGATCAGCAGGCCTGCTAAACAGCTGAGAGCATGTTCTGGTTGTGGTTTTTGTACCTTCTGCTTAGAAGACTGGGAGAAATGGAAGAATGGAAAATAATCTAATTTAGATTAAAGACACAAAACAAAATCCTCCAGCACCTCTCAGACCCATGATGGCAAACCATCCTCAGAAAATCATTTTGCTCCACAAGTACTAGAACTAATGAATCCTGATTTCCTACAGATTTCTGTCCTCTGGGTTGATTGAATTGTGTGGTCTAAGAAGATGTATGCCTTTTGGGTGGCTGGAGAATGTGTGAGGTCTCTCTCTGTGTGGATTTGTTGCTTTCTCATAAGGTGTGCTCATATTGTGCTTTCCCCAAATCTGGACAACAAATTGGGGATTATTGTCTTTACCCAGCTGTTTATTGTTAGAGACGTCTGAGGACTTATCTTTGTTGGCTGATAGATTCAAAATTTCTTAGGAGGAAACACAAACATCACATAAACCTTGTTTCCACAGGAAATGGGGCTAAAAACTATTGTTCTCCTTCTGCCTTCTGCTCCATACTTTCTGCTGTCTTTCATGGTCCTGCCACCTTTGTCTCTTCCCAGGAATGGATGCCCCCTGTGGGTTGTAGGGAGGTAACCTCATCCCTAGTGTTTTCCATCATTTCCAGTGAACCTGCCCCACTCAGCTATTCCCACCTTCATGCTTGTCCCTCATATAACCTTATTCCAGCAAGGAACTAAATTCAGGAACAATTCATTTGCTGCTGAGAGAAGATGCTTTGGAAGATTAGCCAGGCTTAGTCATGTTTTTTTCTGTACTGTCGTGACACCAGCCATAACCTTTTCTTCTCTGCAGATACAAAAGAATCAACTTGCCAAGTATTCCAGGGTCAGTTTTTGACAACTGGAACCATTGAACTGAATATCCTTCTTAACAAAATGAAAAAAAATGCCCAATTATTATGTACCATTAATTCGTAACATGGAGTTTGGCATGTGTTAGATAAGAACAAATGCACCTCTGTTTTCAATGCACATATTTGCCCAACAGCATGGTCACAGCCAGGTCAGCTGTGGAGTTTAAAGAACAGCATATACCAGAACACAGATTTTATGAATCTTGTACCCCAAAAAGGTTGAAAGGTCTCCTTTGAGAAATATTTTCCACTCATCTACCAAGCACTATCAGCTTTGCATACATGTTGCATGCTCACAAAAATAGTTGTGATGTTGATACGTTTGTACTTTAAGACCTCTGAGTTAACTGTGTTTGCTGCACTCAAGCATTTGCAGGCGTGAGTTTGAGGGTTTTTTCCACATTTTGTTTATTTTCATGTCAGTGTTAAATAATGTTACCTGAGTAGGTTATTTCACATTTTCTGATTTTAGGGAATACCATCTTTCTAGAAATATGCCATTCCCTCAAGCAAAGCTAGTTGTCAGCCAGAATTTGCAACCTTTAGAAAGCATCAACATTATAAGAATAATTCTGTGTTGCTTTGGAAGAAAAGAACCAGTAGTTGAATCACAGAATCACAGAATCGTAGAGGTTGGAAGGGACCTCGAAAAATCATCTAGTCCAACCCCCCTGCCAAGGCAGGGCCACCTAGAGCACATCACTCAGGAACGTGTCCAGTCGGGATTTGAATGTCTCCAGAGAAGGAGACTCCACAACCTCTCTGGGCAGCCTGTGCCAGGGCTCTGTCACCCTCACAGTGAAAAAGTTTTTCCTTATATGAACACGGAACCTCCTATGCTCGAAAGAGCATACTACCTTGAGAAAGGTTGCTATGCGATTTTTAATTTGAAAAACATCAAAGTTATTCCTTTAGAATTTGCTGAAACAACAGCGAGCTGGGTGTTCCCTGGGCTGCCCACAGCTCCTGGGGACCCAGTAATTCTTGGTGCCTCCCATGCTGTCCCACCTCGATGGAGTCCTTGTGGGAAGCCCGGGGAGTCCCCAACCCTGCTGCTGAGTGGTAGGAAAGTGAGGTAAGCTTCAGAGGGAAACACAGAGGGAGTTGCCCCAAATTCCCTCAAAATCTAGGTGTTTGCGAAGAAACCACTTTGATCGGCAAACTCCCCTCTTGTCCTGTCTACTCCTGGAAGCTTCCCAGAAACGTTCCCCTGCTCCAAGCCAAACCTGATAAAAATCTCCTTTTCCCCCTGTTCACCAGCAAATCCGAACCGGGCAGGAGTGGGAAGGGGATGCGGCTCCTCCTCATCCTGCGGTGCACCTCTAGGTGGGGCAGGCGAGTTTCCGCAGCACACGGAGCCTGCTCTGGCGCCCGCGGCTGTGCGAACCTTCGCCAGCAGCAGCGAGCGAGCGGGGAGGGAGAAGTTTTTGGGAAGCCCCTGTGAGCCTGCAAAGGGAGTGTGGGGCCGGCAGCTGAGGGCTTCGGTGTGTTTGGGCTCCCTGGGACTGAGCTGGGGACATTCATGACAAGCTCAGTGAGAAGAGGAGACGCGCGCTGGCTGTGCCCGGGCCTCTGCACCTGTGAGAACCTGAGCAAGTGGTTACCCCGAGCCCTGTGCCTGACGGAGGACGTCTTCTCCAGGTTTTGGTGGTGGTGAGACCATCTGCGCAAGGTAGGCTTGTGTCGAGTGTGTCTGCTGCCTCTCCCCAAAGCCGGTGTGGCTCTGGTACAGGAGTTGCTCTGTCGTGGGCATGTTGCTGAGGGCTGTGGATGGAAATCAGCTCGATTTTAGGCTTCCTTTGGACAAGATCTACCATTCTGTGAGTTTCTCTGCTCCTGACATTGGACTAAAGAAATGCTTTTTGCTCTGAAGGTTAGAAAGTAGCTACAGTTCCTGGTAGCATCTTTGGTTAAAAGCTAAAGTTTCTTCACATAGAATGTGTTTTAAACTTTTTTACTATTACAAGAACTGGTGTTCTGACGAGTTCACAAACTCTGGAGGGTCCAGTGAGGGTTATTATATGAGTGGAAGTACATATTTCTTCAGAGGATAGTGGAACTGCTGTTTTGGGTTTTGTGTTAACATTGCAAACTAATTTACCTGTGCATTTCAAACTGTTACTGTACTTTTGAAATCGTGACCGACACTGTAAGATACCGCCGAATCAGTAGTGGTGTGGCTCACTGCCTGTACATGTGAATACATGTTCGTAGCATGCCGATTTTTATTTTCCCTGCTTCTACAGTCTCGCTGTAAAAGCGCGCTGTGGGACTGAGGTCTGGAGGAAAGCGGGCTGCCGCCCGCACTGAGGAGCTCCTGGGCACCAGTGGCAGCGCGTACCTGCCCCAAGCACGGTACGCAGCGGCCGTCCATAGTGCCAGAGGAGTTTTGAAACGCCCAGCTCAGCTACCTCTGGAGGAGCAGAGAGCTCAGCCAGGGCTGCAAAACCTGCTCCAACAGTGAAGTGACCTGCGTGAGCCTTGCACGGCTGTGAAAGTCTGTCACTGGTACTGAGCTGCGTGTTTTTAGCTGCTGCTGCCACATCTACAGCACTGATAGCGAGTATTAGGAAAAGTGCAGCTAGGTGCTTGGATGCCTAACAGAAAAGGTGTTTTTGCAACCAGTGGAGCTTTAGATATTACATGAAGGGGCACTGGATAGCACTTAGGATCTGTCCCCCGTGGGATGACGGGTGAGATCCTCACGTAGTCCAACAGTGCCAAGGAGCTTAGTGGTCACCGCCTCCTTGGAGTACCACCCAAAACCTCTTTATACGCCTTAAGCTGCAAGGAAAGCTTTCACACCTACGGCTGCTGTTTGTGGGAATAGACGAGGCCTATGGCTACCGCCACCACTCCTCTGCAGGAGAGGCGGGACATAGTGTTGGATGCTGTACTTTCAGGTGATAGGTCTTGAAATGTTTCAGACAAATGGTGGAAGTCTCTGGCAGCTGTATAAGAAAAATCATGAGCAATTGCACATTTTAAGAAGAAATTAATGTTATTGTGCAAAGATTAAACCCTTGTATCTGAACCCACGAGTTTTCTTACTTTCACTTTTCTGATTCTCTCCCCCTTCCCGATGAGGGGGACTGAGCGAGCGTCTGCGTGGTGCCCAGCTGCCGGCTGGGGTACAACCACGACATGGAGTCAAACCCCATGCCTGTGATCTGGATTACTCTTTATTCTACTCTGTCAGAAATGTGTGCGATGTAGAAAGTGGAAAGAAAAGAAAGTTTAGACATCTTCTATCAAAGAGCAATATTGATAAGAAATTAATTTAGAAATGAAATGAAACAAGAACAATGAAATGAAGGAAATATATTCATCAGCAGCCAGTTTGTCTTCACACCAGTCAGTGGGAACAATTTCACCTTCAGGTAAGCTCCTGTGAGCCCAATTTCACTGGAGATGTCTGACAAGGGTGAAACTGTTACTGAATCTTGGCTTGGCTCTTTTGGTCGGTACGGTACAGCATAGTTATGTTGCTGTTTGCAATAATGTAGTCTGACCACAACAAAGAGCTCAGATGAGAACGTGCCCAGAAAAAGCCAACAGTCTTTTTTTTTTTTTTCTTTTTTTTTAGGAGGTAGATAAATAGCTTTACAGAAAACTGCTGCCATAAATAGGCATTTTTTTTTCTCTATTGCAGCTAGATGGAAAACATGTGATGTTTTAATTTTTCACATCAGATCATGAGATGATAATTTTCAAGAGATTGTACTGAATTGTATGCCATGGAAATCATCTCACTGAAAAAGTTGAACTGAATTCAGTTGTATCATAGAGGTATTTAGAATTCCTCTGAAAATGGCTTCATGTGAATCATTTAAACTTTACACATAAGAGTGACATTTCCTGGAGAACTGGAATATTTTGATAGTCTACAGTTTCTAATTGAACACATATAGCCATGCTAGATAAATGGTCCAAGCCTCGGTTTTCAAAAAATAGCAGCATAAGCTTTTGAAGATAAGATTAAGATAATGTTTTTCTCATGTTGTCATCAGTGGAGGAATTCCCCTGTAATATCCTCAACAGAGTTTTTTCCTTTAACCATGCTAGGATGGAACTGGGTTTCAGATTGTATCTATGCTGCTTTTCTTCTCGGCTAAAGGGTAGATAAATTGCAATGTGAGCTACTGCCTATAGCAGCATAACCCAGAGGTTCCAGCGTGATGACGCCCTATGTGAGTCATTTCTGCAGAGCTGAGGGTAGATCATAGAATCTTTAAGGTTGGAAAAGACCTCTGAGATCAAGTCCAACCGTCAACCCAACACCACCATGTCTACTAAACCATGTCCCAAAATGCCACATCTACACGCTTTTTGAACACCTCTCGGGACAGTGACTCCACCACCTCTCTGGGGAGCCTGTTCCAATGCCTGACCACTCTTTCCAAGAAGAAATTTCTCCTCATATCCAATCTAAACCTCCCCTGGCACAACTTGAGGCCATTTCCTCTTGTCCTATCACTTGTTACTTGGGAGAAGAGACCAACACCAACAGATCTCACTACAACCTCCTTTCAGGTAGTTGTAGAGAGCAATCTGGTCTCCCCNTGCTGTTGGCCTTCTTGGCCACCTGGGCACACTACTGGCTCATGTTCAGCCAGCTGTCAACCAGTACCCCCAGGTCCTTCTCAGCCAGGCAGATCTCCAGCCACTCTTCCCCAAGCCTGTAGCGCTGCCTGGGGTTGTTGTAACCCAAGTGCAGGACTTGGCATTTGCCTTGTTAAACCTCATACAGTTGGCCTCAACCCATCGATCCAGCATGTCCAGATCCCTCTGGAGAGCCTTCCTACCCTCAAGCAGATCAACACTCATCTGCAAACTTACTGAGGATGCACTCAATCCTCCCATCCAGATCACTGATAAAGATATTAAACAAGTCTGGCCCCAAGACTGAGCCCTGGGGAACACCGCTTGTGACCAGCTGCCAACTGGATTTAACTCCGTTCACTGCTCTCTGAGCTCGGCCTTCCAGACAGTTTTTTACCTAGCGAAGAGTGCACCTGTCTAAGCCATGAGCCACCAGCTTCTCTAGGAGAATGCTGTGGGAGACTGTGTTGAAGGCTCTACTGAAGTGCAGGTAGACAACATGCACAGCCCATCCCTCATCCACTAGGCAGGTCACCAGATCATAGAAGGAGATCAGGTTGGTCAAGCAGGATCTGCCTTTCATGAATCCATGCTGGCTGGGCCTGATCCTCTGGTTGTCCTGCACATGCTTGGTGGGCACACTCAAGATGAACTGTTCCATTATCTTCCCTACCACCAAGGTCAGGCTGACAGACCTGTAGTTTCCCAGATCCTCCTTCAGGCCCTTCTTGTAGATGGGCGTCACACTGGCAAGCCTCCAGTCGTCTGGGACCTCCTCTGTTAACCATGACTTTTGATAAATGATGGAGAGTGTCTTGGCAAGCTCCTCCTCCAGCTCCCTCAGCACTCTCGGGTGGATCCCATCCAGCCCCACAGACCTGTGAGTTTCCAGGTGGTTTAGCAGGTCATGACCTGCTTCCTCCTGGATCATGGGGGGTTTATTGCCCTCTGTCCCTGTCTTCCAGCTCAGGGGGCTGAATGCCCTGGGAGAAGCTTGCCTGACTATTAAAGACTGAGGCAAAGAAAGCATTTAAGTACCTCAGCCTTTTCTTCATCCCTGGTGGCCACGTTCCCCTCTGCATCCAATAAAGGAAGGAGATTCTCTTTGCCCTCTTTTTGTAGTTAATGTATTTGTAAAAACATTTTTTTTGTTATCTCTTACAACAGTGGCCAGATTGAATTCTAGATCAGCCTTTTCATTCAGTCCTGTTAAAGGTACCCCATTTCTCCCTCTGGTTGTTCTCCAAACCAGGCCTTTGCTACTTTCTGCTGCCCTCCTGACCCACTATATTTTTTTATGAGGCATCCAGAAGATAACAGGTGCCCCTTTTTACCCAACAGCTCCTGGAGCAGCAGCTCTTGTTGGGGAAAACCCTTCCTTCCTTATAGGTAGAAATGTTCTAGCCAGTGTGTCATTAGGGAAGGGGATCGTTTGCAGAAACAGAGACACTTTCTTGCCGTGTATATTCCAAGAAGGTAAGTCCCTGGAAAGGATTAGATATTACTGAGCAAGGATGGAATCGTGATATTTATGACTGTCCACATTGGCATATATTATTGAACCTGTGCCAATGGTCACCATGTGGACAAAGTGCTTGGCCATACTTTTCCCAGAAAACTAAGAACTGTTGGCTTCATACAGCAGAAGACTAGAACATCCAAATATTATTTGGAGGCCAAGTAACTTCTTGTTCTTTTGTCTGATTTATCACTCATCCAATTCTATAAAAAATTAACTGAGATCCTGGGCCCATGCAGAGCTCCCACAAGGGTGGTGTGCCCAGCTCTTTCTGGCTCTGTGGCAATATTTGGTGATCAAACATCGCTTCCTGAATCATGTTAGCTTTGCACACATTTTTTCTGACTTGACGTAGCTCAGATCTTTCAGTTTCTTCCCACCAGGGAAATCAGAACAAAAGTAGAGAGGAAGTTATTTTCAAATTCAGAAGGAGTCCATTAGAAACAAAAGAATAAAAGATAAACAAAGACTATTTTAAAGCATTATCTGCTATTGTCTTTTGAAGAAGTTAAAACTTTGCCAGTGGATTTTCAAATCTCTGTGGAGATGGAGTCAGGGCCGCATCCTCCTGATCCGACACTAACGAGTGCTGGTTTTGAACTGTCAGAAGTGGCATTCTGTGAAGCTAATCCACAATGCTGGAGCTGAATCACCCACCATGAATCTAGCAACAGGTTTTACATTACCATTATAATTACCATAACGTCTGACCATCTGCAGTACAAAATCACTAGTGAAGTCCCTGGTGGATTTATAATGGCATTTATACTTTTTCAGACTCAGTTCTACAAAGCTGAACTTTTTTTGGATTCGGTGCCTTAATTTCTGCTCGTTTCCTTTCAGGGAGGGGAGGGCTGGTAAGATTTTATGTGGCAGAAGGAACCACCAGAGCTGTGCCAGTTTTATAGCAGAAAGGCTTTTTCAGGAAGTTGATGCTGCCTCATTCCCTGCCCCACAAGAAACCTCTCCAGCAGTTGGTAATCTCTTGGCTGACCCTTGCCTGACTTGCTATGCATATGAGGCTAGGAGGGTCCTGATGAACTATTATTCAGAGTTCTGTTCTGATAATAAAGCTGTGCAGGGTAAACTGTGTTTTGGGAATGTTACTTGGGTACAGTCAACGGCCACTGGGGACGTGGGGGGGAAAACCAAGAGTTTATAATGCCTAGCAAGACTATGCTTAGTGAGACTATGCTTGTGGCATCCTGAAATATTGATAGACCTGAGACCTTTTTGATCTTAAAGGCCATGATCCACCTAGTTCCAAACCTCCGTCATCCAACCCTTCCCAACCAGTCTTCAATGAGATATTTATTTCCCTGGTGGAGCCTGGCATAGAAAGATATATGAGCTCCAGTTTCTTGCTGTCTTTGTCTCTGCTGTGCAAATGGTGATGTATGTACATTCCTTGCAGATCATGTTAATGAGCCTCTGGATCATTAGGCTTTAAGGCCAGGGCACGGTGCTGCAAAACTTGTCTGAATCCAAGTGCAAGCCAGCTCTTCAGTAAGAAGGAACCCTGGATTCACTTTTTCCCCCACCTCCCCTGGAGGTTGTGTTGAATATGAAGCTCTGATAGACCAGCCTTTATCCTCTGCTCATCAGTGTAACAGGCTGGGGACCAAAGCAGAAACATATGGCCAAGTACTGAGAGAGTTTTTAATTCTGACAGTGCGTCCATCTCTTCCTTCAGATACATCACAAAGAAAAACTACTGAAGTGCCAGTTAAGCAGCGTACAATTATTTGCAGATTAAGTGTCAGGGGTTTTCTTTTCATTTTATGCAAGAATAATTTTAATAGTTCAGGATTATATATTTGTAATTATCCAGGATAGAAGGATGCATTCCTGTGACATGCTCCGTTTTTCTCTCACTGCTATATACACATTCCACTGCTTGGGAGAAGGAGTGGGGAGGGAAAGAGATCCGTATACTAGTAGCTGGTAAATTGAGGTTTTATAGAAATTGCCTTCTGTCACCGAAAAGAAGGAGACAAAAAGGCTCTGTGCATCCAGATCACACATCTTGGAAGAGAAAAATGGACTGCAAAAATATGAGGAACAGATGAGGTCAAAGGCTAAAAATGGCAGAATCTGTTAAACTACCTGCTGCTGGTTTATAGCCTGCTATAGTTAAGAACTATGAAACAGACGACATCCTCAAACCTGGGGCTTAAATTTACCACTTATAACAAACAAGGAGTTTGAAATTATCATCCTAAAAGTAAAGTTTCTCTCCCTATTGGAGTCAACAACAAAATTTGTGGTAGACCTCAAAGGAATGAAGTTTAGGCAGTGCTGAGCACAGTGTAATACTGTCCCTGAAGGGCATTTGCAAAAGAAAAAATCCAATCAACAACAATAACAAAACAAAACAAAACAAAAACCCACCCAGGAAAAAGCTGGGGATGTGTTCTCTTTTTGTCACTTGAGATTTTGCCATTTCTTTTCTTGGGGCTAGCTAATGACAATGTGACCCCTGAGTTAGATGCATATGTATTTCCAAAAATAGGAGAGAGTGATCCGTGGGCTGCCACCTGTCCAGTGGCCCGTGACAGGGGTAAAGCTGCCTTCAGCTGGCCACCCTCTTTCTTTCTGAGTCTTTCCCACCTGCAGGGCAGGCATGGCTCGATGGCTCACGGACTCGCCTCCAAACTGCTGGATTTTACGGGCCAGCAGATCCGCGTGAGCCGTGGCTGGCGTCAAGTCTGGCCGTCTGACACTGGATTCACGAAGCGTTCAGTTGTGCCGGCTGCAGGAGGGCAGTAATTTCCAAGAGAGGGACAGAGCACACAGCTGAGGGCAGTAACTATCTCAGCTGTCACCATTTAATCCATCCCCAAGTCTGAGTGTCAGCACTCTCCAAGAGAGACAAAAGCAGAACTAAGTATCCAAGCATTGTGTGGCGCAGATTTATTTCATTACATTCAAATACTTCCCCGTGATGAGCCTTGTCTCTTTAAATTTTCCATACAGAAAAAGCGTGTGCTAAAATATTGCCAATTCGAGGGGTGTATTTCTGCGTGCATGTGTACATTCAGTTGGTTTCTTTGGGATGTAAAATACAAAGGAAAAACCCATTGTTCTTTCCTTGCTCTCAATTTTCAGAAATTACCAGTTCTCATAAGCAGACCAAAACAGATAACAGATGGCAGTGGCTAGCAACAAGGAAACCTAGATGCAAATACGGTACGGTATATGAAGAACGTCTCTGATGTGGCAGGGTTATGTTTTCTATCATGGTTTCTAACCGGTTGTGAGAAAATAACAGCACTAGCAGTTTGTGGTATTTAATTGGATGTGAAAGGTGCAAATAATTCAGCTGGTGACCAAATGTCAAAATTGATAATAAATAGATAAATAAATAAATAAACTAACAAGCATACAGGGGCTCGATCCACTTCCCAGTGAAGTCAACAGGAGACTCTCCAGTAATATCAGCAGCTATTCGAATGGGACCTGCATGCCCATTTTTGATCTTCATCCAAAATCCAGATATACACAGACTACACTACAAAAAAGAAATAAAAGGTACTTGTCTGTGAATGCTTTCCTGGCCCAAGCGAGGAGCCACTGGTTTTCATAGATGTCAAAATCGGGCACTGTGTAGGGTCACTCAGAGAAGGCAGCAGGTCCAGCACACCAGCCACATGGGCCCCAAGCAGCCCCTGCTCCCCTCAACCCGGGGATCTTTACAGTGAACCCGGAGCCACAGCCGGGCTGAACTACAGGGGTTTGCCCATAGCTGTGCCGTGCAGGTCTCCCAGAGCTTGTATAAGGTTGTTTTTAATTTAGCTTAGGTGGAAGCCAGACTAAACAAGCACATATCTCTGGTGCAAGTGTCTGCATGGGGAAACACCAGGAGCACGCTGAGGAGGCAGTGGATGGTGCCCTCAGGGGTGCAGCACATGGGTGAGGCACGTCCACATGTAGATGAGGCATTTGGTTGCAGTTCGATGAGTGTATATATTTTCCACTCAGTCCTGCCCACAATGTCACCTCTGCCTCAGCTTTTAAATTCCACCCTCCAGAGTAGGGAACGACAGCACAGGTTAAAAGAAACTTAAATGCCACCAACTTCTCTTTCCATCAAGAGTGAATCAATTCTTGTAGCAAATGGGCATCGGATCCATCCCCGGGAATGAACAATAGAGGTCTGAGCAGCTGGAAAGATGAGGTCTGATGTCTTGGTCGAGTGAGACTACAATTGCGTTCTTTCTTCCTGCAGAAATGGGTGCTTGCCAAATATCCAGTGTAATACAGAGAACTTGTTTCTTGTGCTATAATAAATAGAGGTATCAGGCCTTCCGTGTAAGGCAACAGACAGACACATGCACTCAAAATGACAGAGCAATTTCTAATATTTACTCTCTTTGCCTCTACCCTCAGTGCTTGTATGGGCAGATCCATGGCAGTGAGCACAGCCTTACCTTGTTGGTAGAAGGATGTGGTTAAAAGCTCACTGTTTTTTCTAGAAAACAACTATGTTGATGTGGTGCCAGTCAAATACTGGCAGAAATTTGAGAGTCTGTGTAGCTCACTCATTTGTTGACGCTCCACTTGTAAGTCATGTGCCCGTCCCATGCCTTTGCTGGTAAAATACCTTTTCTCTAGCCCTTCTCCCATACAACACTGAATCTGTGCCTATAAAGAGCATTAGCAGTTGCTGTATAATGAGAAATGTATAAAATGCATTTTTTCTTTGAAGTACTTCTTAACTCTCCTTCTGCGTTCAAGTAAAGCTGTCACTGGGTTCACTGAGGTTTGCCCACGCAAGGAGCAAATTCTCTGTCCCCTTGGGAGTATGCAAGCCATTTTCTAGTAATTTGTCTGCTAAGATGACAGATTTTCTTATAATAGCACTGAAAACAGGAACTTCACTGTCTTCTAACAGAAATGACTTTACATATTTTATGAAGCTGAGCCAAAGGCACTGCTCTTGTTAGCTGGAGTTGGTGGCTGTTTGGTTGGTCTGGACATGAGAATTATCTGCTTCCCCTTCCTTTTTTTTTGTTTTTGTTAATGAAGGCTTTATACCTGACTAAAATACATAGCTATATTTTTCCCTTCAGGTCATGTTATCGGAAGCTTTGAGTTGGGGGTGGGGGTAAAAACGTTCACTTACTAAGTAAGATTAAAGCAATTAAAGGCTAAGGCTCATATTTAATTTTCCCTCATAGATGCAATTTTTCATGCAGTGACAACATCAAAACCTTTTCAAGTTTTATAGCTATTTCACATTTGGCAGAAACAACAGGAAACCATCTGTAGCAAAGCAGGATTGTTGTAAGCATAATATTCAGTAATGAAAAAAAGATTAAAAAGAAAACACTGTTATCTTTACATGATAGCTTTGAAGGCGCGAGGAGCAGGATGCTTACATTTGCACGTCTATCTACTAGCATCATAAAAATTTTCTAAATGAGGCAACCATGTAGAAAGTTTATTATTTCAGCAGAAAGAAGTCCAATAGGAAATGTGGCTTTTAGTTTCTTGTTGAGATTTTCACGATGGATGTGAACATGCAGAGGAGGCTGTAGATGAACTTTTCTGTGTATCTTGACTCACATGGCAGAGGTTATAAGCACACACGCAACTTCAAATAAGCAAGTTGTCCCACAGAAGGCAAGTAATCTACTCATGTTCTTAAACTTTAACTCCATGCTTGAAAGTCTTTTTTGGACCAGGGAAATAAAAATAAATTGCTGGAATTCAGGTGGCCCATACTGCCCTGTGTTCCCTTATGGCAAGGTGTACTACTTCTTTCTTCGTTGTGTTTTATATGCTGGAGAGGAGAGATACTCAGCAGTTGCAGGTGAAAAATACTTTTTGCTGAAACTTAGTTTGTTAATTGGGATGTCACATCCCAAGGCTGCAGTTTGAGGGGTGCTCGTGGTAGCCACTGAATACCTCTGAAGACCATGATCAGACCTGTGAAGGTGTTACAGTGCTGTAAGAAAGCTCAAATTTCTGGTCATGCCAAAATACTCGTCCGTATGACTGTCCGACGAAGTGAGAGAGCAGTTTTTTCAAGTGTGCTCTAAAAATTAGCCTGGGCTCTTTTCTCCAAATGTGTTGAAATTTTGATTAGTGAATGAGAAACAAATCAACCTTTCTGTAATTTCTTTGTCACTGACAGTGTTTCACCTATTAATAATCAGACCTAGTCTTAAGATAGCATTTCACTGTGCAAAAGTCAAAATATGTCAGGGAACTGTGATATCTTCTTGTTATTAATGTCTTAAGTTATAGCTAGACACCCTGTTTTTCCAGTTTTCAAGGCAAGTTATGAAGGCTTTTTTTTTTTTTTCCCCCCAAGTGCTGAGCTGATGAGACATTACAGGTTTCTTTTTCAAATAGTTTGGCTGTTGGGTTGCTCCTTTCACTCACACCTGCCCCTTCACTTAGAAATCGTCTCCGCCTCTTCAGCATCAAATACTGAATTTACATAGGCACAAAGAAAGCGTGGAAGGCCAACAGCTCCCGCCGTCATTAAGATGGGAATGCGAGAAGAACAAAGCGGCGCAATGGTAAGAGAAATATGACAGTGCCCTACCTTTCCGCGCGGCTGACTAACCAGGGCTTTCCCACAGGAGGGAATGGTGCTGAGGATACCGCAGGATTAGCAGATGCTTGTAGGGCTGCTGGCAATGACTAAGCCGGTAACAGCGAGCGAGTCGAGGTTCTAGACATGAGTCAGGTTTTGAACTTGTTGCGGTTTGTAGCGGCTCAAAAGGCTTTGTACGGCATCGTTGTACGAGCCTGCGACTGCGAAGTGATGGGCTTACGGCTGGTCGAGCCACAGGCTGCTGCGGAGGGGCATGCTTGCTTTCAGCAGGACGTTGTAGCTGAGCTCAACTCCACGCGTTGCTCATCCGCAGCACGGCCTTGGGTGTGCCTCTCACTTACATTATTTTAATGCCTTTCCAAAGTACTCCGGCTAATTAAGGCAGCAAGTTCTTCCTAATTACACAAGCATCCCTGAAGAATTTCAGAGATGCCCATAAGAAGTGTGGCAAAGTTGTTTCTTAAAAAATACGTGACAGAAATATGGGAAAAAAAAGCGGTAGAATGATCTGTGTGTTTACCACCTAAACTAAGTAATTTTTTTTATATGCGTGCATGGCTTTTTCTTCTGGAATGCTAAAACACAGAAACAAAGAAAATGAGAGGGAAGCGGTGTCTGGATTTGTTTTGTTCCTTCAGAACTTTCTGTTCACCCCTTTTAAAACAAGTTAGCTGGGAGAACTTGAGTAGAAGGACGTGAGATGCTCCTTCAGTCGTGAGGTTATGGGTGGTTTTGCTGTTCCTTTTAACAAACTGTGGATGTTGGGTTTTTATTTGCTCATGTCTGTGCTTTGCCTGAGCTGGATAAAAATTTAAAGAAAAGGTACAATTGCTGCATGAGCTGCCAAAATTGTACTAGTTCAATCAAAATGAATGAAGGAGAAAGGCATCTGCTTTTCCCCTTGCAAAGCCACAGGCAGTGCTAACAGGGGTAAAGCTGCTCTCTCTGGTATTTTCCCTATCGTTACCGATGCTAGCTGGATTAATTTAAGAAGTGTTGCACACAGACCTTTGCTTAGCTTCATAACCATATCCGTTTTGCAGAACAGATGAATGTTCACAAACAGTTGTGTTTAACTTTGAGATGTTTTTCATCTGGAGTTTTCACCCTTTCTCGTGTACACAGATGAAACTCTTTTCCTTAATTACAGAAGAGCAATTAGCGATGGGTGTGTGAAAAGTGTGTAGAATAGCAGGCGCGCTCTGAATCTTTGATTCAGGAGCACTCTGATGTGAGAAGCAGACACTTTTGTTAGGTCACCTTCATGCACTTAATCCCACAGAGGACCTTGGATATGTGGCACATCTTTTACTTCACACTCCGAGTCTAAAATTTTGCTCCTAAGAAACCTCGCTTACCTGCCCCTTCACCCCAGCAGTACCTACATTCCTCAACACCCACGTTTGCATCCACGGAGTTCCTTGCATGCCTGAACTTGCTTCTGGACATGGTTTACCCAGCCTGGCCTGTGCTGGATGAGCGGACCCACGTGCCATGCGTGAGTCCTGCCAATGAGAATGGTTGCACTGTTATGTTTAGCCCATGCGTAAGGAGCTCAGGTGGGAGATGTGGACTTGAGGTGCTTCTCTGCCTGGGGAGACATTAGCTGTTTCTCTCACAGTGGTGGCCCCAGCCCCAGCTCTTGTGCATTCTGGAAGAGGTACCTGTCTGTTCATCCCTCTTTTTTTTTTCAACTGTTACTTTTTCCTTGGCATAAGTGACTATTGGAGCGTAAAAGAAAAATAATGCTGCTGCGTCGTGGCTAGGGTACTTGTGAGGGTGTATGGAGACGTGGGCTGTAGGGAATACTCAATATAAGATATTAAAATTTTTGTCAGAGTAAGAACTGGGCCCAGTTTCCGAACCCTGTCCCAGGTGGTGCCCCAATCACTAGGTTTGGGAGTCATGTGTCTGAGTGAAAAAGAGAAAAAAACCTGTCTCATGCAAAGCAGAAAAGCATCATCAGGAGGGAGCCAGACAGCCCTGTGAGAGAGCCCCTGCAGCCGCACTGCCCGGCCGGGGGCTTGGGGCTGTCCCCTCTCTGTGAAGCCTGCCCAGCCTGCCCCCGGACACCAAGGGAGAAGATTTCCAAATGGCTGTTCAAACAAAGGAGGATGCTTTCTGCAGGCAGGCAGAGGCGTTTGGGTGATGGGGTTATTAAGGGCAAAGAGATGGAGCAGCACAAGTGCTGTACTTTGTGAAAGAGAAGTGGCCTGTACGAGGCATTCCATAGGCTGGGTTTTGGGGGAAGCCTGGAGGACTGGATGGCAAAGCCTTGCCACGTTCATAAGCCTTGCCAGGGCCATGGCCAAGGCATACCTGCTGCCTTTGGAGGATCTCTGTTTCTGTTCCCTGGGCTCTGGCTGTAGCAAGGATGCTGCCACCTCCTGTGGCTTCCACAGAGCACTGAGTCCATCATGGTACTGCTCCTCTTGTGAATGTGGCCTGATCCCTGCTGAAGCAGGGAGCTTTCTTAGGAAAAATGTACTAGAGATTAGCCTAGGCTAGTTTAGATCAGGGATTGCTAAGAGGCAGGTAGCTCCAGGAGCACCAGCATGGATGAAGGTCAGTTTCTGATGGATCAGTGCCCAATAGCCGACGACCAGCTCCAGCTGAAGCTCTCCCCACCGAGACATTTGCAAAGACCTTTCTGCTATGTGATTTGTTGGTGGCTCACATGTCAGCCTTCTCCCGTGCTGGAATGTACCAGGCACCCTGGTCTGACCACCTGCATCATGAAACCTCTGGGGATGGGGTTCCTCCCTGTGCCGTCCAAGTGGGCAGGACTGCTGGGAGAGGGTTTAGGGGGTGCACAGGTAAGCCAGGGAGACTGAGTGGCAACATCATGGCCACACAAACACCATTTGCTTTGGAATCCAGCTAAATTTGGGGAAATAGTTTAAAAAAAAAAAAAAAAGCACCTTCCTGCAAATATCCAATAACCCCGTGGTTTTGGCAATCTCTTGAGAGACAGAAGTTCGAAGTTCAGCTCCCTGTTCCAAATTAAGCAGAGGGACTATTTGATGTTGTCCCATTTTACTCAGNGGGCTGTCCCCTCTCTGTGAAGCCCACCCAGCCTGTCCCCGGACACCAAGGGAGAAGGTTTCCATATGGCTGTTCAATACTACTATGGCTGTGTCATACTACTCCACTAATAAATTGGTCTGTGGAAATCATATACTCCTCTGAAATGTGCTAACCATACCCTGTATGCAAGCCTTTAGTGCTTACTAAGAAGAGTAGCAATGCTTTTTAATTTGTTCAAGAACAGCTATTCAGAGTGTAAATATAGAGCACAGCTGAGATTTAGGAGCAAGATGTTGCAGGGGCAGACTTCAGTGAAGGGGTAATAGGTGGTATGAATGTGATCATCTTAGGCTTTCATTTCCAGGCTTTTGACTGGCTTTGAAGTAAAAACAGTCTACAGAAACTATGATATTTTCTGAACAGTGAAGGTAGACTTCAAAAACCACTTTTATTGTAGACTACTTGGCTTTTATTTAGGAGACTTTGTTAGCTGCGCTGATACAAATCCACAGAAGGGCAGAGGTTGGAAGGGACCTCTAGAGATCATTGAGTCCAACCCCCCTGCTAGAGCAGGATCACCCAGAGCAGGTTGCACCAGATCGTGTCCAGGCAGGTTTGGAATATCTGCAGAGAAGGAGACTCCACAGCCTCTCTGGGCAGCCTGTCCCAGGGCTCCGTCACCCCCAGAGTACACAAGTTTTTTCTCATATTGACATGGGACTTCCTGTGCTCTGGTTTGTGCTCGTTGCCCCTCGTCCTGTCACTGGGTACCATTGAGAAGAGTCTGGCCCCTTCCTCTAGACACCCACCTTTTAGATACTTACAAGCTTTTATAAGATTCCCTCTGAGTCTTCTCCAGACTAAACAGCCCCAGCTCTCTCAGCCTTTCCTCATAAGAGGGATGTTGAAGTCCTCTTATCATCTTGGTAGCCTTACAAATATGCTTGTCTCTTAGCGGGCCCACTGATTTCAGCTGCTGATGCTGCTCCACGAGCAGGGGCAGCACAATCTCCTCTTTATGTTTTAAAGACTAAAGTTATTCCCTTTTGGAGAAGTTTGTTCTATTAGGCTCATAAATTAGGAAGAGCCATTTTGTAGCTCTGTATACGGTTTTAGCTTCTTCCTACAAGAAGAATGTATGTGTGGGAGATGAACAGGACCTCAGGGATGTGGGTGAGGAGCTTTATATATGTGGCAGTGTGAGCAAGGAAAATGTACAGAACTGGCTCCGTGCAAACAGGCAAACTGAGTCATGGTTTCCTTAAGGCTTTAAACTCACATCACCATGAGGTGCCAAGAAATGGGGACGTCTTATGGCCTTTTGCTTTTTTTTTAGTAGATTTGTATACCAAATATTACACGACAACAAAAATGAAATGGTTTTAATTAGCATATAATGCACATGGGTTTGGGTCACTTCTCACCACATGTCAGTAGCGCAGAAAAAAGAAACAAACACAGCTTATTAGTAACAAACAAAAATGCTACCCTTTCCCTTGCACATGGGTGGGTTGAGCTTTGATGTAATTAAGCACAACGTAAAAATAACTCATCTGTCGATACCATCACTTCTCATGAAAGGACGAGCTCCCTGTAATGCATGGTTTTAATTAGCCGTCACTTGCTGTCGAAGTTGAGACGCAATATTCACATTCGGCACTTAGGCGCGTCCATAAGTTTTTGGAGATGTCTTAGAAGGCAGAGCCAAGACAGCCAAAAAATGACTCTGAAAGCAACCTGAGCGTGCATGTGAATACAAGCACTTGCTATCCATAGAAAGCTTTGTCCTTCAAGCAAGTTTCCTGCTTGCATCCTTTTTTGGAGGAGAGTTAGCTTTTGCTGTTCACCGTTTAAAGCACATGACTAAAACATGCCCCCAGGTCTCTGCACAGTGTGACATTTTAGACAAGCTGTAAAAGAAATGTAGTTCCTCAGTTGCTGTTGTGCACTTGGTAGTTGTGTCTTTCAGAAATGCTGTTTCTATAACCCGTTACTTACTTCAAGCACACAGTCACAGAAATAAATCATTTTCTGTGATATGGTTTTGCTATAGAATACAGTGTGATTTTCCCACCGCTGATACGGGTAATGCATTTAGTTGGGCTAAGCCTTCTTCTGAGAGCTACCCCAGACCAGGGCCTGGGGGACCCCAGGGGACCACTGGACTGGGCTGTGGGAGAGGAATGGATGTGCCAGGAGGCAAGAAAGGGCTCTTCTCACAGCCCTCACGAGTCATAACCATGTGTTGTTACATTTCACTTTGCAAGATGGTTTTGACATTACCCACCCCTTAGCAGGCAGAGGCTGATGATGCATGATGCCATGTTGCCCTGGTGGGAACGGGCCCCAAGCAGGTGAGGCTGAGTTGCCTGGGATTTTGCTCCATGTGGGATTACTCTGATGCAGAGGCAGCATGTGCCCGGTGTGTCTTCACCACCTTCAATTTACTGGGGAGTTAAAGAGCTATGGAGGACGGCTGCAAGAAGGGAGCAGGTAGAGCAGAGGATCAGGATGCAGCCCACGGGAGGGACGGAAGGATGCCCAAATCCCATTCAGGCTCCCACGTGTGTGAAGAGCAGCGGGGACATGTGCTTTGGCTGCGGGAACAAGACGGGGTGTGGGCAGGGGGAAGGGGTACCTACTGGGTTCCACCAGTGTGCTGCTCCAGCTGGAGCAGAGTGAGGAAAGGCGGCGAGACGGGTAATGCAGAGTGAGAGAGAAGGAGTCATCGGCACCACACAGTGTGCTCGTTGAGGAACAAGGAGAATTAATGCAAGGCAAAGGACTGAATGGGAACAAAAACAGCAAACGTTTGGAGGATGGGGAGAAAGGTGGCATCTCTCTGTGGTCTGGAGAAGGGATTTCTGAGGAATCCAGGGCATTTACTGCCTAATTCATTGCTGGTGCTCTCATTAGGCTGATAATGCCTGTCGCTGCTTCCTGAAAATCGCACGTTATTTTTAACAGGCAGGCAGCAATAGAGTGACTGCCTAGAGCCACATATTTCTGTTTCCCTCTCCTGTGACTCCCTGTAAGACAGGGCAAGCTGAACTGGCCTCGCTTACGCTTTTTTTTTTTTTTTTTTGCAAAGCTGTGCTCCATTTATTGCATTTGACTTTGGGTTCAAGCAGCATTCTGTAGCGCTGTCAAAAGCTGAAATGTCAGAATGAAATACTGAACGCTATTTCCTCAGATGCTCGGTGTCGGAAATTATGGAGGCTCCAGGCTAAGTGTCCGCAACAGATTCCTGTGATTGCTGCTGTGGAGCAGTGCTCCATTTTTCAATACATTGGTCATGGGTTGATGAAGCTGATTTCTCTGAGAACCTCCTGCTGGCACCAGATAGAAGACATCATCCCCCAAGGAAAAAAAAAAACAAACAACAAAAACCCAAACAAACAACAAAACACCCACAGGAAAAAAAAGTATAAATGGTAAATCTTTCAAATGTGAAAATAGAACAGGATACCTGTGGCCAAGCTGAGACTGACGGTGCAGCTTCACAGGCAATTGTGTCGGTTCAGTTCAGCTCGAGTGTAGATGTTTCTCCACCCATCCTAGTGGGTAGATGTTGAACAGGCTCTCTTCTCACCCTCCCTTTTGCCTTATTTTAAATCTGCTGCAAACTTAACCTCCTTTATTCAGAATTGTAATGGCATGAGGTTTATGTGCTAGCTGGGACATGCAAGTACCTGGAGTCCTAGAAATGCTCATAATTTGCATTGTTAATAAACCATAATTTAAAATCCTAAATATAGAAAGTGGTCTATAACTGAAATGGATTCAACCAGCTCCTTTTTCCCAGATCTCAACATCCCAAACATCCCCGTGAGCCCAGAAATTTTGGAAGAAGCCCCGTAAAGGCCTGGCTCTGAACTGCTTGAAAAAGGAGAATCAGGAAACCCAATCTAGAGCTTCCTGTTGGGTTAAATCCAGAACATGCCGATGGGTCCTCCCCAATGGCAGGGCCAATCTGTGGTGCTAGAACAGGCTCTAAGGATCCTTAGTTTTATTGCTAATCCCAGATTGCTTTCTGGTCCCAGGGTCAAAGACAGGCATTATGAAATGCTCAAGAAAGGCAAGTTTTTCTGACTTTAAGTTTTATATTAACCAGCTATACTGTAATTTTTCTGCCTTCTTTTCTCTCTCAGTGTGATTTCAGAATACCTCCTCACAAATGTTTCTGAGTGCTATGGATTAATGCAGCACTATTTCAAATGCCACGGTAATTCTTCACCCTGGAAAATGCACTGGTTCTGCACCATGGATGGCATCCCTACACCCCAACTTTTATTGGGCCTTTGAGCAATACGATGATGTAGACAACAAATATCTTTGCAAATTGCTGGGTATTATTCTCTCTTTATGACAGATATTTTCTGCCTGGGTCACTTCAAAGCCTTCAGTAATTAGCCCAACACCTGCTACTGCTAGAGGTTCAGCAGCCTGAGCTCTGAGATACTCAGTTGTGTTTCTCTATGTCTTGACACTGTCCTGAGCACTGTCTTCTTTTCCTCCTACCATTTGCTCCATATATCTCAGGGCTCTATGGCTTTGCCTCCCATCAGACAGGTTCAGTGTAAAATTAAGTCCTTACTACCAAGGGTTTTCTTCCAGAGGAATTTAAGAGGCTGAACGAAAGTGTCTAACCACAGCTTGCTTAGGGAGAAAACAGATATGCCTAAAATGTGCAAACCAGGCTTGTCTCAGCAGCCACGGGAACGGCATGAGCTGATGCCACAGTCCTTCTCGTCATCTCCCACCAAGACAAAAACCTCCTCTCGGTCCTTCAGAGGCAGCCGGCACACTACCGCTTCCCCGGCAGTGGCGGTGGCGTAGGCATCCCGCCCTGCGCCTGGTGCCACAGCCTGGCTGCCGAAGGTGAGGGGAGGCTGTGCCGAACGTGGGTGCCCACACAGGCCCCCAAACCCGTTTCATACCTGTGCCCCGTGCCATCGCCAGCTCCCTCCCTGGGCACGCCCCACGCACACCTTCTTGCCCGTCTGTTTTTGCCTCCACCCACTACCTGCATCAGGGGGTTGATTTTTTTTTTCCTTTTTTTTTTTTTTTCACCTCAAAGTGATAGCAATTCCTGGTACATTTATCTTAGCTGATGTGGCCGTTGTAAGATGAAGTACCTGCAGCAGTCAGTCTGCGGTTGATTTGAACGCAGGCGAGTCTCAACAATGAGCTTAAAGGAGGGTGTCAGGTATAAATCTTGTCTTCAAACAGCCAGGGTACATTCCAGACTTCAGAGACACCTCTTTGTGTGGAAGACTTTTTTTTTTTTTTTCTTTATGCCTCCTTTTTCTTTTTCTTGGACCTGGAAGAGGATGAAAGTGGCGGGGGGTGTGCGTTCGTTTAGGCCGATAATGAGAGTGGGGCTCACGGGCATGGTAATTTGGCAGCCTCTTCACTTCCTGTAACAGTTTAAAAAAAAAAAAAAATCATCCAAGGGCTGCTTAAAGACAAACATTTTTTGTTTAACTACTGGGGGTTCATTTTCTGAACAACCATGCAATTAATCTTATTTGTATTAAAGAGGCAGGCTGCTTTTTGTAAGCTTTTCGGAGCTATAATTAATGAAGATCAAAAATGTTGCAGAGACATAATATTTAACTTTTCATAGGTGCGACTACACAACATCTGCAGCAATTAGAGAAGCAAAAGAAAAAGTCATTGTGTTGGGTTTTTTCCCTTCAAAGTGACTTTGTTAAGCCTCTTTCCTACGCACAACTCTTTAGTGCTTTGTGAACATAATTTTTGGTGAGAAGACTAATCAATGCTAAAACCACAGATTTTTTTTTAATTGCGTTGACAGGTAAACTCGTTGTTCAAAAACGTGATCAGCTAGGTTAGACTTGTGAGGACTGAGCCCATGCAGTTAAGTGCAGAATTACTTCTGTTGCTCCTGGAAGGACCAGACCCAAACAAGAGTGTTTACTGCTTGTATAGTAGTTTTTAAAGAAACACATATGTGTGTTAAAACTTCAAAAGCATCACAGCAGTTTCATGATTTTACATGTAAAAAACCCTGGATGTCTTTACCACTAAGAATTCTGTAGCACAGATTATCTTTTAGCTGTGCTGCTTGAAAAAAAAAGAAAACAATTAGTTCGTAATAAGCAGTAGCTTATTTATCTCTGGATGGTTAAAGGAAGAACAACCCTGGAATGTATCACTTGAAGACATATGACAAGAAACGTGCATAGTTTTACCTTGGCACTGGCTGCCTCCTGCTCCACCAACCTTTCAGCTACCCCAGCAAAAGGAAAATCTGGTTTTCACTGGTCTGAAATCAAAACACAGATGGCTCCAAGTGTGTCACTCGGATGCACAGAACAACAGCACGCTTTACCTTTATGTACAAATAACAGGCACGTGATTTCATTATGCCAGGGATCACTCACTTCATATGCATGTGGCATTTTGCTAATGCTTTACAAAGGGAAGTTGCAGCTACATCATTCCAGTTAGTATCAGAACTGTTCTGGCATTGCTAAGGCAAAGTCAGATCTGTCATCTCTCTGATCACAAATTATTGTTTGAGGAACAAGCTATGCTGATATGATCCCAAAACCAACAGAGGCACCATCTGATGTGTACTAAACCATGTTAAGAATGAAAGAGGAGTTAATCTTTGTCCTTTCTTTGTGGGATACGAAGAAATTACGACCCGGGGATGTCCGCCATACCACATCTGTACCCTAGAAAAGTTTGTGCTACCTGATGCCGAGTCCCTCTGTCTCCAATAACAATACATTCTGCTTTTAGAAACCTGGAGGCAAAAATGAGCAAGAGGTGCAGGGCAGTGCTGAGTACCTTGCTGCTGCGCCCCAGCAGCCTGCTCCCCAGCTACTCCTTCCCGAGAGAACAGTCTGCTGCTCTTGTGACCAGGAGGTCCTTGTGTTTAACCCATGCTTGATGTCTGTAAGATAGATACGTTTGGCTTGGAGAACTGTGTGCAAAACTGAGTCATGGAAAGTTGCACATGCTGATTACATCATATTTATTTCTGTTTACTTTGTGACTCATAACTTTCCTAAGTATATGCAAGCAAAAAAATCTAACAGTTTCTTGTATTTAAATGAAAAATCTTCCACCACATACAAAAGACATCTGTTCTCTAAAGCTCTCCCTTCAATCCCTCTCAAGGTCAAAGCCCAACAAGTTGTTTATGGGAAGAGAAGGGATGTCAGGATGCTGATGCATAAGTGTTTCCCTCAGAGCAGGACCAGTGGTTTGAGTGAGAGCTTTTGGCTTCCTGCAGAGACCAGCTGCAGCAGGGTGGCACAGTGACTGGCTTGGAGATGTTGGGAGAATTAGAATAGAATCATAGAATTAGCAGCAATGGGCTACCTAAGTCCTAACAAAACCAGGCACAAGTAAATGGCAACAGCTTCAATTTTTTTTTTTAATTGCAAAACTGTTATACACAAAAAAATATGCACATTTTCAGCACCAAAATCTCTGTGTTCTTTAAGTAATTTCCAGGAGATGAAAGGTTTTTACATTTTAACTGTGGTGAAACCCTCCCGCAATCCCCCAGTTACTCATCTTCCCAAGCACTCTTTCATCTTCTTATCTTTCAGACTGTAAGATCTTTGAGGAAGAGACAGTCTTTATTTGTGTACTGTACAACACCCAGCATATTTAACACTAAACTCAAATGTTTGCTTACACTGTAAAGTAGTTGCCAAACAGTGTGGTTTAAGAGGGTATGGAGGGTGTTAATTTCTAAATATTAAGGAGGGAGTGAGAAACAGTGTGAACGTACTGTAGTTTTTGTTCAAAATCAGATGAAAGAACATGGAACCACCTGAAGATTTCAATCAGAGAGCCCCCAGTACAGCGTTGGTGAGTACAGAGCTGAGGTTGTCCGTGCAATGCCAGTTTTGTTCCTCAGCTGCTCCCTGCAACCTGCACGTTAATCGCAGCCATCATCATGAAAATTTTTTGATAAGGATGTTTTCAGAAGGAGTTGGAGAGGTCTAAGAAGCTGTGGTCACTGTGCTCACACTTAAGAGGCTCCACTTGCTCAGGGAAATGAAGTGGGTTTGGGTTTGTCTTTGCCTCCCTAGCCTGTCACCTTTTACCCAGCAGATCTACTGTGTGAGGCCACAGATTTTTTTATCCTGCTCTCAAAACGCAGGCCTACTTTAAAGTTGGAGGAACAATGTCTTTGATGACTTTTATTTATTATACCATATAATCCCTACACATATGTTCAGTTTAGAGGTAAAACCACAGCTAGTTTGACTCTGTATTGCGCTTTTTCACATGATATGATTTGTTTCTCTGGTGACCTGCAAGAGGATGAAGTGACTAAGACAGACAGTAGTATTTTCACCCTCAGTTCAAGTAGGAATATGTAATTGTGTGGGCACCAGCCACTAGAAGTTTATACGTTTCCTTTCCCTGACTACCATGATAACCTGAAATCAGGAAATCGCTTTGCATCTTGTTTTTATGTGGTGTGAAGGGTGAGATCTTTCAGTGCTGCTTTTTTTCTGCCTGTGATTTTAAACGAGTAAAAGATCCTTCTGAAGAGCTGTATTTGTTTGCCTGCCTGTGTGTCGTTACTGCCATTTAAGATGTGCTATATAAGATGTCCACCTGAGGCTGGCAGGTCTGACACAGGACCTGGAGGGGGCCTGCAGTCTTTTGGAGTGTCATACTGGGGTAAGGCAGGGTGCCACAAGACATTTCAGATGGACATGTGCGTGGGCAGCCATGTTGAGCCCTTCTTGAGTCCACCAACTAGAAGAATTGCTTAGCTAACAGCTCCAGAAAGCTTGTGATCACCTCCCTAGTCATAAGATGACTTATTTTGCCCTATGTACTTCGTGCATTTCTTCTTTCTAGCTCCAAAAACATTGAACATCCAAAAAGTGAGCTCACTCTATGTTTTAAAAATTATTATTATTCTAAATTTCTTATGCCTTGTGCAGCTTACCCTCGCGTTGCCAAAGAAGCTCAGAACAAGATCAAGCCTGTGACATTACTGAACAAGTAATGTGATATTTACTTCAGCACATACTACAACTGCTAGGTAAAGAAATTGCACCTAACTGGTAATACAAAATTTTTTTTTTCAAGCCTGACCTATTGCAGTGACTAGGGATTTAATCTAAAACTTTGCCCAAACCTTCAACTCTGTGTTATTGTGGAGAGGAAGATCACCGGGAATTTCAGAAAAACTTGACCTCTTCTTTTAGTCAAAACTTCCTTCCCTCTCTATCCATTTCTTTGTTAAAGACACACAACAAAGTGAAGTTGAAGTATATCTGCATCTGAGGCAGGTCACAGGTTTGTCTCCTACAGTGGTAATAGGCTGGTGAGAATCAACATGCAATATTGCTTGTGAGAAATAATCACATTTCAAAGTCTGTCAGAGAATTACACCTTCTGCATGCCTTCAAGCCCTTGACCACAAATTTCTAGTACTTTATAGAAACACTCTTTGTTCCCATTACATTGAATCTAGGGCAAGCAAATTTGAGTGTGTGGTGGCATTGATCTGCAGTAATGAAGTGCTTGTAAAAAACATTGTTTACTTTACCTTGCTCTCGAAGCTGGGGGATATAACTCAAGAGGTGTCTTGAAGCAATATTGCTGATGCTGCTGAGCCTTGGAGAGCCCGCGTTCTGGGTAATTGCCATCAGAAGTCAGAGCGGAGTTGTCACGCCTGGGATTCAGTGTCTTTCTAAATATAAGTTTGGGCTGGATGGCAATACAAAAGAAGTTGTACGAGGGATGAAGTCTGGCACATTTGAGGACTGTCTGTACCTTGGTCGCAGAGCCTTAAGTGTGTCAAGATAAGGGTCAGTCTCATCAGCCCCGTGACCACCACCGCAGAGTTCTCCAAGCCAGTTTCAGAGGAGTTTGCATTAATGTTCATAAAGGTTTCACATGGAAAGGGGCAGTCTTTTCAGCCAGTAATTTGTTTGCACACACTTGCAAACCCTGCCAACACTGTTTCTAAGCGATTGAATCCATTTATAAATTCAATTCTAATGCAAGAAAGAGTTTTAGACAATAAAACTGGGAAAAGGCTTTGGCATATACACACGGATTAAAATGTTGGATTTGCTAAGTGAAATGGTTTATATGTTTATGGTACTTTACCTGAGAAAATTGCTTATTTATTTTAAGGAAAGCTAAAATCTTTCCCAAAATCATGGAGAAACACCTTTAGTCAGGTCTTCTTCCTATGTTCCATTTCACACCATCTGAACTCAGTCTTTAGTTTAACCAGTAAAGGTCCCCGGAAGTATCCCCTCCAGATGTGACAGAAAAGCATTAGCTGACCCGCAGGCACGGAGTGTCAGACCTGGAGCTGCACCAGTGAGCCATCCTCATCCCTGAGCCCCAAAGGCTAAGGAACTTTTCCTCCCAGAGGAAAGGAGTGCTTGGCTTAATGGCTTCCCATCCTTCCTAAATGGAAAACTACATTCTTTTCTCACCTCAAAGTAAAAAGAAAGGGGGAAAGCAGCCCAAATCACACCACCATAGCTTGAGGGCTTCGAGTGTAACAATCCCATTGTTCGCAGTGAGACACAGTAGAAGACACTTGAGAGCGACAAGGTGTCCCATGGGGTGTCCCTGCTGAAGAGCCCTGTGAGGTGTCTCGAGGAGGGTCTCCAACCCCTGAGCTGCCTGCATCATGCAGGGGGGTTAACCGCACAGTATTGCCTACCTGCGCATTTGGGATACAGCGCTCGGGGGAAAATATGAGCTTCCTCAGGATTACTACTCAATGCCATAATGGATGGCTAATTATAGGTCTTGTAGTGAAAGAAGGAGCCCCATAGAGATCTTAAGCTACTAGAATTTAAGTAGAGATGTTATTTCTGGGATATTATTCCCACAGGCCAAAATACAATTACAGTGGTGTTTTATGTTTCCTCACCAAAAAAAAAAAAAAGTTAAATGAGCAAAGTGTATGGTTTCCAATTAATCCTCTTATCAAGGAGCCACTTAGACACAGTGTTTCACCTTCTGCTTCCTCCTTGTAATGCCATTGATATCTGGGAATGTCTCTGGTTTGAATCTTTGCACGGCACAGGGTAAAGGGCCTGAGCAGGTATGGCCTGGCAAGCTTGGTCATGCAAGCTTTGGTACATTCTTTGAAATTGCCAGAAAACTTGATCCTGTTTACCAAACAAAGAAGCACTGTGGTATCCAGTACTCCTCCAAAATGGCCAAGGGAAAATAATGTTATTGCCTCTACTTATAGGAGAACAAGTTACTGACACAAGTCAGAGGTCTCCGTTGTTCCTAATGGGAGCCTAGAAGTACAGGGAGCTACACTTAGCCACTTTAAGCGAGATATTGCAGTACAACTCTTTGCATGTATCCTAATAATGGCCAAGAAAAAAGTTTCCACAAGTTGTCTGTAATTGGTCTTTCCTCAAAAGATAAATCGTATGAGGCAAAAATTGGGAAAAAAAGAGCTCTCAGGTTTCCAAGTAAGTGAGAAGCCATTTTTCCCTCTAAAATATCACTTCTTTGGGCAAAGTGACAGAAAGATGGATGAAGCTTGCAAGCTTGGAATTGACATGGAAATGGTCTTTTCTGGGTTATGTGCACTTTTCTGACTTGAAAATAAAAATGACAGGGTTAGGAGCAATTGCAAGCTGTGCCTTGGGCATAGGCAGTGGAAGAGAGGAAGAATTAACCCATCAGAACTGAGGGCTGTGCCTTTACTTGTTTATTGATGTGTCTGTCTGGGTCATTTTCAAAGTCAGGATACAGTTTAGAGGGTCCTATGAGTTTATGCAGGATGCTATTAAAGCACAGGAGTCCAAAGTTTGTACGTGTCCAACACATGATGGTGCACTGCTGAGAAAGAGCATGCAGTTGGATGGTGAGAAGCTGTTAAAATTGAGGGAAGGCAGTAGAAAGGACTGCATTTTCAGTCTTGTTCATATAACAACTTCAATCCCAAAACACCTGGAAGGATTTTACAACAGGATATACAAATTATACATAACAGCAGGCTCATTCATAGTAGCATGCCACTGGCTTCATGATGCAGGGTAGAAAGCACAGCACTGTGCTCAGCAATACTTTCCATTTCCATTTGAAGTGTGTGAATTTGGAATGTGTGAACGGAAGGGTAATGCTTTAGATGTTACAGAAAAATATCAGCTGGTGAAATGTAGTTGCAAAAATGGACTCTGGGTTGCGCAACATGCAGGTGGCTCAGGTATTTATAGTAGAAGGAGCAGTGGAACTTTGTTTGCATGGCCACTCTGCAGGAAGCCAGGCGGTTCTTTGCTGTTCTGTGCTCCCCAAACTTTAGCTTGATAACACCCCTTTTCCCAAACACCGAAGATCCTTCCATAACCACAGTTTAAATAGGATGTCTGTTTATTGATCTTAAATAGCACTGTCAGCAGCTTGATACTTCAGAGATCTCGCTAGGTTGCTGGTCGGGTGCCAGCACCCTGAAGGAAGGGTGCCCACATCACTTGGCACGGCAGCCGGCGTTTTAATTTGTCTCACCTCCAGACATCAGTGCCAAGCCTGCCCCTTTGGTGAAGCCCAGGATCTCTCCTAACGTCGTGCCTGCTGACCGCACACCACACATACAATAGTCTTTGCAAACACAGTTAATTGTCTCTGAGATGTACAGCAACCTGGGGAGTTGCTCCATCTTTAGCAGAGAAAACCTGTTCCCTGAGATGCAGGTATATGGGAACAAAGAATGGATGTGGGCACTTTAATTACCAAGCCAGGCAGACTGTTGCAGAACTATCCCAAACCTCAGTTCTCTGAACACAGTTAGAGGATGAAAGTGAGTGATTCATGAGCAAAAGAAGGATCTGGTCATAACCTAATATCCCAGGCCTAGAGGAAGCTGAGTATTGTTCTTAAAGCCTGTTGGCTTTCCAAAGATTTCAATTTGTGTGACAGAATGCTAGATGTATTGCCCAAATGGTCTGTCAAATCTGTCACAGTGACAAGGAAATATTGTGCTCTCCTCCTTCCCTCTGAAATTCCTTGAATACCTGGTGCCAGCAGTTCAGCTGATAATGCAAAGAGGGATGAAAGCAGACAGCCTTGTCTACAAGAAGTGACTTTTCAAATGGGCTGTGACAGGCTCCCTTCATCTTTCTGTAACATGTCATTTTGATGCAAGCAACACACCACATACAAACAAGTCCTTTGGTACAGCGAAGCCTACAGCAGTTTTCATATTTTCACTAATTATGATCTATTACTTAATGTGCTAGTGACTATTCCATTACTTGGAATATATACTGTTGCATTCCAGCCTCTGAGCTAGGATTTGGCTGTTTTCAAGAGAATTTTAAGGTTTCTGATCAGGCTGCTAAGTACAGGTTTATGTTAGGGTAAGTCTGTGGTGCTTGTAGGGGTATTGTTTAGTGGTATAGGGAAATTACATGACTACTTCCTTTGGGTGCAGCAAACACGCCATTTTTATCTACATGATCCTCTTTTATTAGTTGTGTCAACTACCATATTTAGTGCACTCTTTATGTGTCATGGCTCAAATCCAGGTGCTGTCAGGATCACTGAGAATTTCACCGCAGACTTCAGTGGGATTTCACCTGCACAGCTGTGCCTGATGCTCCACCTCAGGGAGGGAGCAGCCACCTTCTTCCCAGAATCCTAGGTTCTTCCTTTGAACCAGGATTGTTCAGACAACTCATGTCCTCTGGAGTGTCTCAGCCCCTGCTAGTGTAGGGACCATGGTCTCTAACCCCTGCAGGTCCAGAGGCAGGGACCTCAGTGACTACCCTCCTCCAAACAGGTAGAGGCGAGTGCTGTCATGCAGGGAGCGTGGGACTGTATGCAGAGATGCAGCCATGTCCCTCAGTGCCTCCCAACACATACTGCCACAGATGACAGGTTTGAGAGATCTAATACAACAGAAAAAAATCTCTAAAGGACAGGGAGAAAAGACTGCTTAGAAACCAAAGTGGGGCTCACAGGGTCTGACATATGCCTTGTGCTTTGCCTCGCCTGGCTTAGCCCCAACAAATAAAAGAATAGCCTGAGGGCTGCTTTAACTTGTATCCAACTATAAGAGCTTCAGTGGACCACTGAGGTCCATTGGCAGGGTATGGGAATGGTTACAGGTTTTCTAAGTTATTTGAAGCAGCTATGGCAACTTGTCAGACTGATCCATAAGAAGATAACTAAAGTCTGCTTAGTTGCACATGAGCTCACCCTTTTGAGACGGGTTCAAGGTTTTACAAAAATAAGGGTGTTTATGTAAGAGCACAAATGTTGCCCGTATTTGCTGCTTCCAAACCCGTCTATGGCAGTCAGTCTATCATGGGAATTTTTCTTCTGTTTCAGCCCCTCACTTTAAAGTGTGCTCTTACTATGCAACACAACAAACCAACTCTGCTAGACTACTCACCTTTGCAGGCCACACTCCAGCCTCCGTTATTACAACATGCTTTCAGGATAGCCTCCCCTCCCTGCAAGATGGCTTAATGGATAGCCTTCAGTAACGTGAGGCCAAGGGCAGGAGCAGGAGCAGCACTGCAATGGGGTTGGCACACTGTATTCGAGCTACCAAAGAATATGTATCTAAGGTCTGCCTGTGCCTCATATAGGTTAGAAAAGTAGTATTAGTCCTTTTGGACACGGTAAAGCAATGTCTATTATACCCATGGAAAGACATTGTCTTTCCCAATGAGGGGAGACTCCTGTTTTCCAGCTGTGACAGGCAGTCGGTGAGTTTTATATTCACACTTCTCAGATACAGTTGCAGATACAGGCGCTGCCAGCGTGCGGGACATGAAGCACAGGATGTCAGCGACACGTGTGTGAAGCATGAGAGAACAATTACATTTGTTCCCCTCAGACTGCTTGCTTAGCTGCGCGATGATGTAATGCTCAGACCATTCCAGGTTTTGCCATGCTGGATGTTGTTCGTTAAGTAAGCAGACTGAGAACGCTCTAGCAGCCACGTTCAGAAGCAGCCTTGCAGGTTTAAGGTGCTTTAACTTCATGGGTTTAGTGCATTTCCCCACTCCAGTTCCTCTCCTAGACTCCCCCCATGTTTACAAGCCTTTAGCGTTATTTTAGCCTCTCGCTCTTGCATGCATCATAATCTGTGAAAATCAGAGCTGATGTGATGACAAAAGTTGTCACACTGAATACATTGTTTACTTGGCTCGAACAGTTATTTTTACAACCTCTCCAGAGAAAGTTTCTTATTCAAATTTGCCAGAGATACTCAACAAGTTTAACTAGAAACTTGGCGTTTCCTCTTCCAAAAATTCTTCGAATGATGTTTTCCAGCAGCAAACTAATTGACAACATCTTGCTTCACAGAGGCACACATCCTTCTGCATTAGATTTTCTCGACACTTTGGCACCTGGGGTTTGGGGATCGGCAGTTGGGCACAGCATCGCACAGGCAGTAAGCGGCTCACCTAGGCGGCACGCGGATCAATTTCCAAAATTCAGTTTTGTGTAAACGAAGGATAAAAATCCTGCCAATTCGAGCCAAGAGTGATTCTTCACACCCAGACTGAGATTTCTCCAGCGTTCTGCGCTGTATATTTTACATACTGAATCTCTCAACAATTTAATTTTCCCCAAGGCTTTCATATTGTTCTAAGGGAAACAACAGCTACGATCTCTTCCAAACCAGTGGAACGAGACATCATGTTTGACAGGAAAGGCCTAAAATTTATGTTTTGCTTGCTTCATGCTTAGACTTGAATTTACCAAAACAGCTTCTCCAAGAGGGGATAGTCCCTTGGTATTTATATCCACTGAACACCACAGTCACCTGTGTGATCCAGTACCATCTGTATCTGGGTTATTTCCATATCGATACCTGCAGACATTTTAACCTGGAGGATGGGTAGACTACTTAAATTTTGTTTGTGACCAATAAGGAATACCCACCCCCCTGAAACATTTAGCTTAGAAAAAATACCTCCCACAAATTCAGGCTAGGTAGATTCACTAGCACCATAAAATGCTTTAGGATATATGCCTTTGGCCTCCAGAAAACATGCTCCAATTTGCAGGATCCCAGCAGCTATCACTATTAAATGCCTTTAGGGCTGCAAAATATTACTTCTAAGTATAGCCAACTGGTAAAACCCAGTGCGATTTGCAATCTACAGAGTAGTTAAGGTAGGAGGAAGTGAGGAGACGTGGTAATATAGCTGCAGCAGCCACGATTTCCGGGTGGTCAAGAGATCTTGCCTCAAGAAAGAAGCTGCGTTCTGCACCCTAGAAACATGTTTATTTTGATTAAGAAGATTTTAAGGCGAGATCATCACTAACATCAGAACCAGCTCTACAGCAGGCAAAATAAATGGCTACAGAAAGCTAATGTCTGGCTGTCCCACCAGCCACCAGGGAGCAAACAAAGCTCTTTATAAAAAAAAAGGGAAAAAAAACCCAACCCCAAACCTACAGCTTTGTCATTCTGCAAAGTCTCATCTATTCTGTTTCCAATTTGTATAACATTATAGGCTTTAAGGAGTAAAAGATATGTTTCTGCTTCTGGCTCTTTAGCTATTTGATTTACCTTTCTCAGCTGTAAGATGATGAGTTTACTGCGTGTCCTGCCTTGTTTCCTGCCTCCTCCCGGTGCCTGGATGCTGAGCTGTGTGCAGGCAGCAGTGCCAGCTCCCTGCAGCCCGAACTGTGCCTGGGAGTGCTGGAGCACCCAGCTTTAGTGTCATGTCCTATCTGGGCTGTTTATCTTGCTAAGCCACCCATGCTCTACCTGTGCCACCCTTCTCCCCTCCTCCCTGCTATAAATGTCTGTCCCTTCGTAGGTCACACACCAGATGTGGAGACATTCCTTTGCTGGACATAAGGGGGTTTTTTTCAACTTGCTCTGCAGAAGCAACACATACATGTTTTTAACATAAAATGTAACTAATTAAAATATATCAAGCTGATACAGGAGGGAGATTTCACAGTCTGTCTAGTTCAGGAGGGGAGGTTACCCCATTAACTAACTCTAAGCAGCACCTCAAGGTCCTCCAGAAAGTATTGAAGGCGGTATTACCGAGTATAAGCTAGTTTTGTGTGAGCTGATCCAGCCAAAGAGCAGGCTCCCTCCATTTCAGACTAACCCCGCAGACTAGAGCTGGCTGTGATGTACATACTAGCTTTCTATTCAGGATAAACTCAAAACGATGTGGTCCCATTCCGACAGGTAGGATTGAGGTTGACTGACAGATCAGGCACACAGTCTTTCCCCGCTCTGCCCTGTATTTCTCCAAAAGCGTTCAGTTAGTACTGGCTTGCTCATCTGATGGTGTAAGTAGAGCTTTGACCTGTTTGTTAGACTCCTTTCAAAGCAGATACTTGACTCCAGCAATTGCTTTCTCTGGGTACAAACTCGAGCAAGCAATAATACACCTTAAAGGCACTCTAGTCTATTTTGAATGCACTGTCTTCTGAGGAGACTAAAGAAAAAAGCTAAAAAGCTAGCAACATATATGTTCATCATTGGGCTCTTTTTTTCTTGGGGAAAATATTTCTGCAACCCGTAAGATGGGGTCCTTTAAAACTTCACCACCTGTAGCAATGCAGAAATTTCACTCTCTGAATGCCCCGACTTCCTGTTTAGTAGCTATCACCTAGTGTTAACGATGGGAAAATTTTAGGATTTGTATGAAGTTTAAGCTTCCCGTGTTTCTTCTAAGTTGTTGGTCTTCAAAGCACAGAGGAGCTGGCTCTGCAGGAGCAGTCACCACTTAAGCAAAACAAAGCTTCTGAGAAGTTCACTGTCTCCATGTAAAAGCCATCCTTCAGTCTTCCATGCAGAAAAAAATACGTGCAACACTAAGCCGTTGCAGATGTACTCCAAAGAGATGAGACATAAGCTTCACTGTAGCATCTCCTAGGCTCTACACGTTACGTATTGCTCTGCTTTGCTTTTCTCCTTCAGGACAACAGTCAAATACACAAGTAGTGAGTCCCATTTTTCTACATGCTACTACAGTTAGAACCTGATTTTAACATGTTTGATCAAAGAGCAATTGGATATCTGCAATATATATTTTCTGAGGTCTATAGTTTTGTGTTATTTTATTAAAATAGATGTTATCTATTAAGGAATCCCCCAGTAGTTTGAGCTTAGGGTTGGTCATGAAGTGACATACAAGATACGCAGAGATGTTAGTAGACAAAGAGGAGCAATTTCTTTGCTCTGTTCAAAGCAGAACTGTTCTTGCCAGTCCTCACAACTGGATTGTCTGCTGACCACGTAAGTGTGTTGGCCTGTAATACATTCAGTCCTCAAAAAGAGACATTAGAATTTGAGGATGAAAGCAGGTTTTTGTAGTGGAAATATTGCAAAGATGTTCTGCCAGAAAAATCTTTTTCAGCAACTTGAGCGTCCAACTCAAAATAGCAGCTCATGATGCTGGAGTCATTTCTTTCATCCAGCATCACAGTGAAAAATTTGAGCTGGCATGGCTCAGCAGTCTGCAGGATATATGATGACAGTTTTCTGAGGGTGCAGATTGCTTTTGTTCTCCAGATGAAAACACTCTTACCACGGCAGTCTCAACATCCCCTTCACCAACCTGGAAAAGCAAGGAGCATGGAGAATGGGAGTATGTTGCTATGGCATCGCTGGAAAAACAACAGATTTGGTAGAGTTTACTCCAGCTGAATGAGAAAGCCAGGGCAGTTGTTAGGCACAAAAGGAATGTATTTGCTGGCGCACAAATAGCAATGCTTCAAAACTGCTTTATGTCTTACAAATGCGTGATATTTTTTCGCATCATGGTGGAAATGCCAACATAGATTATGGTGAAGGAGAGAGATGAGCAAGTCAAAAACCTTACCAGCTTCAAACATGTAGTAGCTTAATAGATGAGATTCTATGGTCTCTACTAGATCCCTAGCAACTGCAGGACCTTTATTCTCTCTGCAACCTCATCTGAGGCTATGTGAAAAAGGGCTTATAAACTCTTCAATTAAATGCTCTTTCCAGGATGGCCAAGGCCTTCATAAAAATATTTGGTTCAGTTTTAGATGTTCACCTTACAAAAGATGGAGGAAAGCTGGAGAAATTCCAGGTAGAAGCACCAACAGCCAGTACTCTAGAAATAGTGGCTTAATGGTGTAAGACTGCATGAGTTAGGACTGTTTTGCATAAAATAGGGCCAACCTGAGACATGAGGTCAGACTGGAATACATAGGAGACTACTGCAGAGCAAAAGGAAGTAATCTGTTCTTCACATCCATGGTGGGTAAGACAAATGGCAGCAGCTTCAAGAGAATGACGAGAGATGTAGATTAGACAGCAAGAGAAGCTGCCTAATACCAAGAACAGCAAAACGCAGGAATAAATAGACGAAAGAAAATTGTGTGATCTCTGTCACTGGAGGTTCCCAAGACTCAGTTAGATAAACCTTTGTTGGGGTGACAGAGAATTATTTTTTTCTTAGTGTGAAACAGAATGCTAGATTAGATAACTTCTTGATGTCCCATCCAGTCCCTTTTTTTTTGATGATGATTGGATTTTTTGATAACTGGTAAGTCTATAATAAGCACAATCTCAGAATCACCTTTTTTTTTTTTTTCCTGACAGGATGCCTTTTACTGTTCTGATAGACCGAACTGGCAAGGGTTTATATAATTCTCTGTAAAATCTAATGGCTTTTTAGTCTGGTGGTTTTGGTACTAGGTGTGTCTTGGAGGTACACAGACCTTAAAAGAAAGTACGTCTGAGAAGATACAAGAATCTTGTTTTAATTAGGCTAATTTAATGTAGTTCTGAGATTTGTTTCAGTATAAGCTTATTCTATTAATGTTACCTCATCATCAAAATCACTCCCTCAAAAACAGGGAGATGAAGTATAGGAAAACCATCCATGCTGGCCTTGCAAAAAGAGTTTTTGTGTTAAAATACTTGGCCACAAATGTCATGCACAAAGACACAGACTAGAAAACTGTCAGATGTGATAGAAATAAAATATAAGGAGAATCAGTTTTTTTCCATGTTTAGTAATAAACTGCATGGAGGCCATAATATGGAGATGCAATTCATACCAGTAAGCATCTATGATCCATGTTTTCCCATAATGGTCCCTGTGAGCTGAAGAAGTGTTTGGAGTATTATCTGAATTGCAGGCAGGTTTAATCCAAAGCCGTCAGTGTCTCATTGCCACAATTACGGTGAGTTCTTAAGTGTTAAGAAAGTTAAAAAAACCCACCAACTTGAATTTACAGCTGTAAGCTATTATTCTTTCTTATAATCCTGATAAAAATGAATTATCCATTAATTACCAAAAATTATTTTTAATCTTCTCAGAATTATCTTAGTTACAGCCAGCTCTGCTTTCTGCCCTGCACTTCTCTTTTGCCCACAAGCTGAGGGAGTGATATACCTCAAACCAGGCATGCAGCACTTTTTCTCTGTCAGGGACCTACTGCACTGCTTCCCAACAGCCCAGCTCCCCTGTCCAGGCCCTGACGTATCCAACTTCACTCATCCTCTTGTGGTCATACTATAGTTTATCAGTTGTGTGAGACCTAGTAAAACCATTTCTTTGAGTGCCTCCTCAGCCTCCTCCTCCTCCTGCTTCAGAAGTCTCTTCCTTCTAAAATCCAGATGTGCTCCACCAACCTGTGGCAAGGTAAATCCGTGTTCTTGGCTGCAAGGCTCTCGGACAAAGCCATCCATGGCATGTCCAGCCCTGAAAAAAAAAAAACCAAAAACCAAAACCCAAAACCAAAGCAAAACAAATCACAAACCACAAAGCACAGTAAGAACCTCCTCCGCCACAGGCTCCAAAATCCAGGGACTCATGAGTAAGCACAAACTTCCAGCAAGTTCTGCCTCTTCCTAGCCTAGAGAGACCCTAAATAGCTCTAGCTCTGCTCTGAAACCTGCTCAAATGTACCCAAAAAGGGACGAAAGCATCAGATGCCAGCATCAGTCCTGGCGCAGGTATCGAATATGCACTTTACATTTCTTTACAGCCTGAAATGAGACACGGAGGAGCACCTGTCTCCTCTCAGAAGGTACAGCCGTGCAACTGTAAAAACACTATGAGCAAATTAAAGCTCCACTGAGAGAGGATTTACTCCAGCACGGCAAATGGGTTGCAGACAGCACTCTCGCCAAGCACACCTCCCAGGCAGCCCCAGTCCATCTGCCAGCACAGGCTCCTCTCAACTTAGCAGTTCCTCTATGTGCCCCGCTCAGGGCGAGGGCTTCGCTCGGGAAGGCACAACCTGCCCAAGAGCCTTCTTTGCTATGATGCAATTCCTGTGTTTAACCTATGGTAGCTACTCTGTATGTATGTATCCCACGGCTACCCATCTCCTGGGTTCAGGCCAGAATATCTATATGTCTCCCTTCAGGATGGTGTGTAACCAAGGTTTTGCCCTACCAACTAATTCTTTGCTCTAATTCTTGTCACATCCCAACATGCTTGGCACGGTGGTGCAGAGCTTTGCTGGGGGAAGAATGAGCAGCTCCGTCAGTGCTGCCATGGTGCAGACATTCCTGCTCCCTGTTACGCTGTCCTCTTCCATGCTGTCAAGTAGGAGCTTGAACCTCATCACAAAGATGGTTTAAGGCTCACCATCTTCCTCATCCCACTGCTTGGCACAGGATGGCTCCAGTTCTGCTTCCCAAATCCTTGGCAACTTGTGCCATTCCCTCGTGTTGTGATTGCTTCCAACTCAGGGATCTCCATGTGTTCAGATTGCCTCCAGCCATGGAGGCCCCATGCTGTTTTCTGGAGTCATGTAACCCAAACCCCAGGCAACTGTCCTTACAGCTTGTCATGTAGTGATCAGCAGGTGGGACCCCACCAAAGGACAACCACAGCCTGTGCTTGAATCTGCAGCCTTCCAGTTATGTCATGTTCCCTACCCTTGGTGCCCTTTTTCCAGCCCAGGGCTCCCAGTCTGGATGCCAGCCCTCCATGCTTCCTCCAGTTCCACCCCTAGACTTTTGCCCTGGTTTCTGCTTCCACCCAGCTTCATCCCATCTCCCTTGTTGCCCTCCGGTCTTCATTTCTCTTCAAACTAGAGAACTGGGAGCCCTGTCCCACCCAAACCCTGGTATATAGGTGTGGTAGCACCTTGTGGGGTTTAACGCTTAGGTGGTGCTCAGAATAATTATGGGGCCAAATGGATTCCTCCCACAGCTGCCCCAGGAGAGTGGGGATGTGCATACATTACCCCTGCAATCCTGCACATGGAGTTCTGACACCACATGGCTCCTGTTTTCATGTCATTCCAAGCAGCCTTTGACGGATACAGGTCTCCAGTGTGCAGACAGGACCTTTGCCATGTCGAAATGCCTTCGAGCAGGAACCACCCATGTTGGCAGGCTATTAAGTTTCTATAGAATTTTGACAAGCCTCCAGATGAACATCAAACCATCCCAAATCTCCTGAGGGGCTAAGAATTTAAAAAAAAATTAAAAAAGGAAAAAGAAGGAAAAAAAAAACCCCAAAACTGACTTCACGTGTCATTATTCCCTGCAGCTTTGTAGCTAATTTAGAATCTGTTGATCCTGGTGCCAATAAATAGTTTATCTTTAAACTTTAAAACCATTCTCAGGTTAGTGTTGGTTGTTTAGCTCGTAATCTAACAGCACGTATCCGAGAGATATTCGCCATATATTTCTGTCTGTGCGTATTTGTTCCATTAAGCAGAACTTCACATGATAGCTAAATATGTCTCTGGGAAAACTTGCTTTCTCAGAAAGAGAAGGTGAGTGTAGAATTAATATATGTGCTAACGCACTGCCCCCCAGTGGAGTTGGGGTCTGGTTTAGGAGATCGCGCTTTGAAAACCCTTGCTTGTATGGTGCATAAAGAAAATACTCATGGGACATATATTAAATCAAAACATTAAATTAACCATTGGTAGAGCAGTGTTAAATCTATTCAGAGGTGTTTTATGGAGTTGATAATTCGCATCCAACTGTAATTTTGCAGTATAAACTAATGCTGTGCCAGAATACCTCCTTTCTCAGCACGCACTGCAGTCAGAGGGAGCAGAAGGTCTTCAGCTGCTTCTGGGTGACACGTCCCATCTCAGAGCTGCTAAGGGGAGCTATAGGAGGTTCTCGTTTTTAAAGAACAGCCAAATCCAAAAAGTCTCAAGGCTGATGAGCCGTTACGCATAAATATTAAAGCAGCTGGAAGGAGCTGTATTTGTTCACTGCAACATCCCCCATCATCCAGTAAGAAAATGTGTGACCTTCTGGTTTGTACCAGAAAAGCTTATGTTTATTTGAGTGTATGAAATGTTTTTGGAGATAACTTTAAACCTCAGATTTTTCCTGCTGCATTTCATTCTCTCACTGGCTCCTTGTCTTCCAGACTTCTTAGGGCTGCCATGCTTCCCAGAGGTCCCTTTCCTATCCTCATTTCATTTTTCCTACAGCCACACAGAATATTGTAAAAACTGCAGTTTGGCTCACAGTTACAGTCACCATTTTGGCATGCCCAAAGACTCTTTTAGCAAACAGCAGCTTCAGATAACATAAATTTAAAAAATGCGCACAACTACATGTCTAGATGGTAGAAGTCAAGACCATAAGCCCGCGATGTTTACTGTTGCTTCAATTCTCTTCTGCTGTTATCCTTGTCATTTTTCCCACAGCGCTCTGCCATGTTTCCTTCACATCACCTCTGTGTCAGGACAGCGTAACGCTTCTGAAACCACATCTCGATGTTTTCTTGTGCTTGTGTCACCAGAATGGGATGAAGCAATAAATATGTACACAGATAATAAAAATATCTTTTTCTGCTCATCTCTTAGTGAGGTTGTAGCACCACAGAAGGCATCTGAATCAGCTAAACAACCAGTTAATGGAGGGAGGGGGAGAAGAAAATATAAAGACAATGTGAAATACTGTATATGTAAAGAGCCCAGGTAAGCTAGGCTTAGCAGTACTTAGCAGAAGCAGGCAGCAGCCCCCTCCCAGGTGACTGGAGGAGGCAGTCATGAACACTTGTGCACGTGGGAAAAGCAGTGTCTCGCACAGCACAAGCAGAAGGAGCATAGCTCCTCTGTATATAATTTTTCCAAACACCCTATAGGCTTGCCATCCGGGGCATTAGTGTGCCAGCCTGAATTCCCCCTTTGCCTGTGCCTTCAGCGGTGCTTGCTCTCAGGTCAGCGAGTGGCAAAGCCCGATCCTCAGACATTGCAAGGTGGCCAGCAGTGTGTGCAATGGTTTCTCCTGCCCTGGGGCAACCATCCTGGCAGGACAGTCGCTCAGCTACTTGCAGTGATCAGCTCCTGGATACCACTGGCACCTTCTCTCAAGATGGGTGCTAACAACCTGCTCCCTCTCCCACTCAGCCTCTGCAAGCTCCTCTTCCTCATCAGTCACATCTCGCAGCTGGAGAGGGTTTGGGGTGGTTGAACCCACAGTCATTCATTGCTCTCATGCCCTGCCTTGTTGCTTGCCTCATCTGCTTTCAGCAGTCCACTGCGGCGCTTGGCGGGAGGAGTTGTTTTTTGTAATACTTTTGGCTGGTGGTACCCTAATCCTGAAAATATTCTCCCCATCTACACTTGGGGTCAATAGGTCTAGTTGTTTTGTTAGTGGTTTTGCACAAGAAATGTGCCTATGTCTTCTGTAAAATCATAGAAGAAATAGAGACGTTGCACAAATTAGATGTGCAATACAATATAACCTTGGTAGGTAATAGCAGCTAAGTTATACTTGACAGGAAGCTTTAATTCCCAAATAGAGCAGGTATCATGGGCTGTCTGGACTTCAGAAAATCATTTGACACTGATACACATAAGGAACATGGGATAGGTCCAACAGGTAAACATGAGCAGGCATGAACTATGGATGGGTCATGTCAGAAGAGCAGTGAAGGCTCCTGCCTGGTGTCTCAAAATCAGTTTTATTTAAGTGTCCTGGGTTGCGAGCTGCAATCAAAATTGGCTGAGTGCACCAAGCTGGAAGGCAATGCCCATGCTGAAATGGCCAGGGTGCAGTCACAAGATTGCTACTTCATGGGAAGCGGTTACTCACACCAGCTTACATCCTGCGTGGCACTGCAGGTCTCAGAGTTCTCATGATGTGCGCAGTGGTGGGGATGGTGGTAGAATAGGCACAGAGAGAGAAGTGGTATCTGTTGTTAGACCAGCCAAAAGACCTAGAAAAACCAAAACATCTCAGGTCTAGTTCCTTCAACAGGCCCAGAAAGCAGCAGTAAAAGCCATGCTAACTGCAAGGTAGAAGCAATCACTCTTGGATCAATCTTGCTAAGCTAGTCAATCCCACCACATGAGAGAAAAAGGTGGTTAACACCTGTGCAGTGTGGGGGGGTGTTACCTGGCAGGGAAGTGACAGGCTGTTAGCTCCTGCAGAGGGGAAAAAGAGGGGAGGAGAAGGGGAAAAAAAAAGGTCATTAGCACCTGTGTTATATTTTTAAATACATTATTACATTTCTGGTATTTTGTAATTAACCCAAGTTAATTGCAAGCTCTTGGCTTGCACATTTCCAGCCCAGAGGATAACCAGTTTTTAAAACTAGCTTGTTCCCTTGAAAGGCTCAGCTCAACATAGCCTGCTAACGGGTTTATCAGATAACGTACCACTAGGCTTAATGTGCTCCTTAATTAGGAATGTAAACACCTTCATTAAAAATAAAAAAGAGGGCCTCAGAGAAATTATGAAGAGATTTTATGATTATCAACTCGAAAGAGAAAGTATTCCAACAGAGAAAGTCATTTCTTCCTCCTTCCCGAGGAGCGGAGGCAACCTACTTTCTAATTGTAACCCTGTGCGGCACGTTAAGCACAGAGATTTCCCTCCACTGGGACACTACCTGAGATTTGGGACATCCAGGTTGAACAGAGATGTAAGGGACAGTCATCCTCTCTGAGTGTGCGTGGGTATAAACAGATGTGCTTGTGGACACCATTTTTATAGGCATGTGGGTATGGCGGGCTGTGACTTCAGCTGCTATTAGCCAGGGTGGTGGTTGTTCCTCCTCTCACCGGTACGCGTGGTGGTTGGCATAAATAGCAGCTCCAGCAGGCCGTAGCTCGCAGCTACCCACAGATATGGGGGATTTGGTTGCCCGGACATGTTCCTCTGCCTGATGTTGGACCGAAGCTGTGTTTTGGCCTCTATGCCCCATCCCCTCACTGTCCCCCCCTGGGGGGACCCATGCCTGCAAGATGGGTGGGTGGGTGGAGCACGTGGGGGTTGCTACCATGTACCACCCCGCATCCCCCGGCTCTGGGTACAGGGCCCCATGTGGTGCCCCCCAGCTGCCTCTCCCCTCAGGCACCCCCGGCACGGCGCCCGCTCCCTGTGTGGCCCCCGTTCCCGGCGGAACGCTTCCCCTCCTCGTGCTCCCTCTCCCTGCTCATCCCAACAATGGTGGCCCGGGCAGCTTGGGATGTAGTTTTGAATTTAAATGTGGCCAGCCTTTAGTTTGCAAAAATAATAAATCCCCTTCAAACCAAGTTATGTAAAAAGTAGAATAATAAAAAACCTAATGTTTTTTGGCAGCCTACATATCCTTTTGTCTGCAAGACAGAGGCCTGTTGACAAACAAGAGGCTTTTCTTGGACTCTAAATCAAGTACCGAAGTATAAATGGCCACCACCTAATACCGACTTCATTACATTTGCCAAACGCAGTGAAACTGCTGTTGCTTAATGCACTTGTAGAAGGAATAAAAGTCTGTGGCCAGGTCCCTCCCAGTGACATCCTCCCCGTGCAGCGACCTGCTCAGGAGAGCGTCACCCTCCGAAGGTACCACCGTGCTCTGCTGCAGCCCCCTCCCACAGCTCCCCAGCTGCCCTTCCCTGGGCCTGCAAGATGCAGTAACTCAGATGTTTGCATGTAAACCGTGGAAAAAAACAGAACTGTGTGTTGACGTCTCTAATAATTTTCTGGCTTTTAGCTAAGAAATGCAAATGTGCTGCGGCGCTAAGAGCAAACATTATTTATTGATGGTCGCCATGGGATTTCTATTCTGTTTACAATTTCAATAAATTCTGTTGATGGTCACTGTAGGATTTCACCTCAATTTCTTCCTGTAAAGTATTTCTAAATTTCTCCACCTCTGTCCTGTCTGTCAACCATTACTGTATTAAAAAGCTGTCAGTCTCTGCACGGAGCTAAAAATCCTCCTCTTCCCAAACACTGTGAGATTTGACAGTACTTGGCAGCTCACAGGGTCAGACCCTGAGAAACGGAAGCAAAATGTGAGCTCAAGTCCTTATCGATCTTAATAATGCAAGCCAAGACTCAGACTGTTCTTATTACGTTATCTGTCATCTAGAAAGCATAAAGCCTGGTAAAAAAGAAGAGATGTTAGAAAAACATCATTGTTGCTTCAGCGTTTGTATTTTCCTAATAAGCTTTTAGTTTTCTGCTCTGAATGGCAAATAATGCTTGTGTTCAGAATTAAGGAGAGCTTCTACATTTAAAATGAGTTGCTTTCATACCAGCAATTTTTATCTCACCCCTGGAAGCAAGATGCCAAAACCAAGTTTCCTCTCCCTCAGGTAGGGGCAGATGTGGAAGCTTCTTAGGAAGCTGTGATGGAGAAAGCACAGAGCCGGTGCGGCACAGGGACGACCTGGTGGAGGGTGAATGACTACTGTTGCCCGTTCATTCTCGCCTTAGAATTATTAGGCTGGGGAGTCTAACATGCTCATCTGCAATTTTTCATGGTGATGTAAGATCCATCTTGCAACTATTTCCACGGAAAACTCAGGTGCCCTCCAGCAGCTGTGAGCTGGCAGCGAGGTGAGCTCACCTAGGCAGGGGAGCAGGAGCTCTCCGGAGGGGAACGGGGCACAGCGCTGAGCACCTCCAGCACGCTGCTCCCACCACCACCATTGCCAGAGCTTCCTAAAAGAGAAGCCCAGGACTTCCTAAAACAAACAAGCAAGCAAGAAAAACAGAAGAAATAATATGCCAGTTGTAGCACTTCCTGGCAGACATTAGGAGGGGCTGAAAAATAACAAGGAAGCCTTCATGTAAATCGCTTTTGAAAAATTTTATTTTCAGAGAGATGAGAAGCAAGCCTCTCCCACTGAGGAGAATCCTTACAGGGACTGGCCAAAAAAGTGAAGATGTTTTTCCCCATTACAGATATGAGGTTTCAGATTTTTTTTTAATTGTGTGTCAGAACAAATCCCAGATTTTTTTATTTTTTTTTTTTAAATTATAGAAAACAAATCATGTGACTTAGCCTAAGGGTCAGGGCAGCCTTTTGACTGGGGGAGGTACAAGTCCCTGCTCACATTTTTATCCTAATGAGTATTTGCTTCTTTGTATAAAGCAGCACCAACAGGAGATCTTCTGCAGCAGCCTCCGTGGCAGGAGGTCATGGGTGCCTTTTCCCTGCACCATCACTTCCCCACCAAAATATCAGTTTTTCTAGCAGGAACATCACTGAAGTGAATGCATTGAGGTGACAGGTCGTGAGATCAACAAATTACCATTTTCTTGCCCAAAAAGCCATCCCATGCACGTTCCCTGCTCACCTCCCCGAGCAGCTCAGGTCACTGGGCAGCAGGGAGAGAGGTTTGTCTGTGAGCCAGGTGCCCTGGGAGGACTTTGGACTGGGGAGGGAGACCACCATGCTCCTCTGGCAGCCCTGGTCTGGTGGGGTTGGGTTTTGGAGGGATGCTGACCAACATCAGCCTGGAGGAGGCCAAACTAGGGCCATGCTAGTAGCAAGGGGGCCAGGGGGCAGCTGGCTCAGCCCCAGCTGCCTGTGGGTACCCTGGGGCCGGGCAGGGAGATGCCAGGGTCTCCTCAGCCTCTGCACCTCGTTAGTGCCCCCATTTCCACAGGAACACATGCCAGATGTGCAAACTGTGTTGAAAAGAGCCTTTTCTTATTTCTTGCTTTTTTTCTGCATCATAGCCTCTTTTTTTTTTTCCTGAAAACCTTTTCAGAGAGCTGATGGCCCGTCTGCACAAGAGCCAACACGTGTCTTTGTTAGGTGAGAAAGCAAGTTCAAATAGAGACTTCCAGATGTAGTTTCCAGATAAGCGAGTCTGTAAGAGACAGATAGCTCTTCATTAGGCTTGATTGCCCCCACGTCCTCAGCACGCAGTGCCCCCATTAACAAATTAAAGAATCTTTTATGTCCCCTCTTGTCAACGCAGCTCCCGCTGGAAAAAATCTTGTTTCTGTGCCCAAGCAATGAATTATTTTTCTGACAGAGTTGCCAGATCACAGCGGCAATTAAAGTGTTATGTGTAGCTTGAGCTGTTCTCACTTCCTTTTGATGTTTCAGGTAAAAGGAAGAACAGAGTTGTATCATTTTAGCCCTTTTTACATCTCTCTCTGAAGCAATTCTTAAGGTGTGTTTGCAAGGTCAAAGTGATAAAAACTAGTTGCGGGGAAACAGTGTAGTTCGTGTTGTCCTACAAATGTAGTATTGTTCTGTGCAATATTTTTTCACAACAATATAAACTGTAACCAAGGCTACAAAATAGTTTTCCTCATCATCTCTGTGTTTCCATTTGCTTATAGTTCTCTATTCTCTCCCTGAGCTTGCACTGCCATCATTGTCCTCAGTGATGGGCTGAGGGAATCCTCTTTCCTCCTGAAAGAAAAACTCAGATCACATCTTTTTTTCGACCAGGCCAGAACCAGACTGAACTCTGCTGCTGAACTCTGAAACCTGTGAGGCCTTGAAGTGAGGATTATATGCTTATTGCAGCTAAGAAGGATTTAGAGTAGAATAGAATAGAATAGAATAGAATAGAATAGAATAGAATAGAATCATTAAGGTTGGAAGTGACCTCAGGGATCATCTAGTCCAACCGTCCCCCCACCACCTATTACCCACTAAACCACATCCCTAAGTACCACATCTAACCTTTCCTTAAACACCCTCAGGGACGGTGACTCCACCACCTCCATGGGCAACCCGTTCCAATGTCCGACCACCCTTTCCGAGAAGAAATTTCTCCTCATCTCCAACCT
>VWZZ01002139.1:81393-115005 GCA_013399095.1 Psophia crepitans | reverse complement strand
ACACTATTTAGCAGCATCGGGAGCATACACAGTTTATCTACTAAGCTCATGCAAAAAACTGTGATAATCTGTGGAAAAGGCCAGTTGTGAGGTTCATCTCATAAACCCCAGGAACTCGACGCAAGCTCTGGGTTTGTTGGTGGCACCTGTGATGTCCATACAACCTGCCCACATCTGGTTATATGAAACCTTTTGTCTCACGTTCTGCTGTCCATTGCTGTTGCTGTTAGGAGTGGAGATCTTGGATGTGAATTCATGATCGATACCAATTTTCCAGCTACTCAGTAATTACATTCATAACCACAGACCTGCTAACGAAACTGCTTCTTAGAAAACCCCAGAAGAGAAATGCATATAGAAATATCAAAATGGTGAAGTTGTCTGGCATAGCGGTTGTGCCTTTCCCTCTCACAAAGTCAAGTTTTGTGTCCTTGAAGTACAACTGTATCGGTGATGAAACTAAAGAAGTACGGAGACACCAAAAAACCCCCCTCTCTACATTAATAAACCTGTGTTTCTGTATTCCAATCCATGTATTTATTTTCCTCCTTTTTTCAAACTTTTTTTTAAAACAAAAAACCTATGATAGGAAGACATCTTTTGCACTGCATTAATACTGAAGACACAGAATTAAAATGACAGTTAAGATCTTCCATCAAAAGCTGTGAGCTTTAGTTTAGACCACCAGCCAGGGTAACCTCACTGTCTGCACGTTCCCTGTGTTTACTCCATTTACTCATGGATACTGTAAGTATCGTGGCAGCATCACCTTATCATCTAGGTAAATGATCAAATTCAAAGGCTAACTACCGCCAGTGATACTTTTTATCCTTTGGACAGCATGAACTAAGCATCTTCTGTCTGGGGATTTCTTTCTTTGTTTGGTTATTTATTTATATCTGCCTGTTCTTGGTAAGAAGTTGCTAAGACTATATAGAAAGACCTTTCGACTGGGAGGAGAAATATTTGAGTAATAGGGTCCCAGGCGTCTCTTTTCCTATTCCCTCAGGCCAAATTTGTGCCTTGCAGTCTACAGGAGAGAAGCTGAGACGAGGAGTCTCTAGCACTTCTTGCTGCAGTTGCCACTGGGAAAATACTCTTCCTTTTCCTGTCAGCTTATGTCTATATTTGTAACGGCTATTAACGAATATGACCCAAAAGGCAAATATGGCTGTAATTAGCAACCCCCTCTCGTCATGACGAGACTTGCCACATGTTGCACACCTGATCCACAAAGACACAGGCCTGTGTTTTACACCTCCTCTCTGGAGACACCCGCGTGGCCTAAACAAAAACACAGGTCAGGATCTGTGGAGGGCTCAGTGGACGAGCTGCCAGAGATCCCAAGCTGCTTAGAAGTGATCTCCTGATCCCAGCAAAAATACACCTCCAGCTCCTTCCCACTTGCCGTTGCCTGCTGTCCCATGGGAGAGAGTCATTTGCTTTAGACAAAGCATGGCAGAAAACAAAGGAAAGGTGCAGTGTCTATTAATTCATTAAGAACTAATTGCTTTTCGTGATTAGGGGCCATAATAACTGGTCACTCTTCTTCCTGCTTCTTGGCAGGTGCAGGCTCACTGTCCAAGCTTTGCATGTCTTCACAAATGTTGGCTAGAGACAAAAGTGATCTTAGCCCTAGAAGAGCCCTGTTCTGCGGGTGGGATTAATGCATCACAGATAATACAGTGCGGGTACAAATTAACGTGTTTGAAAATTGACAGCAAGCCTGAAAGCAGCCTGGCATGTCCTGGTAGATGCCGTCGGGTATCATCCCAGCTGAGGAGCTACCTGTGGCTCTACAGCCAAACACCTCCTGCGTCTGCCTTCCCCCACTCCTGTGTTACAAAAATGAAGTAAGCATTTGGGCTTTTAACTCCAAAGCAGGAAAAAAAAAGCCCAGCAGAAATTAAAACTGCCAGTTTATAGCAGTGTAGTTAAATAGGGGAAGAATAATAAAATTTAACTTTTTGGTATTCCAATTTGAGGATAAAGTCGCCCCTGGAGTTCTAATCTGGCCATATTTAGCACTTTGAACTGGCTTTTTCCAGTTATAAGAAGTATTTGCCATATGTTTGACATATTGCTACGTATAATGATAGAATGCAGAGGAAAAAAAGTGTGTTTACGTACAAAACATAAGCCCACATGAATATTTATATTGAGAGACAGACAAATATTTTATGTATGTGTGTATAACTTGACACTTTCAACATTTTATGTAAATAAACGCCAAATGGATGGAGAAGACTGTGTTATACATTAATGGGCTACACTTCTTCATTTCCATTTTTCAAATCTGGCTATCATTGCATACAAGTACCTCAAACAGCAAACATCTGGGTGGCTTGAAAGCAACTGAAGTATGTTTTTACTGTAAGATACACTCTTACTTTAAAGTTATAGATTCAAGCTTTACCAGTGAAATTTCTAGTCCTGAGCAGCTTCAGACTTGGTTTATAATAAAGAGGATATTTTTTCAGTATCGGTGGGGACACAGCCTTAATAATGTTAATATTTAAAGTCTTCCAAGCTCTTTTATAATTAGAATTCAGTTTAACAGACGTATGTCTTAACACTATCTGCTTGGAACCTTTCCAAGCAACTGCACTGTCATAGCCAAAGCCTTCGTCCAACTCAAGTGTTTGACAGTTTATACAATTGCATGACTATTTTCCATCTCTTACCTCCAGATTTAAGACAATTTACCTCTGATTCTCTTTTGTTTCTAGGTTTCAAAGTGCAATTTCCTGCAGAAATGAATATACTCATAATTCAAGTTGTCCACCCACCCACCCAGTTACCTGTCTCAGCTAGCCCAATTGCTGGAAGGAACATATAAAGAAAGCTCATAGCTTGATGCTGGAGTGATATAATCTTTGCTTAATCTACTTAGTGTTTAAAAATGTAAATGTTAGTGGCTATCTCAAATACTAGAGTGCTGCTCTCATGTAGGTTGTGTGCTCGAATGTGGCACAAAGCAGTAATTGTACTCTTCTGGGAGACTAAAAGCCTTACAGTGTCTGAGACCTGGAAAATAAAAAGTGTAGTTTACATCTGCAAGGGCCAAAGTGTTGCAACCGTATCTCAAACATTTGCAGCTTGAAGCTGTAAAATCCCTAAGGCATATTATGTGCTGTAACAATACCATTAAATATGTTGTATCATGCTAACGAAACAATTTGTGCCTCCTTTTCCTGTCTCTTTTTTCCTCTTAGAAAGAAATCCAGTACTTGAATATGTAACATTAGCCCTTATTCAAAATTATTCATCTGAAGAAAGGAAATAAATTAGCACGTGTGTTTATAACAGAAATTGCAGCTTTTATTTTCCCCAACCATTGTAATAGTACTTCAAATATGAAGTTTGGCTTCTTCCTTGAATTTAACTTCCTAAATCTGCAGTTTTCTTATCAAAACCAAAAAGCAGCTGACACTTCCAACTGAAGGCAGCTCTAGGCTTCCTGCGTGGATTCTCAAGAGCCAGCAAGGAAGGTGCAGCCCCGGCGTGCCAGCTGCCCACGCTTCTTGCCGCTGGTTCACTCCCTGGCTCTGCTTTTGACTGCTCCATCTAGATCTTTCCTAGGCAAATCTGATCTAGTGGGGTCAAGCACTAAGCAGTGTGGATGCTAGCCAGGCTACTGATCCCTGGTCCTCCTTCATTCAGCAGTCGAGATGCAGCCCTCGGTTCCTCCGTGGGAGGATTTCTCAGCAAGCCAAGAACTGCCAGAGCTCTGATCTAGTTCCTCATCTTTGACAGATTTTTATAAAGGTTGCAAGGCTGGGCTCCCTGGTGCCACTGGTCTTCTCAAAGAGAGGTAAAAGAGTGCAGGAAGGGTGTGTAGTGTGTGCGTGTGTGTGAGTGCACGTGCACATCTCCCCCTCTCCTTGTTTAGACCTCCGGGCATCCTTACAGGTACCCATGTAACCTTCGTTCTGCTTATGAGCCCTTCTGTTCTTATTTTGGCAACACACACACAAATATTTACTCATATTCATAAACAATCACTGATTCTATCTTTTCAGGTAAAATATCAAGAGAGCATGGCTCACCTGGGTGAACGTAAATGGACTCACGTGTTCCCTTTTCTGGTGGTAGGTATTTACTTGCGTATGTGTCTCTCCTGTGTGCACAGATAACTGGGTTCTGCTTGGGTCTTTGCAAACATCTGTGAACTGTCATGGCACAGCCACAGATGACTTAGGGACTGAACCCTGACGAGGCGATTGGTTTCCATTCAACAAAACACCAAGGCATGTGCTGCTTACAGTGAGGCTGCTAGGGAGGAGGGAGGGAAGGAGAAGGACCCAGGGTGGAGCAGAGACAGAAGGAAGAGCTGATCAGCCTGGGTGTCACACGAAGCACAGCCCTATCCCCAGGCAGCTCATTATCTCAGGTTGTTATAATTGTCCCTTGCAGTCACATTTATGAAGGTCCCTTAGAACTGGGAGGAGTGAGGATGCAAACTCAGGCATTTGCTGCATGGGAGAGTATCGGAACTAGTAGGTGAAGAATCACGGCCTTCACTGTTTTGAAGAATGATAAGCATGACCATCAGTGCTCCAAGAAACTCTCAGCAGGACCAGGTTGCTTAAAACCATATCTGCCTCCGTCCCACGTGGTGGCACCACTTGTGAGCATTAGGGGTGCTTCACGCTGCGATGCTGGCCCCACCGCATTCTGAGCCAGAGTAGCCGGGCAAGGGGAAGGGGGTGAGGCGCGTGGGATGAAAGCGGTGGAAGTGACGGTGCTCTGGGATGCTCTCTGCTGACAGGTCTCCCTGGTGTACTCCGCCAGCGCCGAATACTCCAACTGCGGCGAGAACGAATACTACAACCAGACCACTGGCATGTGCCAGGACTGCCCCAAGTGCGAGCCGGGCGAAGAGCCTTACATGGTAATTTCAGCTGCTTCTGCTACAGGGGGACACATACCGAGCAGCAAATGCAAAAAAAAACCCCGAATGCTTTGTTACCTGGCAGTAATACATGGATAGGGTAGGAGGGGAAACGGGCAAGGACAGAGACGCTGAAGCAGGCGCGCTCACGCCTGCGAGCGCGTCATGGGAGCGAGGCAGTGTGCGTGTGCACGCCGGCACACCACGTCCCGGGAGTAGCCTGTAAAAAGTGATCCCGTAAAAATTGTAAGGTAACAATTTCACACACAGCCTCTGCCAGTGTGTTCTCATCTCGATAGTTTTTTAAAATCTGGCGCTGCCATTCCGGCATGGTGTGATAAATCGGTTGGTCTGGCATGCGTGCTGGGCCCCCACACCGAGAATTTAATTTTGCTCTCCCGCTAAGATATTTTGGCATTAGAGGAACTTGGATGCTTCTGCAACGTTTTAAATTACGGTTCCTAAGTAACCATTTGATTTACAGCAGATAATTGTTGGTTATTAAAAAATAAATTACTGAAATCCTGTTTAGTTTTAACGGGATAAACATCCTATTGCAAGAATTTCACACAGTTGGTAGTCCTGAACAAGTAGGTTTGAATAATAACCAGTTGGTTTTAGTTTTATTTAATCTAAATGTAACGTTCAGCTGGGACATGTGAGTTCAGAGGTTACGAAATCTCATCCAAACATTGCCTTTTGTGATGTTGCCTCTGGCCTCTCCAAGCATGAAAGCAAGATCGCTGATATCCCTGCTGTAGCCGTGTTTCCCCTGTAATTTTCTTCTTTACTTTTCAATTTTCAGTTCACTTTCTATCTGAGCAGCGGCTGAAATTCACTTCCGTGGCTTGCTGCAATACGATATCAATAGCTATGGGGGGCCACTTGAGAGGAGTGCGATGATCGGGTTCCCCTTTTCCCTCTCCAGGACGCAGCATGCTGGGTCCTTACATCCCTCCCTGGCCTTTTTAGGACAGACACTAAGGGACTCAACAACAGGCTTCTTCCCCTTGTCGTGACGTTGTGCTGCAAAGCCAACAGGCCAGAGTGTGAACATTCCCTTTTGCTAGAGGCCGGTGTGCAGCTCACGCCTGCTTTTCAGTGACTTTGCGTTGTTGCAGACATGTGGATACGGCACCAAAGATGAGGACTACGGCTGCATCCCCTGCCCTTCAGAGAAGTTTTCCAGAGGAGGTTACCAGATATGCAGGCGGCACAAAGACTGCGAGGGGTTTTTTCGAGCCACGGTCATGACACCTGGTGATCAGGAGAACGATGCAGAGTGTGGTCCTTGTCTCCCAGGGTAAGGATTTAACCGCAGACCTGTGCTGTACCCAAGGCACTGCAAAATAATTTTTTTAATGTTAAAACCTCTCACAGTCTCTCTTCATATCCTAGCTGGCTGTAGGTACAATACTGGTGAATTCTGCTTTTCAGTCTCTGCTGAAACAATACATTGAAATGTTTCAAAAGCATTGGTGAATTTAGTACCTCAGAAGATGTCATTAATCTTACTGAAGTCTCACTGAAGAAACAACTGTTGGGAACAATTAGAAAAACTGAAACTTCTCCTCTTACTGGAAGTGGAGAGGGAACCGCTCACCTCCCCAAGCACAGGTGTGCAGTTCAATTTTAGATGTTCTAAGAAATCCAGCTTGGCCTCCAGCTGTTGCTTCAGGGGGCCACACTGTAAGTCTTGCATGCTACAAACAAGCTCCATGAAGAGGTGCCTTGGATACCCTATAGGGTCTGTGCTGGCACTGTGGTGTGTTTAGGAACATAAAATATCCCCTCTCCGGATGTGACCAGCTGGCAAATTTGTCAGTAGTTGACAGCATTTGCAAACGTAGCTGTTCGGTGAGGTTTACCAAGGTGTTTTAGTCTCTCTGGGTCCTTTCTAGCCAACAGAAAGAGGTCTAAAGAGCTGCTATACGCTGTGGGTGCTGTCGTTCAGAGTCAAAACAAGTTCCAAGGCTGGCTGAAGGGCCTTAAAATAGGTGCTGTTTCTTAAGTTCATCTTTTTAATAGTCTCTTATGCTCAGTGTAATTCTGATAGCAATGGTGAGAAGGCAATTGCTACATTGAATATGTTAGCAATACATTCCTGACCATATTATCTTCTAAAGACTAACATACCCTAACATACATTTGCTTTCTGAACATTTCTTTTGTAGGTTAAGTAAAGACTCTAAAACACAACCTCACCTTCCATACCTTTTCAGTTTCTGCCAGCGTGCCTCTTCGGTTTAGTAAGCGTAGTTCCTACTGACATTTGGCTTTTGTGCAGTTTGCAGACGCTGTATAACCCACACTGCTTATAGTGCAGGAAACCCCGTTAAAGAGGCCCCACAAGGTTCCACGTTTGTTATATCAGTGAGTCTGTGTGAAATTTTCACAGTTTACAAATAAAAAGAAGGATTTGTCTAGCTGCCAGCCGAGCAAACTGATGATGTGATTTGAAAAGTGCTCCCTCTTGACTTCCCCTCATATATCATAAAGAGTAAGAAAGTTAAATAGTGGCCACAGTTGCTGTTTTGCAATTTTAGTCAGGACTAATGAGGTCACCCAGGTGGGAGAGGGGTGCTGGCTGAAAATAATCAGCTTGCACAGCTGGTGCCTGGGGAGTAATCTCAAAACATCATGTTTGCACAGGTGTAACCTGTAGCAGAAACTGGTCTGTCAGAGTCTGGCTGAGTGCCGCTCTGCGTGTGACTCTCGGGTCCTGGGATAGTTTGGCAAGACCAGCAGTTAAGGAGAAACACCCTCTTACTCCAAGCTTGAAGAGATGAAATTCTCAAGATACGTTAAATATGGGCTAAAAGAAGCTCTGAAGCTGCCTTGACACCTTGTGCGACTTAGAGACCGCAGAGGTTGTTCCTGTGTGATGGTGGGGGAAATGCAGAGCCCTGATGTCAGAGCAGAGCTGGTGAGCAATGCCAACCGACTGATCACCCTTCCTCGTTCTCCTGGTGGCACAGGGACAGCAGGCACTGGGGTCAGTGGCAGCTGGCAGAGCGCTCCCTTGCCCATGCCATGAACCTCAAAGAGCCCCTGAGTCAATGGGAGGGGAAAAGTAAGGTTTCCATTTTCAGAGGACTCTGGTTCTGTAATATGCTGTGGACCTTCCCAAGGTAACAGCCCACCTGCTGCAACCTATATTTAGGGGCATCGCATCCCTTTGCTATTTTTCACCAGCTCAGTAAAGCAGTCTGAGGAAAAGATGAGCATGTGGCACACTCTGACTAGAAGTTTTTAGACAAAACACCACTGAACTGGCAGTCTTTTCCCAAGGGCTACAAGTGCCTTCCTCTGTTATTTACCTTAAAATAAATGCTTGATAATTATATATTTTTCATTCTGGGGTTTTTTCTGTATTGCTGATGATCAGCCTTAGGGAAGAAGGAGACCTTTAGAACAAGAGCATGGGTCACCCACTGCTTCTCTGTGTCCAGGTTCCCTTCCATATAAAATAGGAATAACATTATTTGTCAAGATCACAAAAAGTTTGCGAGACTGTGACCAGGGGAGAATTTAAAGGCTTAGCTCCACAGTTGTGATCCTCAAAATGAAAGTTCAGCTGCTAGTGAACTCTAGAGGTATCTAAACTTAACCTCCTGGGAGACTGCAGACTTCATCCTCTACTCCTGCCCAGAAGCTGTTCCATCATGGTAAATAAAACAGGTCAAGAATGTGGAAATCGGGTGCAACTCAGACTATTTCCCTCAGTGGGATGATCTGTTCTGTGTTCCTGGAGTGTGACTGAGATCATATCCAACTAGAAGCAGACACAGCGGGTCAGAGCAAGAGTCCCTCTTGCCTGATTCTCTGTCTTCAGCAGCAGCCGTAAGTGGAAACCCACAGGGCAGTAAGAACAGGGCAAGCATATATAATAAGTCTCCCTGATGCTGTCCCAGCACTTATTTTCAGCTCGGAGTAAGTACGTGGTCTCTTCACAGGATGGAAACACAAAGGGATCATTCTCTTTTAAAAATATAGTCAGAGATGCCTCTGCTATGGATACTTCCCCTTTTTATGTGTTTGTCCACAGTTACAGCAAATCCACGTTCAATTCTCTTTGAGGTATTTTAAAAGAAGGAATGAGCTCCTTTCTTTGATTTTCTGAATGAAAACATTTAGCCAGTGGATTTCTGATGAAACCAAGTCACTCCCTGCAATTCCGGATAAGGCAGTGGATACCTCCACCTATGTGCTCATCACCTCCCTGCCGTGTCTCTGCAGAATGCCCCCTGCTGACACAGCCCATCCCCACCAGGTGCCCTGGTCCCTGCAGGAGACTGGACGTCAACCTGGGGCCAAGCTCCTGAATGTGACACGACACCATCAAGTTTAGCCCTAGATAGGCCATCATGGTCTTAAGCAGGAAAACACTTAAGTCCATTCTTCAGTCTAGCCTTTACTCTTGGAATTTTCCTGTGACACTTCAAGACCTGAGACTGGCAGATGCTAAGGGAAGAGAAATAATGAGTCTCATAGTGGAAGAATAACACCAGGAAAATTCATTATTTCATGACTGGGTCACTTCTCCACAGTCAGCAATATAAAGGGATCAGATATTTCCAACATTGCCTTTAATATCTGGTGCATTGCAAAGCAGCCAGAAACACTAATCTTTTGTCGGTACTTGACGGGGGTAAATCATTCACATTTTCAGCTGCAGAGCTTCCTACTCATGTGGGTGAACAGTTGCTTGCAGTGGGCATCCTCTTCAGTTTTCTTTATGTCTTCCACCGCTCTGCATTGTGGCGAAACCCAAGAAATATTCCACCAGCTTGCTTTAATTAACTGTCAGAAGGGTTGTTTGTCTTTCCTAAACCATTGTGTCTATTAGACTGTGGATCCTACCTGTACTTTTCTTTATAGATTTATATGTATCTTTGGCCTGCCTTTTTTTTNTTTTTTTGGTGGTGGTTTGGCAGTCATTTCCTGCTTATTTATTAACAGCTTCACAAACTAGGATTATGCATGGCCCCATAAGAGAGGAAAGATGACGTTTGGCTGCTGAGAGAAGGGTGGTGGCAGACAGGGCGCAAGAGACATTCAAAGTGAAGAGTGAGGGTGAATGTTTTAAAACCAGTAAGAAAGGAGGAATCACGTTCAGGTTACCTGCTCTCTAAGGTACCTCCTGCATCTCCACATACTCCATTTCCTGGACCTATATCCCTTATTTGTAGGCTGACTCAGTCACTAATGACCAACTGATTTTGGTGGACAGTTTCAGTGGTAATTTCCTAACAATGCATACGTTGTCCAGAAAAAAAACCTACTGCACACCATAGATGGGTATGTAAGAGCAGAAAACAGATTCCTCATTGCACAAGATGTTTTATTATGTTGAGTACCTGTCTACATAGAATGGATTATGAATTTACTAATTTCTTCATTAAAATCTGTAATGATTTACAAGTGATTTGTAAAAACATATCCGTAAGGTCAACTGTGTATGATTTTGATGTCATTTACTCACTAGGTTGCCTGTGGATCCCATTCTTGCATAACCAACTACCTTATTTCAACACTAACTTTATCTAGCAGCCCAGAAGTTCAAAATATGAAAACCTTTTCTTCATGCTGTAATTCTACTATCAAAGGCTAATATAAACTGTAAACCAAGGAAGTGAAAAAGAAAAAAAAACAACATATAAAACCTAATCTGGTTTTCCTTGTGAGGGTGGTGTTTTCTTGTATTTTTTTAGTTCAGATTCGGCTCAGATTTGGCACTTATGTTAAGGAGATTATTCTTATGGTGCTTGTGGAGAAAATCGGCCAACCATATCCAAGTGGTGGTCTTGCCTGAAAGGTTACTGCTTCAAAAAATAACGTTTCCTTATTTTGAAAAGTCTTATTTCAGGGCATGCTGTAAATTGAAGTTTGAACTCAGCAGGGAGCATAAAGTTGTTTTAGGCAGTGATACCGCTTCTTGTCATGTAGGCTTGATGGTTGATTAATTGCCTTTTAGGGGGAAAGGAAGAAGAGAAACACTGTCTCTATTCATGTAGTTTAAAAAAAAAAAAGAATAATCTTTGCATCAAATTGCTTATAAAAGTTGTTTTTTATGTGATTTTATCTCAGTATAATTGGTTGCTGCTGAACCGTGCTCAGTTGTAGCATATTAATTTACACTGTTTTGCCTCATCTTGCCCTTTGTTTCAGTTACTACATGCTGGAAAACAGACCTCGCAACATATACGGGATGGTGTGCTACTCGTGCTTGCTGGCACCTCCGAACACCAAGGAATGTAAGTGTTCTGCAGTTTCTACGCATTTCGTCTGGTTTTGACTTGGAATCATCTGGAAGCTCAGTATGAAGTCTTTCAGTGATGATTATTATATTCAAACAATAAGTCCATTTCCAGTAAAGCCATTTCTGCTTCCAACTAGCCTCGCCAACAAAAGGATGAAATGCTGAACGTCTGGGGAGAGATCAGAGCCTTTGATTTTAGGACCTGCTATTGTTCAGTTGTGCTCCAGTTTTCATCTGTTAAGACATCCCATACAGGACTTATGGTGGTTCCTTAATCAGTAGATACAGGAAGTCACAAAATTGTGTATTTTTTTTAATTCAGTTTCAGTTCAGCATGAAGAAAACATGGTATACTTTGTGGATCCTAGTAAAGGTGCATCACACCTTTTCATACACTTTCTCCTTTATGCTCCATATGCTTTCTCCTTTAGGGGGTAAAGAAAGTGAGAAAAAGAAAATGAAAAATTAGGTTCTCTCTGAAGAGAGAGGTTCCCCCTCAGAGGATCTGGAGAAAAAGCTTTAAAAAAAAATTAGTAAGAATGGGCAGTCCGCAAGAGAAACCCAATGTATCTAAGACTGAAATCCTGTCCATGTTCTGTTCTTTTAAAATTCTTTATTGCGAAAAATAATTGAAATATTTTGCCTGCTTGATTTGAGAGCAGAGGTTGACATAAAAGTCCCCGAGCATTTATGTGTGTACATAAATAGCAATTACTTAGTTCAGCAGCATCTGAACTGTGTATCATTGGTGCTCTGCGAGCCACTTCAAAGGAGGATAGGTCATTAACAGCTACCACCTTTCCTGAAGGGCAAGAGCTCAGATGAGCCAGAGGATAATTAATTACCATCTCACAATGCTCCTGGTGAGCAGTAACAACCCGCCTGGAGGCATCTCCCTGAAGTGTCTGCATGCAAAGTGCCTGATCTGTGTACAGCCTCACACCCCTTGGCTGCAAAAAGCCAGCCAGTCCTGAGACAGCAGGGGTGGGCGAAGGCAGGGGGAGCGTGATTTTGGTCTGTATTATGAGGTGAGGTAAGGGTGCTAGGGAGGACCCAAATGTGAGACGTGGGAAGAAGGTGGAGAGGTAAGTGAAAACATGAGGTTAGGAGTCTCAGTAGGAGTTGAAGTTATCTGGTAAAAGGATGCAGACACATCTTCTGCGTGCATGTGCAGGCTGGCTGCCCTGTTGATGGGAATACAACCGTGCCTGCTGCTAGCTGATAGCCAGAAATGAATCACTTCCTCAGCTCTGATGGTCTGTCCCAAGCACATGCTGAAATGGGCTTTTAGTAGTATCAAGCATGTTGCATCTTACTGATTTGGCAAGGAACTACCAGAAAATCTTACAGCTATTACTCAATTCAAAAAACAAATCTTTGTCTTTTATAGAATATCTGGCAGTTACTATACATAATGTGCTTAGTTCTGTGAGGAAAATATGAATTGAATAACCACATGCAATTTTTACCTTGACAAACACAAGAATAAATATATATTATCTTTGGGAGGAATTTAGGCAGGTGCATAAACTGACAAATTGGGTATTAAGGTAGGATAAAACATTAGTCCTAGAAAGAGTAAACATTACCATTTTAATCAAGCCTGTGAAACCAACCTTTTGATCACAAGCTTTCAAAAAGTGTAAAAGCTTCTTAAAATCCAAATCTCTCAAATCACTAAGCTCAGGTAATTTGGTTTACTGTGTCTAAACCTCTGGACCCTGTTTGGAATGGCAGCTCCCTAATTCACAGGCAATAATTTGTACTCCAGATGGAAAATCAGCCTTGCTGCAAGAACCCTTTCAAAGGCTCACCTTCGTTGTTGTGGCAGGCAGCATAAAATTTGGTATTAGCGAATGATCAAAGAGAAAACCTCTTTATCGTATGTTTCACTGGCATCAGATTATACCAGTCAGAACAAAGAAAAAGTGTCATGTCAGTGTTGCACAGCTGCATAGTTCTGTGAGGTTTGCAAATTCCAAACTCTGAGCTCATACCCTTGCTGCGAGCATGCGGCTTCGGTCATACAAAGGGTAATGTCAGCTCTATGGGAGGAACGGTTCCTCTATGCAGAACAACTTCGGTGTAATGGTGCTCCTTGCTCACCCCTCTGGCTGTCACGGTGGAGAATCCAGAATGAGAGGTCCAAACAGTCCCAGGCATCTTCAGTTCCTTTCTTGAGACTTCAAAATAGCGTAGAACAGCATTCGGAAGCCTAATCCCCGAGCTGAAGGGGAGCCTCTCCCTTAGGGCTCCTTTTCTTCAAACATGCCGGCATACGGCACACTGCTGGAGAGTCATAGAATCATTAAGGTTGGAGAAGACCTCAAGGATCATCTAGTCCAACCGTCCCCCCACCACCTATTAACCGCTAAACCATGTCCCTAAGTACCACATCCAACCTTTCCTTAAACACCCGCAGGGATGGTCACTCCACCACCTCCCTGGGCAACCTGTTCCAATGCCCGACCACCCTTTCCGAGAAGAAATTTCTCCTCATCTCCAACCTAAACCTCCCCTGGCACAACTTGTGGCCATTCTCTCTTGTCTTGTCACAAGTTATCTGTGAGAAGAGGCCGACACCCAGCTCACCACAGCCTCCTTTCAGGTAGTCTACAACTACCTGAAAGGGCAATAAGGTCTCCCCTGAGCCTCCTCTTCTCCAGACTAAACAGTCCCAGTTCCTTCAGCTGCTCCCCATAAGACCTGTGCTCCAGCCCCTTCACCAGTTTCGTTGCCCTTCTCTGGACACGCCCCAGGGCCTCGATGTCTTTCTTGTGGTGAGGGGCCCAAAACTGGACACAGCACTCGAGGTGCGGCCTCACCAGGGCTGAGTACAGGGGGGCAATCACCTCCCTGCTCCTGCTGGCCGCACTATTCCTGATACAGGCCAGGATGCCGTTGGCCCTCTTGGCCACCTGGGCACACTGCTGGCTCATGTCCAGGAGAGCATTGACCAACACCTCCAGATCCTTTTCTTTCTCTGCACAACTTTCCATCCACCCCACCCCAAGCCTGTAGTGTTGAGAAATGTGATCCAGTGGGTTGCAAGGAAATCATGGTGGCAAATTACTCAGAAATAGGAAGCTGGGGGGTGATAAGCTCTGGCTTTACACTTTTAGACAGAGAAATGAGGACAGATAAATCCCGTTTCAGGCCTTCTTTAGGTTTGAGACAGGACTGGAGGACAGTGGTGCTCTCCTTAGCTGGCAAAATGCCTTGCTGGGGAAGTGCCTGGCCTGCGTGTTAGCGGGGGCCAGAAGGAGAGCGAGGTAGGGTATGTGTGCTGCTGCACGGAAACCTGCTCAAAGAATTTGCCTGATGATACATTTTATCTGGCAGAAAAGTATTTGGGTTTGATCAAAGGGTAAACAAATAGCTTTCAACTGCAAGAGCCTGCTGTGCAACTTTCATCTCCTACACAGGAGAGAAACCTTGAAATGGCTGAGGAAACAAGATGGACACTCTGTGTCCCAGCACCTGGAAATATTAGTGTAAAAAGGACTAGAAGTGAGAAAGAAATTCCCCGATAGGCCTGTGTCACTTTTTTTTTTTTTCCTTTCCTTCTCCTCTCAAGGGACTTGAGACATAAATAACACAAAATAGCATAGAAAAAAGGGAGAGGAGAGGGAGACATTTCACAGGGGTCAGAGATATAGTTGAGGCAAACCTGTTACCAGGTTACAGTGTTGAAGCTCTCTCTCTCCAGACTGAAGGATGGGAGCAATGGTGTTCTGCAGTCTGGGAGGAATACCAGGCTTCAGTGGTAGCTTGTGGGCGATGGGCCCGCATGGGGAAGGGGCTGCGCGTATGTGAGCATAAGGATGTGTGTTGTGTAGCAGGAAAGCTTTATCTTGCTGGAAAAAGAGTAAACATCACCAAAAAGACTGCAATTTTTCATATCTTGTGCACTGTGAAACACCTATGTAAGACTTTTGGGCTCCCTCAAGTCTACTGTGTAGGAGCCTCAGGGCTGGTCTGCTAAGCACAGAGGAGCACAGTGCCAAAATACCAAAGGTGTGAGACCTTCCTTCAGCTGTGCATGAAGCAGATCATGAGCCATCAATGACCCTGGCTGACAGTAAATTGGGATATGATACCTTTGTGATAAATAGCAGTGCTGCAAAAAGTGTGGGAGAGGCAGGTTTCCTATGCAAATCAAAGAATGAGGGTAATGAGCATCAAACCACTTTAAAATGTGGCTTCCCACAGTTAAAGGTGCTGGATTTTCTGTTGACACTTCTGGAACTGGAGTCACTTGAGGCCTCTGACTACGTAGGGTAGTTTTGTTGTGGGGTTGGTTTTTGTTTGGGGTTTTTTTTTTAATTTTATCCAATATGAAAGTTTATGTAAAAGAAGATTATAAACTGCATGGAGTCTCTCTGGTAGAGAGGTACAGTTACTGCTGGAAGAGATTTTGTCTTTCAGCAGCTACAACTCTCCATCAGTTTATGTATGTTAACTCTGCTCTTCTCTTCAATATCTGATATTAGCCATTCCAGTTCAAAAAATGATGGAGGAAAGCAAAATCAAACCCCGCTACAAAAACTTGAGTAACATTCACTTTGAAGTTGTATTTACACAATTACATCAAATACGCAAATCCTTTTCCATTCACAGATTATTGATCTAGAGAACGTTGGCAATTGATTGAAGGTTTTCTGTTGAATCTACTGTACATATTCGTAACTGCGTGGGCAAAAAACACTGTTATTTATTCTCACCTCTTTTGCAGGTTGTATATATGAAAACAGATGTAGTAATCAACCTGTGTAAGTTTTTAAGTCTTACATCTACCGATGATGGCTTAGGAAAATTAAAAAAAAAAAAAGAAAAAGAAAAAAAGAAAACCAACCAAGGAAAACATGTAGGCAAGTTACATTTTAATTACCAGAGAGCAAATGGCATCTAGAAACAGAAAAGATCATTTTTATTATTGTATCATTAGAACTTCAAAACCAACTAAACAGATGAGATGGAACAACTGACTAACAGGCTGATGGCTTTCTGTGACAAGCTGTAACTGGGGGGGGGGTGTCACATCCATACCCGTGTACTGAAGACTGAGAACTCAACCTCCTTAACTGAAATGCTTAACACAAACAAGCCTAATGCCAAAAACACTTGTATTAGTGAAAAATAATTATTTCAGAGATTTTTATTTTAACTCTCCATTCCTTATTATATCACTAATTTTCTTTCCTTGCCAGTTTTGTCTTTTTGTAATACGATCAACATCAGGACTTTTTTTTTTCCTTCTGTTTCAAATTACACTTACAAATGAATAGGCTTGCTAACTGGAGCTAACAAACTTTTCTTTTTTTTTTTTTTTTTTGGAGTTGTTTGATCTCTGAACACCCTATTCCTCTTCACATGTGGAATAGGAGAAATGTTGAAAGCAGTGCTTTATTGTTCACTGGTGGTATGGCCTAATTCTCATCCCCTTATGGTTTGTCTATATTAGGAAAGGAACCTAATCTGAGGACAAAATTGTCCAGCTTCAGCCATAAACCTTCGAGGGGAGAGATCTGAGAAGCAAATATGGGGTTTGCTGGGAAAACTGGGCCCAGGAGGGCACCTGCTCCCAGTGCAGCTCTCCTGAAAGAAAACTCCAGTGACTTTGGTGTTTTCACCTGTGCCGGGGCTGCAGCTCCCACAGTGAGCACCACCGCCCGTGGGAAACATTGTGGGTTTCTGCAGCATCGCTCTGCCCTGGCTCACGAGCTGCAAAACCTGCAGAGCTGCAGCTTTCCACCACCTGTACAGCCTGGCCACCAAGGCGCAGGGGAAGTGGGAGACCGGCTCCTTGCGGGTCCGTTCTCTTCCTGCTGACACTTCTGAAGTCACAGTAGCAGGGTTTAAACGGCAGTTATCCCCTTCATGTTGCACAGAGAAAGAGGTGATAACAATAAATTCCTGGAGGTGGGTTTAATTCATGAAGCATGTGCCTATGACCTTCCAGTACTGTGCAATGATTGCAGCTCCCAGTGCATCCCTAACAGAACTTAACAGATGCAAATAGACTGTCAGACTAAGGCCATGAGGTCTGTAATCATCATCACTTCTCCGCCCTGCCGATATAAAAGGAGACAGAAATAGAACAGTTGAAGATGTTACAGGGAACACAACAGCATAAAATATTTCCTTTTATGTGTCTGAAGAGTAGGGGTAACTTACAGTGAGAATGACCAGATCAAAAACAAAAGTCTGGGGAACTTTGCTATCACCATTTTTAGAAGGTTCAATCTCAGGAATTAATTTACTTCATGCTCTTCCTGATTTAATAACTACCTACACCAGCTGAAGTATCTACCTGTGGCTCCAGGAAACATTCGAGTCACTTGCCTTATAGTATTCTGTAATAAACAATAACGATAATAAAAGACAATAAAATACAGAGCAGTCAGGCAATCACCCATTGTCTAGGATATGTTCTGCTATTGATGATTTGCAATATTTTTTGAGTTGGTCAGTGTTTGATTACTGAAATCATATGTAGACGCTTTAGAGAGCAGTTTGGCTTTGACAGCTGCTGCTGCTTCCATGACTTTCCAAGTGCACAGGGTTTCCACACCAAGTGTTGTTTCCTTAAGTTTGAAACAAAAACTTTCATGTAACTACCTGAATACAGATTTACGTTAATGAAAATTCTGACCTCTGCTTTCCAGCTATCTAGGGCTTTATTTATGACTAGGTTTAGTTATAACCCAGTTTTTGATTACTATGTCAGCCATAAACTGTCTACTTTTACTGAATTTCAGCTCAATATAATTTATTTTTCATCTCCAATTCCGGGCTGCTAGTTATTTATTTGCGTGTGTGCTTTATCTTACTTTGCTCCCGTAAAACCGTCTCAGCGATGGCACTCGCAGCTCGGCTGGCAGTAACGAGAACGCATTGCCGTTCATAAATGAGCCGTGGCTGTGAGAAGGGGGATGCATCAGGAGAAAGCAAGCTGCACTCGATGCCAAGGAACAGATACGTACACACGCAAGGACATTTTTAAAACGCTTCTTATTTCAGGATCACTCTGATAGTCTGTTGTGTACACACTTCGGGTATTTTTATAATATGTCATTAAGTATTAAATAAACTTTAAAAAAAAAAAAAAAAAGCTGTGAGCAGCAGTCCTGCGCGTGCACCAGTAAGCTGACACGCACAGCAGCCTATGTCAGGAGCACATATGGTCTCCTACTGCACCAGATTTTATTCACTCACAGACACTTCCAAAGGGGCACGTTGAAACCTCCGCTCCCTGTGCCCTCCTCCTCTCACAAATCTGGCAGCTTTGTTCATCGCTTCTTATTGTGAATCTGTCTTATACACAGGAACAACAGTAATAGTCCTGTTACGCAAAGCAGAAAGATTCTTTGAAACAAACAAACAACATTATTTTAATGCCCAGCGTTTGTTCACTATGAGGACAAAAGGCTGACTGCATGGCAATTTAAGTTAAAGCTATCTTTTGAGCTAAAAAACCCCAAACGTTCAGATGTGAATACAAGTTCAATTGTTCTTTTAAACAATAAGTATGGGTTTTAAATGAAACTGTATTTAGACTCCAAGAAAGTTACAACAAAATTAAAATTTGTTAACATTTATAAAGCAAAAGCTGACCGAACTTCAGTGATAAACTCCTTTCCTAATGTCTTTATCACATTCCTACAATATTACTTACAGGTGTCTAAGAATATAAACCACTCTTTTGCGCAGCTATATTACGGCCATCAGTCTCTTTTTGTGCTTAAAATAGTTGTTTCCATATGTTGTGCTGTAGCACCTTAGGATGTTTCTGCCTGAACTATAGCTCTGTCTTTATAGGTTATGTAAGTGTCATCTATATTGAAAGCAGAATTAACGATGTGATCGGGATGCAAAACTGGATGTGCCCAGGACGAACTGACGTTGCAGTCACGGTGTACTGCTGGACTGGGAAAAAGCAGCAGCTATGAGTTCTGTGTCTTTTTTGCTCACACAAAATCGATGTGAACTGAACTTCTGCAGAAGCTGGCATTTTTGGTTCCTCTCGTAGTGCAGGTGCACGAATTGGCACTTTCTTCTAAGCCACATCTAAAGAAAAATCTTGGCTCATCATGAATATACCAAATTATTAAATTTGATAATAGGCTTAAAATATGCATAACGAGTAACTCCCACCTAGACATACATAAAAAGCCATCACGTTCTAGCATTAGCCTTGATTTTGCCACAACAGGCACTACAGAACAAACAAGGTGGCCCCATTTCCATGGAAAGAAAATTCTGCACGTAGGCTCTGGAGCTGAAGGTGCTCACTCCTGTGCACAGGAGAGGAGCATGTGTGTGCAAGTGTGTGCACACGGCGTGGGCAACACGCCATATCCTGATGTGAGGTAGAGCTGTGTGAAGCGTGATGATGATGCTGAATGAAGAATGGGTGACCTTCCTCCTTACTATTCCTGTGATATGTGCTGCTGCATGGCTTCCCACCTTGGAAGGCTCTACTTCCTTTCACAGACAGGTGAAAAACGTGAGGTCAGCAGTACAAAACGATTGAAAGATTGATGAGGCAGCATGCTTCGTATGACTGTGCCTTTCAGGTGAAGGAAAAGAGAGAGAAGGGAGTTTGATAAAACTCACTTATGGGGAAGACGGGCTGAAGCTTGTTAAACTCCAGGCGAGCAAAGCGGCATGGCTTGGCTGTGTGAGCTGAAAGGCAGGGTGAGAAGAGCATTGTTGACTAGTTGCAGCTTGCACAGCATTGCAATTGTCTGTAACTGGATTTGCCAGGGGGACTGCAAGAGCAGGCGGAGGCCTGGTAGCCGTGGGCGTGCTGCGGTGCTACAGCACTGGCCGCTTACTAAACTTCCTCTGCTGTCCAGCCACGATGAGTAAAATACACACGTCGAGACCAAGGGTGATTCACTCCAGTTTTGTGAAGAATTGCTGAAAATTTATCAAATGGCCTGTCTTTAATCTCCACTACATGCAGATGCCATCTTCATCTACCAATGCCTAGATGCTCTGCTGCTATGTTGCAGTTTCTGGAGCTCGTAACTGATTCTTCCTAGAAGGAAGTCTGTCACAGAGAAGGGACCAGAGGCAAGACTTGCGTAGTCTGCCTGTCATTTACATAATATGAAAAGCATTTGAATTAACAAATTAGTATATTTAAAACTTTATGAAAACATTTTTTCAGTTTGAATAAAGCCACAATTATAATAAATGAGTCCCTTTCCTTCCAACAAATGAGGTTTGAAAGAAGTTCTACCATTGTTAAAGAAAATTTATTTTGAAGACATCTGCAACTCATACTTTGTGGCCACTTTAAGAGTGTACATTTCTCATTCACTACACGCAGCCACATTTTATGTTAGGGAATACTTCTTTTTCTTTTTAGAAAACATTTATCTTAATTTGAAGAGCATGTATATTGCTTTGTTCTTAACCACGGAACATTTCTCAGACCATTCCAGACCGCTTCATTTCCTGTCAAGCTTACCTGGTGGGTTTAATTTCTCAAAAATATTTACTAGGTCAGAAGAATGGCACGGTTAGTTCTCAGCTACTCGAGCTGCCAACTAGCTTGTGGAGCCGTGTGCTGTGTGCACCTTACCAGATGGCTGGGACTGCCTTTTGCCTTTAGGTCTGCTGAATTTAATTATCACTGGACTTTTCCCATAGACAGCTACTACAAAACCAGGAGGGATTTCATAGCCCCTCCAAGCCAGAAGATGTTTTCCAGTGTCTGCTGATCCTAGTTGTTTGTGTAACCTGCTTACCAATGATATTAAAATTTATTTGAGAACGAGGAGAATGTTTTCTCCCAGACCTAATGTTTTTATTCTGTTTTGGAATGCTATGCCAACACCATCCTCTATGGAAGCATTCCCATCGACAGCCTTATTCCCAATAATATCCAATATTGTCTGGTATTGTCAAATTATGTTAACTTATTACTTGGTTCACTGCTTTGTAAACTTGGTGTATGACACCATCAGAAAGATTAATGTTAACTTAAGACATGGAAACCCTTATTGGACAATCTCACTCCTCTGCCAGCCTGAAGTATTCCTTTAAGTTCTTAATTTCATTGTTTTTATGGATTTTTCCCCTCCACAGAATATAGATTTGAACTAACAGGGGGAATCAGGAGAAAAACACTGCCCAGATAGATTGCAGGAAATTCTAATACTCCCTTTTATCATAGTACAGTTGCATGGAACAGAAAAATATTCAGTGGCATTATTTGTCACCTTTCCTAGGTTTTCTTGCGGGGTCACGAAGGCTTGCATACCATCAGACTTTCCCATTGATCCTGGTAGTGAAGGATACTTGTGAGAAGCATTAATTTGATGGATCTACCAGCTGGGACTTGGGGTCGGCAGTTGCAAATAATGGAGCGGGGGTTGTAAACGCTTTGAGTCATCAGATGGATCCTGGAAAATTTTCTGCTACTCAGGATGGATTTGTCCTATGGGAATCTATGTATAACAGTTGGCCCTGCCTGTGTCTGAAGATGCTTGAGTCTTTCCTAAGCTCGTAACAGTTCAGGAACTTTGGCTTCTTCCATTTCCTCTGGATGCTATGCAAAAATGTAGTCTGTAACTCAGTTTTCAACATGATAGAAATGCAATCAAGCTAAGTCACGGCTCTGTTTACTCGGGCCAAGCTGTTGCTTTGACTGGACAAACTAACTGTGGAAGTTCATGGCATTTCTGTCTATTTTGCAGGCGCGGGGGCCACCTCTGGCATTTCAGCCATTTTCCCAAGCACCTCTGGGACAAGCACTTTCTCGCCTTACCAGCACGCTCACAAAGGTAAGAATGCATTCACAGATTTAATTTGGCATGCTTTTGAAAACAGCATCAACAAAGTGCAACCGAGCTGACAATACCTATTGTGGATTTCATTGCCACTATTTCCAGGTTTCTAAAACTGCTATTGAAAATAATTCAGGATGAATTTTTATTTCTTGGTTAATGAACACCGCTGTTTTAGTCAGGTGGACTTAAAATGGATTTGAACTGTACTCAGTAATGCTAGCAACAAATTGAGCTCATTGTTTGTAGCCATACAGAAATGGCACTGTGCTTCAGCAAAGCTTAACTTAGACTGGTGAAACTAATTTAATGCACCAATATGGCCAGTCTGTTACTGAGCTAACAGTTCTCCAACATGATTATTGGGTTTTAAAAATAAGTGAACAGGAAAGATGCAGCTAATGAGGTACTGACAATGCGGATCTTCCTGGAATTGTCTGGAAAGATGATCGTGATTGTCAAGTTTCCAGAAAAACTAAAGTTCTCATGCATTTTAGCATCTCTGTCATTTTCTGCATCCTTTTTGCAGCTTTTCAGTCCTAGTCTGTTGCATTCAAATTCTGCTTCTGAATACCTTTTCATGTACCTCATTTGGAATTCACTTGCCAGCCATGCTGTTTTAAGTCTCTGTTAGAAAAACATCTGGCCTCCCACATGTACATTGCTTCCTCCATTTTACTGCAAAGCTTTTCAGGCAGCCATAGTTATCAACAGTCATTTGAGCTCTCAACCCAGTTGTTTTTTGGGTTTTTTTTGTTTTGTTTTTGTTTTGTTTTGTTTTGTTTTGTTTGTTTTTTGTGGTTTTTTTGGTGGGTTTTTTTTTTCCTTTTCTGTGCTGTTTCCCAGAACACAGTGTTAGGAAAACTGCTCCTTTTGCTTACATACAGCTTCCTGAAATTCTTCCCTGTGAGGTTGGTGAGGCACTGGCACAGGTTGCCCAGAGAAGCCGTGGCTGCCCCCTCCCTGGCAGTGTTCAAGGCCAGGTTGGATGGGGCTTTGGGCAGCCTGGTCTGGTGGAGGGTGTCCCTCCCCATGGCAGGGGGGTTGGAATTACATGATCCTTGTGGTCCCGTCCAACCCAAACCATTCTGTGATTCTATATTACTAACAGATAATTTCCTACACCTTTGTATCTGATGGATCATGAAATCAAATATTTTCATGAATACTGTTAACTGGTTATTGCAGTATAAGTGTAACAACTTAAAAAATGTTTATTAATTTGCCTTTGAGAAGCATCACTAAGTTTTTCAATGCTTAACAAGTAACAAAGACTCATATCAAGCAAATGAGTACGTAAAATCTAAGCGTAGAGCAGACAGCAAACTGTTAACTATTATCTGATCCTAGGAGTTGCTTCTTTACGAAAATATTTTTTTGTTTATTCCAGCAGATCTTTCAGGACAAGGACATCTGGCTACAGCTCTTATAATTGCAATGTCTACCATCTTCATAATGGCTATTGCCATTGTCCTCATCATCATGTTTTACATTGTGAAAACAAAACCTTCTGCTCAAGGTAATTGTTCAGCTAATGAAATTTTAGCTGCAAATGCTATTTTTTAGATAGCTTCTGAGAATAATTAGTGTTATATTTTTATATTCTAGCCTGTTGCAAGAGCCACTCAGTAAAAAATGTCGAAGCTCAGGCTAACACACAAGAAGAGAAGAAAGAAGTTCAAGGTATAAGTTGCTTTAGTTTTGCTTTTTTCTGTCCAAGACAACATTGGGCTTAACTACTCTTAATGAATTTCTCTTAATTACAATTTCTCCTTTGAATTGTATAAAATCCACATCCATTTACTAAAGAGTTGTGTATAATAGTTTTGTCTTTCCAGAATGTCACTTAATTCTCTGGTAGCAATTAAAAAAGTAGCAGAGAGATTTATGTTTGCAGTAAAGTCGCCAGCAGAAGCTGCTCCTGAGACAACAACACAGGTTTGGAAACTCATTGCCAATGTAAATTTCTCTAATTGTTGATCTGCAGATAATGTGGTGATATTCTCTGAGAAAGAAGAGTTTGAAAAACTTACAGCCACTCCAGCTAAGGCTGTTAAAAGGTGAGTAAAAAATAAACAGGCTTCCAGTTTGACCGAGGCTGGGAAGGGGCATAGTCACCGTTCATCCCAGTATGGATGAATACATGAAGAACAAATTAGATGGGTATGCTGGTAGTTTGCTGCAGTAATGGGAAGACTGGATGCCTTAGTAGGCTTCTCCCCCTATGGTTTCTAAGAGAGGATGACAGAGAAACCTGTGTCCCCCATTCCCTCTGTGACCAGTTCATCAGCTCGTGTGACTCCATCTCCTCTTTTGAGAGATCCATTTCTGGGACCTGAGTACTGCTTTCACATACATGCCCTTAGTAAGGTTCCCCTTCACTTAGGCAGGAGGAGTAAAAGTAGCTGCTCCAGCCCCTCCTTGTCCATAGCATCATCTGGGTGGCATGGTCTGGTAGTTTTCCTCACCTTGTGTCTGCCTGGTGGCCAAACGTGGCTGGGTAACACAGTTAAGGTGGGCTAAACACTGTCCCCGGTGGGAAATCCCTCTATAACTATGTGCGACTGTGTAACTTGGTGGGCATTGCACATACACCCTGGGCGGGTGAATGCAGGTACATTCACAGGATTTTGGGGGAAAGGCGTTTTTAAAAAACGGAAAACACTTTTATTCCATTATTGTAGGATAGCAAAAAGGAGGTGATTGGAGTCAGTCCATGAGAGGCTTCACTAAGATACCTGTATCCTTCATTTTACAGTGAAAATGATGCATCTTCTGAGAATGAACGACTTTTAAGTCGTAGTATGGATAGTGATGAAGAAGCTGCAGTTGACAAGCAAGGGACTCCAGAGAGATGCTTGTTATCTTTAGTGCATTTGGCCAGAGATAAATCTTCTACATGCAATAAATCAACTGGGGTAAGGCTATTTTTTTAAAAACGAGAGAATGTTTCTGGGTTTGTTGTTTTTTTTTAAGACGCAAACTATCATCACCCCCAAAAATGCATTATATTGCAGACCAGACAAATTTATTATAGAATCTCCTTTGCATAGTGGTACCTATATGTATGTGTGTGTGTGTCATAGAATCATAGAATGGTTTGTGTTGTTCAGGGCTGAAAACCAGATTTCCTACAAGAGTAATAACTTTGCTTTTTTGAGAATTATATTTTGTAGTCTAAAGAAAGAAAGAACAAATAACAGCAAAACCCCAATATAGCTCATGCTGATATAACTAACCTTGATGCTACATTTACCACAGAAAATGCAAGGCAGAAAAATAATGCAGCAGCATGGTTGGCTTCACACGGCAGCGTAGCGTTTGAGTACCTTGACCCAGTAGCATCGGTATTTCCACAGCACAGACTTTTCAATAATATCCGGTGGTGTGTTCAGTTTTCCTGTAATAATTCTGAAAAACACACATGTGCTTTGAAGGTCATTCCCGTGCTCTGAAGGACACTGTAAATCCACTGTTTGTTTTGCTGTGGAAGGCCTTCACTCCTTCCTGCTGAGCATGTACTGCTCAGGGCGTTTTATCTCACTTGGAGTGTTTCAAGGCATAGTTAAGGCCACACCTCACCCACACAACTTTTTAGTTTATATTAACATGAAACTATCCTTAAAAAGAGGGTGTCTGCTCAGAGATTTTTTATTATTCTTGTACTTCAAAAATAATTTTTAAATGGCAATAGCTAGGACAAAATTGCATCATTAATATCAAATTAATATCAGGTATCTTTTAAGAATAAATAGGTTTGAAAATGAATCTTTTCCTGTTTGTATGTTTTAAATTGTTGGGATAGCGCAGCTCAAGCTTTCTAAAATAACTCATTTTTCACCTGGGACCAGACACACAAACACGATGTTTTTGTAGTTGTAGACAGTTGTGGCCATCTGAAAATAACTTACCACTGCAACGCTCACATTTTAAAATTCAGTTTTCTGAGGTCTCTCTAAATATCCAACTTTATCATAGTTCTGTATGCACTGGCTTGAAATTGGATGATACAAGTTGGGTGTGCATGAAATCAGAACATGTAATAGGAAGTGGCTTACCTTCTAAAGACCATATATAATAGATACGTTCTCCTCAATAATTTAGCCAGATAGCTTGCAAGCACGCCTGAAGCATGAACTATTTCTTCCAGACCTTCTGTTCTAACATACTTTTCATGGACTGAAGCCTGCTGACAACTTGCAGACAAACTTTTCAATGGAAGTGCAGATCCCCTGCTCCATACCTAAGATTTTGTAATTAAGCCAGTTGCCAGAAGTTAGAAAAGCAGTAATTTGCCTCAATATGGTGATTAAGTAACATTTCTAGTACAGGAAAGAGTATTAAGTAGCTACTGGACAAGGGTAACCAAGTCTGCTCCTTCCCAGTTAAAACCGATATGCAATGAGCTACCACATAGAAGAGTGTCAGGCTCAACTTCACCTGTTTGCACTCAGCAGAAACTTTACAAATCCCCCATCTTCTGGCTCTGGTAAAAAGAGCGTTCTGCGTAATTCTTCATGGGCATGGAATTATTTAACATCCATCCTTGCCTTAAAAATGAGAGGAGAATGAAAATAAGCATCCAATAGTTGGCTTAGGAGGAGTTCTAATAAATCCCATTAAAGGAAATTTTCCCATTTACAAGGTTCTAAACCAGCTAATTCCGGCCTACAACAGCAACATGACTAATTAAGCACATGTAAATTATACCAAGAATCAGTGTCTGCATTGCATTGCCCTGCGATACAACACACTTGCACAGTGCCTGCGCCTGCGAGACAGCCTTGGGCTGGAGCAACCCTGTTGTGGTCTGCAGCTGCAGGTCTGTTAATCCAAGTCACTGATGTGCCTTGCCCTTTAGAGCCCAAATAAAATGAGGAAAATCTTTCCACAAAACAAAATCTGAAAGCAGAGCTTTTCTTCTAGCCTGGTTTGCAGTGAAAAGTGGCAAATGTGTGGAGATAATGCTGGAGTCCTATCAGAAAGACAGCTTTTCAGAAAGCTCAGTCCTAATGAGAGCTGGCAGAGGGATGACAATTCCGGTCCCTGGGAACTCATGACATTTTGACATTTGTTTTCACTCCACATTGAATCCAAAGCCAAACCCTGAGAATATTTTTGCTAAATGAAACTGTATCAAAACATCCATTTTCAGCTTGGAAAATGTCAGGCTTTCAGTCTGAGTTTCTTGTCAAAAATGACTCAAGCACCTTGGACCACAGAGTTTCCCTGTCCAAAGTTTCACTGATTTATTTTATTATTTTTTTTGTCTATCTGTAAAATGTTTCCGATTCAACCAGGCAATATCTTATGGAAAAAAATACAGTTAATTAGCAATGCACGAAGCAGTTCTACGTCAAAAGAAAGAAAGGAAGGTATCCTCCCCTACAGTCCTATTAGATTACTGGAAGAATGCAATTTCAGTCTGAATTTAGTTCCCTGCAGCCAGTCCTGTCCTGGTTTACCTGGACATCTCTGCAGTAATTGCCTGTATGCATGGTATTGGATTGTCCTCGTTGTCAGGAGTTCGCTTTGGTCTGAAAGAGAAATAAAACATACAAACACTTGGAGCAGAAAAGTAATTGATCTAAAAAAAAAAGACTAGAAGATGGAAAGAAAGATCATTAGCAGTGGAAAGTGAAATCTGGAACAGGTTTATGCTTCATGGAATAATTGCTGTGTCCTTTTCTTTGAGTCTTCAAAAGGGAACCTTGAGGACATTATGTGGTAACCCCTAGGGCCATGAATTCAGGATCTCCCACAGGTTTTCCACTGCTTTCTGCTAATTGTTTACTCCCATGACTGAAAAATTAATGAAATAAAAATCTTCTCATTTAGATTCAAAGTCGAAGGAAAAAGATACTGGATGTGTACGCTAACGTATGTGACGTTGCAGAAGGTGAGTATACAAAACGCACCTATACTCACAGCACCAAATGAGATCACAAGCGTTTGCTATAAAATGAGAAAGACCTCTGCGTTCCTATGGAAAAGAGAAAGTCCCAATCCAGAAAAGACGCTGTGTCGGCAGATTTGCACTTGCTTGCTGGGAAGCCCGTGTCATACAGAGCTGTCCTGGCCGTCCTGGCTGGGCCTGGGCTGGAGCACACCACAGCTTCTCTGCTGGCGTGGGCTTCCATTCCATGGAGAGCAGGGAGGGGAGTGGTGGGTCATGTTGGGACACGCACGCAGACCAAGTTGTGGAGAAGCACTCTTGCATCCTCCATCTAGAGGAAATCTGTGTGGTTTATTGTCTGGTCCTTTGCATAACAGATAGGAATTAGTTCCAAATACAAAAGTGTGATCTGGGGAGGGTCAGGACTGCATTTCAGACACAAGTCTCGAGCTACTCTGCTTCTCTAAATGCTGTCCTGCTTCTCACGACAAAAAGTCACATTTCCAAGGAAGTCAGTGTTTTAAGTCTTTTAGTCCTCTTTAGCACTTGAGTACCTGGTTTGGGGAGAAGAGCCGTGAGTTAATTTCCCTGCAGAACAGAAGACATGACTGCATGTACTTCACACATACACACTTTGTGAGCACATACGCGTTTGAGTTTTCTGTGGTTCAGGGACCTCTGTCTCCCACCAAATTACTGCTGTTGCGTATGAAGCAGGAAAACTACAGAAGGAAAAGACTGGTTTTGGAAAAATGCTCTAGCTGATTCTCTCCTCCATTCTGTGACCATACATAGAAAAAATGTCCAGGAAAAAATAGCTTTTTCCCCACAGGATGAATGTTAAATCCTCTCTAGAGATTCAGTGATAGTAATGACAATCGAGCATTTGCAAGGACTTTTATGCTTGCAAGCATCAGGCATCATTGCTTCACCTCACTCCTCACACTCCTACAAGGGCAGCTTCCAATTACAGAGACGTTATAGCAGCTGCTGGTGACAGACTCAGGGAAGGGTCAGAGCTGTCTCTCGAGCTCAAACACTGTGCCTGACATGCAGAGGTGTATTAATGGAGCTGCTCACTAGGGACAGGGCTGCAATATACTTTTTCTAACAGCTAGGAAATTGTTGAAGGAAGGGGTGGTGCCATGGGAATACGTACAACCCATCTAACTTCTTTCCCAGCCAACTTTTCACCCTAATTATTGTACCCTACTGCAACTAGGAAGAATTACCTTTGGTAATATACAGTAATATATACTATTACCTATTGTGGTATGTCTTAAAGATAGGTAAAGACATATTGTGGCATGTCAAAGTTTTTCGCTGTACTTATTGCTAACAGTATATGCTGTAGTACTTTAGTAAACGTCATGAATAGTGAAGCCTTGTGCGCAGAGGCATCTGCCAATAAACACCTCACTTCGCAGGTCTGAGCCCTACGGAGCTGCCATTTGATTGCCTGGAGAAGACCAGCCGAATGCTGAGCTCGACCTACAACACTGAAAAAGCCATAGTGAAAACATGGCGCCACCTTGCCGAGAGCTTTGGACTGAAGAGAGATGAGATAGGTGGTATGACAGACGGCATGCAGCTATTTGATCGCATCAGCACAGCAGGTTACAGCATCCCAGAACTGCTAACCAAACTGGTGCAAATCGAGCGGTTGGATGCTGTCGAATCCTTGTGTGCAGATATTCTGGAGTGGGCACAAGCAATGCCTGCTCCTGAACCAGCAGGGACATCCTGACACACCTGCCTGGGACCTGCACTTCCACATCAACTGCAAGAACCATGATTCCATCAAAGACTTTGGACAAAAGACCATTGATGTTTCTTCTACTCCTGATAACCAACGGGAAGCTCTTCTCTTTGACTTCTAAAAAAGGGTGAAGTTACACATTTACCAAAACAAGAGCAGAAATCTCCCAAGAAACTTGGTATGAAACATGTCATTAAACAAAATGATCATGTTAAACAGTTACTGATACTGAATGGACACACAAACATCCATTTTGCAGTCTGTGTATGAGTGTATGTGCAGATAACCCCGCTGATCCCCTTCCCACCTGGCCTTCAAGGAAGCCACTGAATTCCTCTCTGAAAGTATTCCTGTTTTTAGGGCTTCATTCAATGGTTTAATAGCCACAGTCCAAAGCAGTACCACAGCTACAGCATCAATTAATACACGAGGCACATCCATTTCTATCGGCTCTAACATTTAATATGTAACCAGTTTCATTTTCAGTGCTTACTATGGGTTTGTTGAATCTAGAAGTATGTGCATAGGTGTATAAACACAGTCCTCAGATTAACTAACTATACCATCTGAAAAAGCAGTCAACATAATTTAGAGATTGAAGTGCTTCGAAACGCTGTACATGATGCACGTAAATGCACTCTTGGTCCATACTGACATTTCAGAAATTGTAAATTCAAACTGCTGACTTGCTGAGGACAAGCTGGTTAGCAAGTGGGCAGTAGAAGTTGGCAGTCACTCTTTGTAAGTTGAGAGCAGCAAGTTCTTCTCATCTTTGCTGTTACAAAAAAAACCCCAAAAAACAAAAAACAAAACCAACCCAAAAAACCCCAACCAAAACCCAACAAAAACAGCTTGTCCACTACCCTGAAAAAATTATTTCTCCATTTGCAGAGGTGTTTCAGACAATAGTGGTGCACGCTTGACACTAAGAGCAAAAAGAGTAGATTTCTTCAGAGACACCTGAAATGTAGAGGAACAAGTGAGTTTTTTTAAGTGCCATACCTCTGTAAATGTAGACTGTGAGCACAGAGTCCACAGAAGAAAATCAGTTCCTCTGTAAGGTAAAACATTATTGCGAGTTTGTGTACAGCAAAAATTGACCTTACTTTTGCCTCTTAATTAATCTCTGATCTTCCTGGTTAAAAGTTCTCTAAAACTTCTACGGACCACAAATCAGTAGCTGTTACCAAACCTCTTTGCTTAATTTATAGCTGAAATGAGTGATGGCAGATTTCAGCAAGTGTAACCACTAAGTGAAGTGACGTGTCAGTCACAAAGCAGTACTTTTAAAATTCCAAAACGCATGACTGAACGAAATGCTATAAAAAATATTAACTATTACCCTGGAGTTAACAACCAATATTCCGTCACTTAGTAACTAGATCTTATCTCTGATAGTATCATAATTGTGCGGAACATTTATCACCGTTTAACATCTATATGTATTCTCTCTTCAGCACTTGGTTTGTATAGCAGTGGAAGTACATACTGCAACGTAAAACTATCCCTCTCATTCTTCTTCTTTCACTATTTATTTGGTATCATAACACTCTCTTCATTAATTTGCATGTGCCAAATTTGATAAGAATTTTGATTTGTCTTTTAAATGCAAGGTGCATTTATTTGAGCATTTAACTAGCTAATTGATGTTTAACTTAGGGGTGAAATTCTTGCTGTCTTAAAATCAATGACAAATTCATACAGTTTCTAGATCTGCTAACAGCTCAGCAATCTTCAACAAGACTTTCAAGAACCTGAATTTGCAGTTTAGGACTATTGCTACTAAAACGGAAAAGAGAAAGGAAAAAGAAAAAAAAGAAAAGAAAAAAGGGAAGATTATATTTTTCTTGTGCCAGTGTGTAACTACAGTGTTATTCAGTGGACTGCCTCCTATATTTCATGCTTCATTTAACAGTACACACCATTTGTTTGTTTAAAAGAAGATACAGGAATGCTCTTTTTTATGTTTATTGGGCCTTGAAAAGTTAGGCTCTTCAAATCAGTGGTGCCAATGTGAACACAGACTATTTAACATTATTTTATTTAGTATGCAGTATTTTTATTGTTACACAAAAGATGTACAGGAATGAAAAAAAAATTCCTGTAGATCTTGCCAAAGCTTACTTTCTAATAATTTTGTTTAATGCTGTATATATAACTTATTATATTGTAAAATATGAACATAAAATATGCTAATAAAAGAAAGAGGTCAAACACAGTTATATTAGCTATTTCTTGGATTAAATCATATATTGTTTTATAAATCTCTAATTAGATGAGTTAGCCAGGGGCTACCAGTCACATTCCTGTGGTATGGGAGTGTCCAGGTAACATACATGAAGGAATCTCTACATTCCCGTAGGACACTCCTTCTCTGCATCACATTTTGGGAACTTCTGAAGCGGAAACCATTCTTCCTTTGTCGATATAGTTTGGGTTCAGTATTTCACCTTGCAGGTCCTATGAAAATGCCAAACTCCTAGCAACTCCTTGGAGAAACTCTTTGTAAAATATTATATACGCCCTGAGAGCTGGTAGAGACCGTGAGACTGGTGAGTAATCTCGCAGTAGTAAGACGCTCTCATTAACGTGTTTTCCTTTTGCATTCCTAAACTAGCAGTATGACACCACATTATCAGAGACCTTATCTGGAAGCTTTCACTGCATGACAGGGTAATTATATTCATCCAGTCTTAGGTTGCACTGGTGAGACCACCAGCAGAACTGCCAGCTTCTGCACCGTATCACACTGCCCCCAGACCCTGGTGACTAAGCTAAGACTTTCAAAGTATTTCAGGTGGATCAAACATTTTCTAAATGGAAGAAACACTGTCCTACTTAAAAAAACTGTTTGGGATTTTGTTTATTCAGATCCCTTTTTATGGTTTCAGCACGATGAATATGTTCTTGTTCCATCAACAATTAAAGGAGAGAAAAGCTCCAGAAACTGCAACAAAAGCTTTGAGCTTGCCAGATGTTTGGGAGGAAACGATGTTCGAAGTTTCACTGTACTGTCTTTTTATTCCCTGTACTATAGGTACAGGAGTTAACACGCAGCACACTCCGGCAGGTGTTGCTGCATCCAAACACGTCGCTGTCTGAAAGGCTTAAGCATTCTGTGCTTTAATGTGCTCGTGGACAACCACCCAGAGGAGAAACATTGGCTTCTTCAGTTTAACTTGACAAAGCACAAACCCAGATCTGAGTAAAATACGCACGTCCTTCCATTGTGCAAAATAATGAAACAAAACAAGAAAACAGAAAAATAACCCCCAAACCACATGAAAGCTTCTGTGGGATGTCATCTTCATTTTAATTTCCCCCCCCTCCGCTTTTTTTTTTTTTTCTCCAATTTTTCATTTGAGTGCAGTGCTACCAGCTTACTGAGCTGTACCTGTGCAAATAGAGGTGCCTGCAGTGAGTCATCTCGTGCAAAAGCAGATATCTAAAATAACTGGGATGGATTGCATCCTCAAACTATAGGCTATAGTGTCTCTGGACTATACAGAGAACCTGGAGTGACAAGTTTTGATGTAAACATTTTTCTACAGATGTCAGATATTGGATGAGTTGAATCTTACCAAGTAACCAATGTATTTCAGGTGTGTGGCTGTATTTCAGCTCAGTAACATCTCTGAAATACCTGCAGCCAGCAAGCGCAGAATAAAAATGGACGTGAAACTATTATAAATTATGTTAATGCAAAGCATTAATAAAGTTAATGATGTTAATAATGATGCATGATGTTAATGCAAAGCATTTGACACTGTCCTGTACAACGTCCCTGTCTCTACATTTGAGAGACATGGAGTATTGCATCCAGTTCTGGGCCCCTCAGCTCAAGAAGGACAGGGAACTGCTGGAGAGACTCCAGCACAGAGCCACCAAGATGATCAAGGGAGTGGAACATCTCCCTTATGAGGAAAGGCTGAGGGAGCTGGGTCTCTTTAGCTTGAAGAAGAGGAGACTGAGGGGTGACCTCATTAATGTTTATAAATA